>KK112788.1:34712-62564 GCA_000611955.2 Stegodyphus mimosarum | reverse complement strand
TTAAATAAATTTATAAAATAAATTTATCAAATCTATTAAATAAATTGGTACTTGTCACATTTTGCATCTGCAGATATTAAAAATAAAAGAAACATAGAAAGCAAATTTATAAGAATAATTATTGCTGATCCCAGAAAAAGTTTTGAATTTATAATGGAAATTAGCCCCTTTCCATAAAATCATTAATAATTGGAATATTATCGTGTTTCGTCTCTTTCGTATTTTTGACATTCATCATAACTTCCTGTACCGCCATTAGAGGCTTAACAGGGCTTAGTGGAGCTATTTAATTAAACATTAGTAAAACATAAAATTAAATCTAAAACAAGGCCTAAATCAGGCCCATTAAGCAGTAGAACTACCACAATACTACCTGAAATAACTTAAAATAGAATAAACAACTAAAGTATGAACTTAAAGTCTAGAAGTTGGTGAGATGCACCAGCTACACCAAGAAAAGCACATTATTGCATACTTTAAATAAAAATATAACACATGTTACTTGCATGCATAAAAATATGTTACTTACATACACAAAGAGGAGCCCACCAGCGGCCGAGCGGTAAAAGCCGCTGAACACTGGTAGTTCGGTCCGGGGTTCGAGTCCCGCCGAACGGGCTGGCTGCATGGGCGTTTTCGTGGTTTTCCCCATGTGTAACGTGGATACGAGCCACTTTCCCTTAAAAAGACCTCCACGGGGCATCCCTCCCTTTCCGTGTAGTGCCTTAGGGCGGAGCACGTAATATAAGGAAAATACATACACAAAGAAATAAAATAACAGAATATCATAAACATTCTAGCTTTCCTTTAAACAGACAGGAAAATTTTAAGCACAATCAATATATAAATTCATTTCATTTATAGATACATATTTTATGAAATTTGTCAATTTCAATTTAGTCGCTGTATTTTTAGTTAGATCCTTTAGAGTATTAAATTTAGCAATATCTGGAATAATTCTTAGAACAATATTTTTCATAGAAAAGCAACTAAACAACAGGTGCTCAGTATCGACATTACTCATGCCACATGGACAGGCACAATTTTTAATCGAAAACCTATTATAATAAAAGGGGAAGTGTCCATGATTAGTTAAAGCTTGGTTTAGATACTTGTCACTTAGGCATCTTCTCTCACGTACAGTTGAGATTAAATTATATGTGAATCTTCCTTTAGAGTCTGTGTCGTTCCACTTTGCTTGCCATAAATTCAAACTTTTTCTTTTCAACAAGAATTTCAAACTGTCAAAGGAAGTCTTTACTTCAAAATCAATAATTTGATTTTCAGTGGCAGCCTTTGCCAATCTATCTGCTAACTCGTTACCAATGGTACCAATATGACTCTTTGTCCAAAAGAGTTTAACATCTCTGAAAGCGCTAAGAAATATGAGCACGATTTTTTTCTGTTTAATTAGATCGTTACTTGGATAAACATCTGTAATTAAAACAATTGCGTTTTGGCAGTCACTATAGATTTTTACAGGATCTATCTCAGGATTGGAGATAAGCCAATACAAAGCCTCTCGCAGGGCCACTAACTCAGCCTGATAAACAGAGGCATTGTCAGAAAGTCTATATTTCCTTTCTAAGCTTAGTTTCTGATCTGTGAACACACAAAAGGCTGCTCCCACATGACCATTTAATTTAGATCCATCTGTAAAAGCCGTGTAGCCTATCATATTGAGGAGGCCTTTATGCCAATATAACCGTTTCAACAAAGCAGGATGAATGTCTAAACCTCTCTCAAAATCAAAATCTCTAGCTGAGAAAATTTCACTGAAACACTCGACAGTTTTATAACCAGCTTTTAATTTAAAGATAGTATATTCGTTTTCCGCTAAAATATCGATCGGAGGACATTCAGCCAAAATCTGAAGAGCTACTGTTGAAACAGTTCTAAAACACTTAGTAATCCTCAATAAAGCGATTCTCTGAATTTGCCAAATTTTGTTACGCATTCGAACCGTCCCAGTCCACCATGCGCCACATGCATATAAGATCTTTCTCTCAATAGCTCTTTTATACAAACTCTTAAGAACTTTACCTTGGAGATTCATTTTACTGAGTCTATTAAGAATATGGGTTCATTCAATCTTTATTTGATCTAGGTGAGGTATAAAAGTGAGCTTTTCATCGATCGTAATGCCCAAATATTTGACTGACTTAGAAACTCTAATTGGTTGTCCATACAATTTGCACCTAGGATGTATTGATCTTGTATTAGTTTTGGCAATACCCAAAAGAAAGCTCTTCTTTGGATCAAATTTGAGTTTAACATGGAAAGACCACTTCTCCAATTCTTGAGTGGCGAAACTTAAAGCTTTATCAATAGTATGGCGACCACTTCCCGTGGCCAGTAAAACAAAATCGTCAGCATAAGCTTGTATACTAACGTTTTGTGGTAAGGTTATGTTTAAAGCTATATTAGCAATAATATTCCACAATACAGGACCAGATATTGAGCCTTGGGGACAACCCCTTTGGTAATTTCTGTGATGCCTTTATTACCATCATACAAGGAAACTTTTCTTTCGTTCAGAAAATCACATATTAACAAAAAGATATTTCATGGACATTTCATATTTTTTAATTCCTTTTATAAAATTGGACACCAAACATTGTTGAAAGCGCTCTTTACATCTAAGGATAAAATTGCAGTATGTTTACTATTCCTTCTATTTAGAAGGATGTCAGAAATTAAATTATCTATAGCCTGGGTAGTACTTTTACCCGGCATAAAACCAAACTGATTTTTATTTAAAAGATTATTTGATAATAAATAATATTGTAACCGTTGTGTATGAGTTTATTTTGTGTCATGAGTTTATCCAGCACCTTGCCCCAGGAAGGCAGTAAGCAAATGGGCGGAAAGAGGAAGGATCTTCTTTATCCTTTCTTTCTTTGTTGAACAAAACCAAATCAGCCTCTTTCCAGCATTCAGGGAAAATCCCCCTCCGAAGACATTCATTCAGAATAGCTACAAAAATCTTTTTATTACATTCAAAGATTTCTAAAATAATATCCATTGTCAGGCCATCTTTACCAGGAGCTTTTCCTTTATTTAACTTTTTAAGAGTAAATTCCACTTCATCCAAATTAAAATCATAATCATTTACGGTCTCTGGAGGTATCCTACAATCTGATCTAACTTGATAATGACATGATAGATCATCATAAGTAGTATCACATGGAAAGTGATATTGTAGGAGGTAATTTACTGTCTCGTCTATAGTCTTAGTATAAGACCCATCTTGATATTTCAAAGAAACAATTTGTAAAGCTGGTTTATATTTATTAACAGCGATATAGTAAGGAATGCCAAAAGGTTTATGAATATTTAAAGTGTCACATAATTGTTCCCAAGCACAATTTTTACTAACGTTAATTTCTCGTTTATATTCAGCTAATTTCTTCTTATATTGAATCTTTAACAAATTTTTCTCTATACAATTGTAACATCTCTGAAATTTTCTTCGATACAGTCAAGCTTGACTTTTTAAAACAGCCAGCTTTTCGGACCACCAATGCACCTGTTTACCCAGAGCGTTGCTCTGTTTAAATTTATTCAGCTTCTTATTTTTTTTACAAATATCTACTATTGATTTAGTAAGATCTTTTATATAAATATTTAAATCAGACGTATTTTCTAAATTTTCTTCGGAAGCTTGATTTATAAAGTTATACAGTTCTGCTCGAAATTTTAGCCAATTCAAATCCCTAATATAGAAACGTTCAAATTTCTTCTCTCTAAGTAAGTTATTTAAAAGTCCAATCTCAATGTAGCGTATGTAATTGTGTCTCAATGTAAATCTCAATGTATCATGTAGCGATCATCGCTGCATGATATATCCATAGAAACAGACCAATTCAGGACAAGAGAAGATTTTACAATGGTAAGATCTATTCAGCTTTCACCTCTGGCCCCGGAAAACGTATTAAGAACATTCAAATTGTGTGTCGAGCAGAATTCAATTATAGCATCACCTTTTGGATCTATTGAATGATCATAAGGACCCCATAGGGGACTCTTAGCATTGAAATCTCCGCAAATAATTATTTCTGAGTCTTCATGCGAATCAATAATGCTGCTAATACAATATAAATAGTAATTCAAGGAGTCGTTAGGGGGGCAATACACTGAAACAAAAACTATATTTCTATTATTAATGATCATTTTGATAGCCACTATGTTCGAGGAAGCATACAAAAGCATTGCTGGAGAGCTGTCAAACAGAACGATTGCCGCTCGTGGATAATTTTTGTCATAAAAAGTTCGAAATTTCATCGGGATTCTCCGAACTTTATTATCCACTACATAAGGTTCTTGTATCAAGGCTATTCTATAGCCTCTTTCAATAGCTTTAATATATAATTGATTTACAGCAGCTTTGGCGTGATGTAAATTTATCTGAACCATTTTAAAGTATTCGTCACTTCTACTAGCCATAATTAGTAAGACTGATTAAAAGATCTATTTGTCCTCTGTGACATTGACAATTTTTATCTAAGCTAGAGTGATCAACACTAAGCTTCAATTTATAATTTTCATTTGCATGTTTGCAATTAATACATTTTGGAGTAGCTTTACATTCCCAATGTCTATGACCAACTTCACACTTAGCACATATTTGCGGTCCTAGGCATTTTGTTTGAAAGTGCCTATATTTTTAACATTTAAAACATTGAGTTACTTTCAAAAATTCTTTAATTCTGAGGCGAGACTATCTTATGTTAAGTTTTCCTGCTTTTATAAGTTCTCTGTATTTCCTAGCATCTACACTGGCCACCCAATGTACTTTGTTATTTCTACCTTTTACAGAAAATTTTAAGTCAAAACCACCATTTTCAAAGACCATATTTTGGTCTGTAATCATAATCTTAAGATCATCTCGAGAGAGATCAGAATCTACATCGTAAATAATAATTTTTGGATCTTTTTTAACAGGACGTTGAATTACAATATCGTTTCTAAGCAAATCATTTGTTTCCAGGGCTTCAATAACAGAAGCTGTGGAACATTCCATTAGAACACCTCCTTTATTAATTTTTCTTAGTCTTCTAACACCAATGTGTAATTGGGTGGGATTAATAGAGTTTACAATTTTGTTTTTGAGTTCCTCGGAAGTAGTTCCTTCCTTTTTTGGATAGAGTAGAACAGTGAATTCTTCGGACCTATTTCTACTTGTAGATCTATCTCGTATTTTCGGTATTATTTTCTGAGGAAAACGTTTTGGATCTGCCACTGCTGCAAATGAGAGTGGCTGAAAATTCGATAACATTTTTGTTTGCTCTTCAAGCCTTCCCTTAAGGATGGCATTGTCAAAAGTTTGTGTAACCAATAAATCATAAATTTGATATGCCATAGAAATAATTTTTCCTTTTGAAATATTCGTGACTCTACTTGAGTCTAATACAGATTCTAAAGGACTTAAAATTGCTCGTCCATCTGCTAATATAACAGTAGATCAACTGGCTCTGTCTGAATTTCTTGACAAATTTGTAAAGACATTATCCAATCAGTGCCTTTTTTAAAATAGTAGAATAATGTAGAAATCAAACGTACTTACGGTTTGACGATCATTTCAGACCTTTTATATTGTAAAAATAGTAATCCAAAAATCGAAGCCAAAGCACGACAAGCCACGTAGACACACAAAAATGCAAACATCCATAAGTTCGTCAGATAGTCTCAGAAACATAAAGTGATATAATAACACAACCGGAACACAGTTAGCTTCAAAATATCACAAAATAAAACACTATAAAATAGTATTTACCGGGAAAAATAGCGTATTTTCAGGAACCGAAGAAACCACAAAGCAATATGGCGCGAGCATGCCAAGTTGTATATGAATGCAACTTTTATGATGATTACGAAAAAAAATATAAATACAATATTTGAATTTAAATCTTCGATTTTCAAATATATATATATACACACATAGATATATGGATACCTCTATATATATATATGCAATATTAGGAGTCATGAGAAGCAGGTATTTTGATGTCGTAGAATGCTGAGATGCCGATCCATACTGAATAAGAAATTTGGCAATCGAGGCAGATTAAATCTTCATTTTATTTTCAGTAAACATATTGCGGCCACAAACAACTTGCCACATTAGCTGTGCCTATTTCAAGAGGTTTACATTTTTGATAACTTTGCAGTCAAATATTAATTCAGACTGAGTTAGTTTTGGTTTTCAATGCATTTTGATTGGATAGTTAATACTTCTGTAAAATTATTATTGTTTGCTTGAGCTCTAGTTCCATTTACATTACCAGAATTATGTAAGAGTCATATGACAAGGATTAATCTAGAAATGATGTAGTGCAGAAAGAAGTTACTATTTTTAGAACTGAGAAGGGAAATTTACGTTGCTAATTTAGTCTTTTACGTATTCTTTATTTTTCTTACACACACACGCACACACACACACACACACACATATATATATATACAGTTATCATACACACATAGTATTTACACATATGTACATGTGTATGCTTTTATCCGCGTATGCATATACCCGTTTGCACATACGAGCACAATTAGCATGCATATATGTTACACATTCACGTTTGTGTTGCATATGCACGCACACCTCATTTGCGTATGTATATATCATACGTGTATGCATATCAGTACGGTTAATAACAAAGAATTTGTTAGGGTGCTCAACTGACTGACTGACTAATGGAGTACAGCCGGACTACCACACAAAGTGTAGTTTTTGCGGCTCAATCAAGATTTGCGACATGAGCGCATAACGCGTGTCTGCTCATAGCATCCCCGAGGGGAATAGAGGAGGATGGAAAAGAAAAGACCGAACATCGCGCGGTCGAAAATTAAGGCGATCATGGACGGCAAGACTTGGTCATCATATCGTCCTGTCAACTGAAACTATTTTGTAAAATAAGAAATAGGCGTAAGACTAAGTATACAGTACATACAATGAAGGTATTAAAAATAAACTCTATTTACATATATGCACTATATACAAGATATTGCGCGTGTATCATTAGGTAGGAAGGTTGCTCAAACCAGGAACGACTACTTTTGTTAGCTGGAAGAGTCCAAGATTTGTAGGTAATGGTAAGTAAAAATAGGGATGAGGAAAGGGGAGGGGAAAAGACGAGGCTGTCACTTTCGGCGCGTGCTTTCAACGTATGTGGCGTATCAGCATTAACGCATAGAAATCGGAACTGATTATAATTCGACGTAAATTCCCCAGGACCCATCTAAGCATTGTTTTGAAGCTTTTTAACACAGAAATTCCTATTGTACGCAAAGCAAAATGCTTAGGAATCACCTTAAATAACAGACTGACCTGGTCGTACCATATTTCTAACGTTAAAAAGAAAGCATTTGGCATCAGGAATCATCTGACCCCCTTAATAGGTAAGTACTCTGGCTTAAATCTGCACAAGAAAAGGCACATCTATATCGCAATTATCAGGCCTATATTTACCTACTCGGCGTCTGCTTGGGCTGCTTACACTAAAAAAAAAAGATGTTCAGAAACTGCAAGTTTTACAAAACAAGATCTTACGGATAATTACAAATGCTCATTATTACGTGTCCAACGAAACCCTGCACAGGGATCTTAGCATTGAGTATGTAAACAATTACTTACACATGATGAACAAAAATTTTTTCATTAAAGCGCTTAATTGCGCCCATATGAAATACTTTAATGTTTTTGATTACTTTGCGGGAAGAAGACTTCGAAATCAGACCTTTCGCTGCTCACCTGACATTTAATTCGAAATAATAAAAGATGACGTTATCTTTGTTGTTGAGAAGCTTACTTTCTCAAGATTGGTAACAAATCCACTATTCTGCCAAGTTTCAATTGCCAACAAGTATGGTTACTATGGTAAAAAAAATTACGCTTAGCAGCACTTAAACAACTTTTAAATTGTTGATAATTGAACAACTATTGCATTTAGGTTAAATAAAGGCATAAAACCTTAACCGAAAGATAAGAACAGCATAATTTAATCATATTTATAGCAAAAAATGCACAGTTTACCAACATATAAGAATAAAAATTGAGCTCACGGAGCCGAGTAACAAAGCGGGTATTATTGCATATTTATATACTCTTGGGGCGGCCGATTGCCATAAAAAAGGGAGGTGCATGACTACATGCCATAGCCGTCCTATATACAAAATTTCAATGTTCTAAGGTCACTCGTTTTTGAGTTATGCGATATACATAGATATATATGTATGTACTTACAGGCGCCACGAAAATATATCTTCTGAATCCATTTTAAATCAGTTTATAATTTTTTTCGTGAAAAAGGAGTCCTTTATTCTGTCCTTATGTACAATGTCATCCCAAAACATCGTTACATTGCATTCGATAGCGGTCAAAATGGATATTTTCGTTAAAATATGATACCGCGAATTTTTCGTGATTTCAATACTTCCTTTTTTCCCACGTAACAACCTATGTCTATCTCATAGGCACTCAACATTTCTGCTCCCTTAGTATCTGACTATACATTACTTGTGATAGTATACATTAATTACAAATCATGTATTTTGCAACATTTGTCTTAAAATTAAACTCTTATTTTCACTGACAAAGTTTTGATAGTATTGTATAATACCACTTGAATTCGTACAGCACTTCCTTAGTTTTCAACTCAGCCGTTGATAACATCATCTTATCTCTCCATTATCTGCTCTGCTTTCTTGTTTGGATCTTTATGCCTAGTGTCGCACGGTCAAAGAACCTCTAAGGAGTCTCTCCTCTCTCTCCTTAGAGGTTCTTTGGCACGGTCACCCCCCTCTTGTCACCTTTGACCTTTGTACCACGTGTCCACACTACCTCACGTCAACGGCTTTTTCGCATATATGTTAATGAGCCGGATGCATTGCTCTTCACGCGATATCCCGGCGACATCTGCACCGTCCGACCAACGTATGTGCAGCTACCGTTTGATTTCAGGTGAAATTTTTGGGTAGCAAATTCCAGTATAATATGTATTATACAGTATAATATGTATAGTGCTGCAGAGATAGTTAATGTATTAAACTTAAATATTATCTCTAAATTTTTGAAATTAAAAGGGGTCAATTAATGTCAAAAACTGAATAGGCGAAAACTAAAATTACTTCTTAAAATTACAATTCATATTTACAGATGTAATTTTAAGAAGCGCAATAACTGAATTTAATTTGAATTTTCTCCTGTTTAATTTTAACATTTCTTGTCCACTTTTAATTTCACTTTGGAGGTAATATTTATGTTTAATATAACAGTTTTGACATATGTAAACCAGATAAATTAATGACCGACATAAAATTTATATATATATATATACACATACTATATATATAAAATCTACCTATCACATATCGGATTTAAGAGAAGATACTAATATTAATTTCTAGAGCAGTTTAAATTAGATTTTTCTTTTTTCTTTTTTTGTGTAGATAAATACATTCACTTCCAAAAGTTAAGCACGAAGATTTAAAATGCAAAAAAATCAACAAATACTGCTTTGATTGATACAAAATTCGGCAGGAAAGTAGCATATATATTTATGCATAAAACAGAATCAATAATTACATATAGAAATGAAAACAGTATTAAATTTTTGTAAGTTATCAGATAATGACATACTGGACAATTAAACAGAATTATATATAAAGTGAAAATAAACAGCATAAATTGAAAAAAAAAAGGACATTTATAGGGTATGTTCTAAGGTATTTCTCCCGCCTTCTTCGCATGCCTTCGTGGTGTAGTGGTCTGCATGCTCGACGCGTAACCGAGAGGTCCGTGGTTCGATTCCTGGCGAAGGCGTTGCTTCTTTTTCACCTCTCCTGCTTCGTAATAACCTAATGTCTCTACAATGTGATCCCCCTCATCTGTATACAAAGTTTACACCTTGTGACCATGCTTTCAATTAGGGGGTCAAAATTCGGCAGGAAAGTAGCATATATATTTATGCATAAAGCAAAATCAATAATTATATACAGAAATGAAAACAATATTAAATTTTTGTAAGTTATCAGATAATGACATACTGGAGACTTAAACAGAATTATGTATAAAGTGCAAATAAACAGCATAAAATGAAAAAAAGGACATTAATAGGGTATGTGATCCCCCTCATCTGTATACAAAGTTTACACCTTGTGACCCTGCTTTCAATTAGGTGGTCAACCACCGCAGACTTAAGCAATCGCCATTCTTCTTGTAGAGTAGTTTCCAGCTCAATACGAGTGGCTGAAGGTGGCAAACGTGAAGGTACAGCACGGCCGAGAGCATCCCAAAGATTTTCATTGGGATTAAGGTCGGGCGAATATGCCGGTCACGTCATACGCGCAATCCCTTCATTCTCCAGGTAGTCATCGACGATGTCAGCTCTATGGCGACATGCGTTATCGTCCATTAAAACAAAAGTAGGGCCAACTGCTGCAGAGTACAATCTCACAATGGAATCGTGTCCCTCTTGATTGGACGAATAGAGGAACACAAAGTCGAGGTACCCGGGCTCGAGATATGAGTCCACTCATATGTAATCTTCGACGTACAGTCTTCGACGTAAAAATTCTAACTCTCATATAGTCATCGCTTAGAATTTTTTTTTCCTGTTCATCCATTTCTTTTAAACTTGCATCATATATTTCTTTTGGCTGTGTATTAGAATTTGTATATTGTTTTATTGTATTCTTGCAATTTATATTTCGATGATAATTTTTAGAAGCTTCTGCATCATAACTCTAATAACAGAAGATGTTTCTAACCTCTTCGTGTTGATTAAGCGTTAGTATGCATCTTATTTTTCAATTTAGGTTTAGGTTTCAATGAAATTATTTTTAAAGAATGATGACGCTCAGTTATGTTAATAATATCTCTAACGTTCGCTAATATAGTCTAATAATACAATAAGTCAACGTTAGTGTAATCTAATAATACAATAAGTTAACGTGATTGATAGTATAGCTCATTTATAATTTTTATAAAAATTTTCAGTCATTCTGAAATTAATAGCATATGCTCCTACTATTTAGATTACATTTTCTTCTTCCTTGATATTTTTGTGATATAATGTTTCATGATGACATAGAAATAAATATAACTTATTTACCAAATATGTAAATCTATATTCAGCATAATATAATGATAATGCAGCGTAATGATGTTTCAACCTATCTTGGTTGCATCTTTGATAACAAATTGAAATGGACTGAGCATGCTGAATACGTCTTTTCAAAAGCTAGGAAGAGACTCCCCATTCTTAAGAGACTAGCTAGAGCTAAATGGGGATGTGGCAGAGCTACCCTTAACATTACTTATAAGACTTCCAGTCGGTTTTAAATAATTGCAATGAAGTGCTGGTCTCTGCCAGTGTTAGAATCTTGGGTATGCTTGACATTTTCCAAACAGGCTTTACGCTTAATCACTGGAGGTGTTAAAACTACTTCCGTACCTGCTATGCATTTGCTTTGTGACCTACAGCCAATGACTAACCTGGTTCGGAGGAATGTAGCTTTTCTTTATAATAGACTTATTAGACTCCCAATATTTCTTTTTGGCGTGAATACGATTTTAACAGAGTATGCAATCTAAAGACTCAGAAAGGCTTCATTCAATGCATCCAGGAGAACGCTCAGTATAATGCCATTAACGGCAAGGCCTATGAATTATTAACTCATCAATTGGAGTTTATGGTTCTCGATGTCAGATTGGACTTGGTTTTGAATGTGAGGGAAAACGATCTGTGCACAACTGCTCTTCATGCCATCGATTTGGAATCTATTAATACTCGCTATCTTCCTGGTGAGTGGCTTCATATTTCCACTGATGGTTCCCTTTCGGTTTTCGCCCATGGTGCTGGTGCTAGCGTCTTCTGTGATCTGTTTTCCTTTAACCTACATGTTGGCTGTCATACAACCGATTTTGACTGTGAAGTCGAGGACAATTATTTAGCCCTTCAACAGCTTTCTGTCCGTCTCTCTCTCCTATTGATAAAGCCGTAATTTTATCGGACTCAAGTTCTGCTCTTCAGTAACGTAGGAAATGTTCTGCAAATAAGCTAGGAAAACAAAGTTGTCCTGTCCAGAGCTACAGGAAGTTGTTGAACAGAATTCAGACAAAGGTTGCTTTCCAGTGGGTGCCATCGCATTGTGGCCTTTGGGGGGATGAGATGGCGGACCTTTTGGCAAAACAAAGGTATGGACATTCTTCAAAGGTCTCCCAGAGACCTGCTTCTTCACTCTGCTAAACTCGAAATCAACAGGATTTATAAAAAATCCTTTCGTAATGCTGCTGATAGTGCTACTAAAAATAAGTCATGGAGAGTGCTATTAAAAGCCGACTGTGTCTCGGAATCTCCTCGTGCTGCTGCTGAGGATGAGTTTAAGCTATTGACTGGGCATAACTGCCTTGGTGCTCATTTGTTTCGTTTTAATCTGACTGCCTCACCTTTATGTGCTTTATGTGATTCTGGATAAGTCATGGACGCTGCTCATCTGGACGTGTGCTCTGCAGTTAAGAGTTTAGACTGTATTGTAAAGAAGTATTGAAGAGCTCGTTGCCTAATGACCTGATGATCAATGGCCAGGTATTTGATAAATAAATATTCAGCATACTTTTGAGTTTACTAGCATTGTACCTTCCATCATTTTTAATACACTGTTCAATATACAGTACCTCATAAGCCTAGTTTCAAGAGCTCTGCGCTCACCAGCGATCAAGCGGTAAAGTCATTAAGCATTGGTAATTTGATCAGAGTTACAAATCCCAGAGAACGATTTGGTTGCATGACAGTTTTCGTGGTTTTTCCTCATATATAACGTGAATACGAGCCAACTTGTCTTTAAAATTTCCTCTTACTAGTGACTGAATTGAAGGCGGCTGTACGCTATGTTCAATCCTAGGCGAACAAGATTTTATCACACACAGTTTATCTTCGCCGTTTTCTCCATGAAATCATCTCACCCCAAGGCAGATATCCTTCGGGTACTTTGCCATACCGACCAAAAAAAAATTATTCTTTAAAAATACTGCAAAGTTTTATTCATTGGTAAGTTTCAGCTTGGCGTATCTTTTCGAAAATCCTTTTAATAAGAAAATAATATGCAAAGACTTTAACTCGCTTTTCTATGATTGATACCTTATTGCAAACTCCGTTAAGTTTTTCCAAAAATACAGATTTTATAAGGATATCATTAAAATATGGATTATTCTCCTGCAATCTAATTCGCATTGTTTGTTCGTAATCTTCGTTCTATACTGAAAGCGTTTATCTTCATGAGCTTCTGTATGCGTTATACGTTTGAGATCAGAAGCTACACCTTATTACTATATATTTTCCGAATTTATATTAAGCTAATCTATCAGAATTTTTATATATATTCAGAAGATATATTAAGCTAATATACCAGAATTCCTATATACACCCAGAAGCTGTAATAAGCTAGTATATGAGCCTTATTGTATATATTAAATTAGCGCATCAGAATTATTATCTATATGCATAATAATAGAATTGTTACATATATATATATTCAGAATCCTGAATATATTAGCTTAAGCTACCTTTTTTTTTTACTGAAAGCTATTTGAAAAAGGAAATCAATTTTTGAAAAGTAAACGTTTCTTGTGTATTTGGTAATAAATGATTTACAACAACAATATGATACGGATGATATTCATTGACCATTTAAACAGATTTAAGAATAGTAAAACATTCAGAATAATGGAAAGGTTAAGAAAATGTTAAAAAGTGGAAAGAAGACTTAAGTGGCAAAGTCACTTGGAAGCAGGCATCTGGACTAGAGCCGCATCCTGAGCATAACAAGTAGCACTTGCATAACTTTCCCTAGCATAACATGCAGGAATTCCTAAGTGAGAAAAGGTTCTCGTCCTCACCCAGATGGTATAGTGGTTAGGGTAGCCTACTACGGTACCGGCCAGGCTTCGAATCCCGGAGAAGGCATGGATGTTTGTAAATGTATAGTGTCGGTGCGACATGGCGGCACTTTAAATATGCGGCAAGCCGAAAGTCCTCTCGTGTGGATTGGTGAGAGAGGAGAGGGGTGGGAGACCCTGGATTCCTCCCCCCCCCGGGATGCTCTCTCTCAAAATTGGCGTAGGAAAATAGAAGTCCAACCCTCTCTTCGGAGTAGGCTCTGGCAATCATTCTTCCATGTAGTAATGAACATGATAACAACAACAACAACAACAACAGAAGGTTCTCGTTGTTGCGTAATAAGCCTCTCCTGATATCTATGTCAAGATGTAGCAACAATAAAACTACTGCTGTTCTATTGACCAAGTTTTCGATGTAAACAACAACAAACAATGCTTCTACCGGAACTGTGAATTCTAACTTCCAGTATAATGTTTCTGTAGAGTTTTGCAGTTTTTCAAGCTATAATTTCTAATTTTAATTTTACATTTCCTCCCCATATTTTTTGCTTAACGTTTTATTTATAATTAAATCTCTGTTTTTTAGTAGCGATGAATATTGCGATATTTAATAATAAAGAATAATTTTAATGCAAAAGTTGCCAGATTTGTTTTGTTATCGCTAATTTGACGACTTTTTTGATTTCCCCAGATTCTGACATCCATAGTGTTTATCGTAGTATCATTAAACATTTAAATTTATTAAACATCAAACAATTTTTTGGGATTAAAATAATTCATCCTTGTATGTCTTCCTATAATTCTTTCTATATGAGTACATAAATGACTTTTTAAAATAGTATGTGTTGAATATATTTCTATTCAATGCTGTTTAATTGAATTCATTTATTCTATGAATGTGTCATTTTCATTACAGAGAAGTTTCATTTATTCTAGTAATGTGTTAGTTTTATTCGTCCTATACGAATACATAATTGCTATCTTAATATGCTGTGTTTTGAAGACATAGTATTTGAATTCCGTGCCTTTTAATGGAATTCATTTACTTTAAGAATGTGCTATTTTTATTTCAGATAAGCTATTTTTAAAGTTTTTGTCGCCTGTACTGGTGTTTGCCAGTCATTCTTCTAATTTTTGCGAGTGATACTTGAACAATTTTATTTTTATTTACTCGTTTATTTATTTTTTTTAGTTAACAATAATCCGTTTTGGAATAAAAAATAGCATATCATATACTAATACTTTCCTATGTACACTCTTAAAATAGTGCAATTTTCATAAACGTGCATACTACGTGCATACTAAGAATAAAAATTAAAGTTAAAAAATATTAAACAAATGTTGATTAAATTTCAATTAGTGAACTGAAAATCATTTGAATTCCAAAGATAAACAATATAACACGAAAAAAAAAAAGCATCGGCAAATAATATTTTCTCCAAAAAGTGGTCACATGAATGCAAAGCTTTTTAAGATTTTAATATATTTAAAAATTCCTAGATGTTTAAAAACTTAACTAAATTCCATCTAAAGATCATATAACAACATGTAAATTCTTACAAAATAATGAATCATTAGTGCTCCGGAAATCATAAATACCAAAACCTCAACAGGCGAAATTCGTCGCCAAAGCATCGCCAAACACCGCTAATACTTTCTTCATAATTCTTGTCATAAAGATCCTTATAATATATGTTTATATATCCATTAGTAGGTATAAAATGCTTATAAATATTCCCTACCCATAATAAAGTGATTACTGCAGACAGTAGATGAATTATTCGCAGTCCAGTTTTGTCTACGAACGGCAGCTTCCTACAGTCGCCTACGTGATGGATTTCTAGAAAAATAGAACATTTTTATTTTAGATAATAAATTAGTTTTAACTCTCATGCTACAGCCCACAGCCACACAACACTGACTCGATTTCCATTTACGTATACTTCCGTATTTATCAGAATAAAACAAAAAATTAAACACATCTAAAGAAATTCACATCAACGTATACAACCACAGAAAGACCGGAAAAGGCATCTTCCAGGGTGTTCGCGATTTGAACGCCCTCTTTGTTGAGTTTTACAGAAAACTTCGTCAATAATAAACAAGGATGTAATTAATTCAAGGAATGTGCTACGAGCCGAGGCCCAAACGCACAATCTGAAAGCTTGCTGCTACGCTCTGTCCTCCGAGCGACTGGTTCTTCGTTAGTCGCTGCATGTTTTCTTTAGTCTTCTGCTTCGGAAACTGGATCAGTAACATCGCTTCTTGGCAGCTTGTTTGGAATTTTCTGCGGATGTTTTTGCTGCTTTTATCTTTCCAATATAGGAAATAATGGAGGTCAGGAACGTATTCATTTTTTCAACATTAAGCCAGGATAGCACTTCGTGAAGATCCTTCGGCGGAGTTGCGATTTTGCCTTTACCTTTCTCTCTGTACGTAGTTTTTCCGAGTTGGTTCGGTGGTGGTTTTTGTGCTGGGATAGTTTTCTTCATTTAATTCAGGTACTTTAGGTAGTGGTTGGTGAGACATCTTTTCGAATTTTTTCTTATACTCGCTGCACCCTGTGTAGCTGCTGACGTGACTTTGACTACAAAAGATACACTATGGTTTATTTTCAGGTTTCATGAGGCACTGATTGCTGCGATGCTGGTTTCTGCACTTCACGCATCTCTCTGGGTATTAGGTAAGAACTTAAAACTATTAATGAAAAATTAATTATGAAAAGATGTGCGAATATTAAACTTTTCCTTTCAACAGTAGCTCGTATTGTTGTTATGTACAGCTAATGAAATATTACTCTAATGAAAGTTATTTCGTAATTAATCAGCTCATCTGTTGTTAAAACTTATATAATCTATTGTTGCAACTGAACTGAGAATGTCCGAATTGTTGGCAGCGATTGCACAGGTCTTTTTCTCGGATTAAATTTTTCGATAATCACGTTGAAACTGAACATATTATTTAGGTGGTGTATCAGGTTTCCTTCGGTATTTTTCTTTAGCTCAAGTAGGAAAAAACATTGGTAGTTTTGCTGTTTCTTCTTTGCGCTTCCGGGTGAACTGCTTTACTTTAAAGCGGCGTTCACACTGGGACATATCGGAGCTAGAGAACACAATAAACACAACAAACACAGCGGATCAGCTAGAAAAAACCAGTTTTTTGTCACTATTGACCCAGTTGAAAAATCTTAACTTCGCGCAAAACGGAGCTAGTCGACACATGGAACCCACCAATCAGGAGAGTATTTCAAATCATCATCAACAACAGAAGCGCGCAAACAACATGGCTGACGATATGAGCGATTGATTGATTGATTTGATTTAAAGTGAGGACGAGTAAACGGCCTTTAGTCCACAGTTATTATTCCTATACAGAAATTCATTTTAAAAATCTTAAAATCCAATCCATATCTTACGAAGCAACCAGATGCAAAAAATAAAGATGTGTCTTATCCACTATACAGCGATAAATTAAAATTTAAAGTATCCTCCTCAGAAGATTTTGCTGATATTTTCCTGATATTCCAAGATCCTAAAACTTCTAATTTACTTCAAAATATATCTACATTAGCACAGGAAATTAAAAAAAGTGTCTTCCTTTACAGAGGCTGGGAATCAAAAAGAAATTAATCTACTAAAACTACGCTAATATGAGCAATGGGGAAAGTTTAAGTTTTATGAAAAAAGTAACAAAAAATAAAACTCACTTTACTTGTATTGAAAATCGAAACATTGCAAAATATACTGCTCAAAACAATTAAAGGATATTGCGGTTTTAGGTGGATTTTGTGGCTGGGAAACTTTTTAGCTGATTGATGCATGGTCGACAGACGTAGTAGGCTATATGAGAATAAATTACACATGTTTGGAAGAAAAAAATGCATTTTATTGCGCATTTGTGTACAAAAGGAAAAAAACACAATTTGTGCATATGAGAAAAAAGAATAAGAAAAGGTGTTTTCTTCAAAGGAAATCATTTTCAGTAGGGGGTATGGTTTCCACGGACGGCCAGCAACGTTGAACACCTTTGAGGCATGGAGTCAATGAGGCTATTAATCACGAGTTGGGGTATTCTGTCCCACTCTTCCAGAAGAGCTCTTTCCAGTTCTTGGAGAGTTTGTGGGGGTGGTTGGCGGCCAGCAACTCGTCTTCCTAGAGCGTCCCAAACGTGCTCTATTGGATTCATGTCTGGAGAACACGCTGGCCATTCCATTCGTACGATTCCTTCCTCGAAAAGGAAATCCTCCACCAGGTTAGCACGATGTGGCCTGCAGTTATCGTCCATTAAAATGAAGTCATCTCCGATTGCTGCAGCGTAAGGGACTACAATAGGTCTGAGGATCTCATCCCTATATCGGCGACCAGTCAGAGGTCCATCTCGAATGATGTAGAGGTCTGTGCGCCCGTCAATGGAGATGCCACCATACACCAACACTCCCCCACCGCCAAATCTGACACTTTCGTGCACGAACGCAGGATTATTCCTACTGCCGCGGTCCCTCCAGACGAAAATACGCCTATTATCAGGATGAACAGAAAAACGGGACTCGTCAGAAAAAAGAACATTGCTCCATTCATTTCTCCTCCAGTTCACATGCTCTGTTGCCCACTCCCTGCGGTCGCGACGATGCCTTGATGTTAGTCTAACACATACCATCGGTCGGCGAGCATACAGACCTACACCATGGAGCCGGTTTCGGACAGTCTGAGTTGAAACCGTCCTACCAGTAGCCGAGCGAAGGTGTTGTTGGAGAAGAGTAGCATTCATATTTCGGTGTCTTCGAGCCGTTAACACTAAATAACGATCTTCATTGGGCGTTGTTGCCCGTCTACGACCTTGCCCTGGTCTTCGGCCTACACTTCCAGTTTCCAAAAAACGTTTCCAGATCCTGGAAATCACACTTTGTGACACTCCAATGGTTTGCGCTACTTCGGCTTGAGTTTGGCCCCCTTCTAACCTACCAACAACTCTCCAAGCTTCTGAATCGGTTAAATGACTTCGCTGAGACATCGTACTCATCGAAACAAAGCAGTCACTGAATGCCGATCATCCTTGTCTTCATTGTCTTTCATTCAGTTGAAAGTCAAATTTCATTCGCTGCCACTGAAGCGACGTTTTTGACGTCGAACTCAAAATTAGCATACTCCACAGTTTGAAAATCAGAAAAATTTGCATTTGTGATTCTCTTCTTCCATTTTCGGCAAAAAAAAATTCCCTTATATCTTTATTTTACTTAAAACTTACAATATCCTTTAACTGTTTTGAGCAGTGTAGTATACATAAAACTGTTTCAAAATTTCTTAAGTATTCTGAAAGTAGCAATGGAATTTTCATACTGACATAAAATAGACATTCATAATGACATAAAAGCGAACTTTTAAAGAGAAAAAAAAAAGCCTTTTCTGTAATCATTCATTCCTATCTTTACAATGCTGACTTGTTTTTGAACATTTTTCTAATACATGTGTAATTTAAAATTATCATATTTATTATGAAATTTCATATTCATTTCTTTAAATACAATGGATTTCAATAATTAACGTACAGTTTTTGGGTGACAGGAAACACGTCTTAGGAATTCTAATAGTGAAATCATTCCATACCGCATTTACCGTCTTTACTCGCGTAATAGTCGCACTTTTTTTGCGAATTTTTCATTGTGAAAGTTTACGTCTCACTATTATGCGGGAAAATCTGCGCGATATTGTACACTTTTGACGATTTTCTCTGCTTCAAAACGGGGGGCTGCACTACTACGTGAAGGCGACTATTACGCGAGTAAATACGGTATTTAGCAAATCCGCAAGTCTTTCTTTCTTGTTCGGGTAATTTCCGTCTATTATTTTGTTATGTTGCTTCACACCATGTATTGCAGCATATATCTACCTGAATTTCATGAACGGCATCTGTGAAGGCAAATATATTAGTATGGGGATGGTAAAAATTCGCACTGAATTTTGAATGAAATTCTTCACATGCATTTGTTCTTTTTCCATGAAATATTAACTCAAGCTCAAAGTATTAGGGGAAAATTTCTTGCATTTAGCTCTCGTATTTATTACTGTTATTCAGGAAATTAGCCTGCTTATTAGATACTTTTTACTTATTCTCTTGATTTGCAATTATATTTCTCTATGTTTCTTTTCCTGCTAGCTTCGAAAAGTAAAACTAAATGTAACCCTTAGTTTTTTAATAGGGGATGTCTTGTGAGGTGGAGAATGTGAATTTCTCGTGATGTGTCTAAGGGGAAAGGAAAATTTTTTTCGCTTCATGAGTTCATTGGGTCCCTTAAGTTAATGGTTTAATTCGCGCAGTTGGGTTGAATACTTATCATTTGCGATCAAGTCATAAATTACGAAGAGAGGGGGACCGGGGACGTTATAAGAAGAGGAGATCCGATTTAAGGGAAAATGTGGGGGCCAATTAAACATCTAGCTTCTCTGCATTCTGTTTTGAAAATATGGAAAAATTGTATTTTTTGAATGAATGCAATTTTGTACCAGGAAAATGGACTAATGAAAGCTAAATACTATAAGTCAAATACACCTTTTTTTAAGGGACATATTTGTCACATGAATGAATTGTATTTCAAATACTGAGTTTTATTTCGAATGCTATGTTATATCAATACGAAGTATCTAAGTATCTAAGAAATATCGCCAAAAGACTGCCGACAAATGCAATACTCACTCTTGCAGGCGTGCAACTGTTATTTCTGGTAGCTCAAGAACGGGGCATAGCGGCAAAAGTCTTAAAATTAAGAGTAGATGTGATCACGCACGATTCCACCTATCTAAACACTATTTCATCGAGTGTACGGCAAACAGACTTGTTAACGAAAGAAAGGTTAATCAAAATGAGTTGTGTTTTCATTTTTCCAACTGCAAAACTATCTTAACGGATTGTCAGAAACAGACTACAGAATGAGACAGACTACATTTCAGCATCGAACTAAAGCGAACATATAGAGGACATGAAATTAGGATATAAAGAATCTTCTCATTTAGATGAGGGTGGGCAGCAGAAAGAAAACTTAAAATTTTTTTATTTGTCAGACCCCGGTAGTTGGCCAATCACGGAAAAAATAAACTGTCAGCAATGTTCTTAAGCAGTCAAGCTGTATTATTAGTCGAAAAGCATACAGAAAATGTAGACCTTAAGTCCACGGAACGTGATGGCAGACATTTGATATCTTCATTGTGGTACAGAACGTTAGAAAATAATGAAAAGATTAAAAGAACTTGCCTTGTATATTCTAAAACTACAAACGCAGTTTTCGTACACCCTGTAAGATTTACCAAAACCATGCCACTGCCACTACATCAGTATTGCGTGCTACAGGATTCATTAATTCGAAAAAAGCTTCAGAAAGTTTAATTGAGCACGAAGCATCTGAAAACCATAGAGTGCATGATTAAGTGGAAAATTCCACCATAACCAATGAAATCGTGTCAAGGCATCGATCATGACTTTCAGCGACTAATTCACACACAGAAAGAAAAATGGAAAAGAGATCCTGCATATAGTTATGAATGTTGTATTGTATTCTTCACCAAACTGTCTTTCTTTCCGTGGGTCTGATGAAACCTCTAGCAGTCTGATCACAAAGCGCCCTTGGCCTAGTCAAAGCAATGTTTTGAATTTAACGACTCTGCTAGCCAAACATAACTCAACTCTTAAGTACCAGTTAGAACACCTGAAAAAGGGACACGTATCACATTTATCAAAGACAATTCAAAATGAAATCATTGATATAATGGGTAAAACAATTCGCAATAGCATTTTAAACGATATCAAAGAAGCCAAATATTATACAATAACGTTCGATTGCACTCAGATATGTCTCATACATAACAAATGAGCCAGGTGATTCGATACGTAAAAATATGTGGTGATGTGTGTGAAATAAAGAAAACCTTTATTGATTTCATAGCAGTTGGTGGAAAGACAGGAGAATATATTTCACAACGGATTGTGGAAAAACTGACACTTGATGGTTTGGATATTGGACAATGTTGTGGTCAGTCTTAAGATAACGGATCTAATATGGCCGGTACTTATAAAGGAGTACAAGCCATGATTAGCAGAAATTAATAAGCTGGACGAATTGTGCCATGTTTGGCTCACTCTATGAATCTTGTCGGTGTGCATTCTGCCTTATGGTGCCCCGAAGCAGTTAACCTATTTGGAATAATCAGAAGATATTTAGGTTTTTTGTCGGATCCACTATTCGATGGGATATTATGAAAAAATGTACAAAAACCAACTTAAAAGGAAGCAGCCAGACGAGATGGTCGGAAAATAAGTGGTTGTGAAAGCCTTTCTAACGAATTTACCCAGAGGTCGTAAAATCCTTGAAAACAATTCAAGATCTTTCTCTTAGTGCAGAATCAAAGTACAAATCGGAACATCTGTTACATGTTGGAGAAAATTTTGAACTTATTATCAACCTGACAATCTGGGCTAATATTCTTCGAGAAGTCAATGCAATAAATATTGAAATCCAAAAAGAAGATATTATTCTAGCACGTTCCGTCGCACTAATGGAAGGTCTGACCAAAACTTTGCAAAAATTGAGAGAATTTCCTATGGGATATTGATTAGAAGAGGCTAAAACAGTGCCGCAAAAATTGAAACTGAATCTGTTCTGACAAATAAACCAATTCTAAAGCGCAAAGATCAATTTGATGAATTAGGCTAGGATCAGTTACGAACACATCATCCTGTTCAGCTGTTTTCTAATGCAATCAAAACTGCATTTGATCGAATCTTATTAGAAATTAAAACGAGGGTAGACAGCTCCACTACAGTAAATTCAAGTTTCGATTTCTTAATGATCGTTAAATACTGAATATGTCAACTGAAGAACTGCAAAAGAATAAAGCAGATTTTGCACGAAAATAGGAGTGAGATCTAAACGCATTTGAGTTCTGCCAGGAACTTGCCGTTTTTAAAGAACAAGCCCCCAATAATTTTTGGCGACATAAAAAAGACTAGGGCTTTCTATAGCTTACAACAGATCTATACCCTATGATGCGTTTTACAATATCTGTATTGCGCTGCGGATTTACTCTACGCTGCGGATTTAGTCTACTCTACTCTACATCCGCAAGCTGTGAGAGAAGTTTTAGCAAGTTAAAACTTGTTAAAAACTATCTGCGATCATCTATGAGCCAGGAGCGTTTATCAAGTCTCGCAATTTCGCAATCGAAAATCAAACAACACATCAGATTATTTATGACGATGTCATAGACTTAATTTCAGAACAAAAGGCTCACAGAGTAAAATTTTAATCCCGTAATATTTTCAGAGTATTAGGTAAGAACTTAAAACTATTAATGAAAAATTAATTATGAAAAGAAGTGCGAATATTAAACTTTTCCTTTCAGCAGTAGCTCGTATTGTTGTTATGTACAGCTAATGAAATGTTACTCTAATGAAAGTTAATTACGTAATTAATCAGGTCATCTGTTGTTAAAACTTATATAATCTATTGTTTCTAACTAAAGATCATTTTTATTACGAGTGCATATTTGATTGAATGTTAGGACTTACTTACTTAAGTATGTTATTGAAAAAAAGGAGTTTAATTATTCATTGCGTTAGTGATTTGTAACTTGTATATATTCGTTTCAGCTATTATTAGTAATGTGCCATTTCTAATTTTCGTACTATGCTGAAGTGCTTTAGCATTTAGTACTTTATCATTTTCGATTAGTTTGGTTAGTTATTGTTGCGAATATTGCAAAATTGGGTATTTCTGAGAAAATGTAAATTTAATTATTACAAGGCAAAAGTAGTCTTTTGTGTGAATATGCAAATATTTATTACGTTATCAATCTCTGTGAGGAAGATAGTAGAGTTCTTGAGTAGCCTACATAAGGGCGTTATAGAGAAATGAAATTTTAAAGTGCTAGGTTAAGGTTGCTGTTAATTTAGAGAAATTGGTGTGTTAATTACTGAATCCATTGCATTCGTGATTTGTAATTTGTATATATTTCGTTAAGATATTAATTAGTAATGAGTCATTTCTATTTTTCGTACTATGTTGAACTGCTTTAGTATTTAGTACTGAATCATTTTCCATTAGCTTGGCTAGTTATTGTTGCAAATATTGTAAAACCGCGTATTTCAGAGAAAATGTAAATTTGATTATGAACAGTGCAAAAATAGTCTTTTGCGTTAATAGGTAAATTTTTATTATGTTATCGCGCTGTACGTAAAAATTTAATTTGTTGACTCGTCACATTTTTTTTTGTCATATTGCGTTAAGTAAGGACATTTATTTTTCTTCTAATTCTACTTTATGAAGCAAAATACGTTTACAAATATTTACAGATTTGATTGAGTGACATAATAGCCTATTTAACACTATCTTTTCACACCTTTACATGACCACACCTAATCACATCCTATATTTTTATTAATTATATATACCAGCGGCACAGAGCCTTCGATAACTTTTTCTATGCTGCGTGAGTACGATACCAGAGTTCTTGAGTAGGCTACATAAAGGCGTTATTGTGAAATAAATTTTTAATGTTTTAGGTTAAAGTTACTGTTAGCATAGAGAAATTGGTATAAAATTATTCAATCAATTGCATTAGTAATTTGTTATTTGATTATATGTGTTTAAATGAATTTTTTTATTATTTAGTAGTGTGTGATTCCCATTTTTGTACTGTGCTAAATCTTTTGTATTAGTATAATTTATGAGAAGTTATTGTTGCAAATATTGAGAAAATGTCTAATTCGGGGAAAATGTTAATTTGATTATTTTAGTGCACGGGGGAGGCAACTGCCATTAGGAAGGTTCGCACGGGTTTATAATTATGTAATTTTTGGTTGAACGGTGGTTGTTCGGACGGGGGTTAGAATCCAGGCAAATTAGCTGGCTGCATGTACGTTTGCGTCGTTTCACTCTTGCGTAACTTGCATACGAGCCAATTACTCTTAGAAAGTCCTCAACGAAAGCATCTCTCCTCTTAGCCAGATAGCCATTTTGTGCTTTGCCGGAAGTAAAAAAATATAAACCATTTGTTATTTGTGTTTCTTTCATAACAAAATGGCATATAAAGAATTACTTATTATGAAATGGATTTTACATAAGTAAATGAAATGAATTAATGAAATCAATGAAATGGATTTTACATTTTATTTCAAATCTTACCTAGTCCTACATTTATTAAAAAAATTAAAAATAGAAAAATAGAATAAATTAAAAATAGAATTGTTAGAGAAA
This sequence comes from Stegodyphus mimosarum, assembly GCA_000611955.2. Lineage (NCBI taxonomy): Eukaryota > Metazoa > Arthropoda > Arachnida > Araneae > Eresidae > Stegodyphus > Stegodyphus mimosarum. The sequence goes on along the minus strand of KK112788.1, from coordinate 37,419 downwards.
TTTAAAGAAAGATGGGAGAAGGCGGCAGTTTTAAGTGTTTGCCGCATCTAGTAAAAATGTTAAATTCGGTGCTGACCGTAGTTACAACATTAGTCATATGATGACAACACGGAATACTGTTCATTCACAGAAAAACTAAGGAGATATTTCATAACATTATTCTTAATCTCCATAAATAAAATATCTCAAGAACTCTTTATTAGCACAAAAGATGTTAGCCCAGAGGGGCTATCAATTTCGTTTTGGCATTTTGCATCAAAACTTTAGAAGTCTGAACCACTTTTCAAATTTTTGCCACCAAATATTATCGCCATGTATTATATGTAAAGAAATTAAATAATGAAGAATCTGTATAAATGTATGTATGTATGTATACAACAGTACCAAGAGCCATCAAATTTTGAATAACGTACGTCTCCACCCGAATATTGTCATCTAAAAGCAGAAATTTGGAATTTGTTTTATTATCTATTTCATATTTTGTAAAGCATTTATGAGTTTTCGATTAAGAAACTCAGCGATTTCAAAGCGAGCAATCGTATCACTGTACGAAAAAAATGAAAAAGCGAGCCAGCGAGCGAGAATGGAATTCTAAGGAAACGGAAATTGTAACGGAAATTCTAAAGATATGCTCATCTTAAAATTATTTTGCGATATTGCAGTTGAATTTTATGGTTTAAGTACGAAGAACATAATATTTAATAATTAAAAGTAACGCACAAAACGTTTAAAAAAAGCCCTTTGAGCGTAATATGAAATCTGAAAGCATTCAGATATATACTGTATATATATATTTAGCCCAGAGGAGCGTTACCTCAGAAGGGCTATTGATTTCGTTTCGAAATTTTACGTTGATTCACTATAAATGTCTGAATCACCTTTCAAATTTGTTTCCACTAAATATTAGAGCCCTGCATTATATTTGAAGAAATTAAATAATGAAGAATCTGTATGAATGTCGGCATGTTTCTCGCAGTGTGAAAAAACAGCGGTGCCTAGAGACATCAAATTTTGAACAACATAGTCAATAGGCATCTGCAAACCCAAATTTGGAATTTGTTTTATTATCTATTTCATATTTTGTAAAAATTTAACGGATTTTTGATTAATACACGCAACGATTTCAAATCGTTCCATTAACATTAACATCGCTTGCATCTTCAAGCACGGATGTTTCATGGGCGAGGTTTCTTTTCTTTTCTTTTTTTTCAATATTGTTGTTGAATTGAATTTTACGGTTTAAATGCAAGGAACATATTTAATAAATAAAGGGAACACACGAAACGTTAAAAAAACGCCTAAAAATAAAGTCTGAAAGATTTCGTATTTTATTTATTTTTTCCTTTTTTTTAGAAACTCGGTTATTCTTTTTACTCTTCACTCTTAATGAGGGAAATGTCTTTCAAAATTTTAAATAGAAGTTATTTTATTCAAATACTAGCCGCTGCGCGGCCAGCCTTCGTCTGGCTTTTAAGTGTACCGGAAAAATGCCTAAAGAGAACGCCAAACATTAAATTTGAAAACTGCACAGAATTTTACTCTGCGTAACAATTTTATCGAAAAAGAAACAAAGAACAACGTTAAAAAAATCAGTTGAAAATGCATTACATATAAAAAGCATACAATGAAATAAGCAATATCCCTTAATACAAATATTAATCATCCTAATAAATAAATTAACCAACTTCCTGCTGCCTTCTCTAGACAAACGTCCAGTATCCAAGAGAAACATTAAATTTAAAAACAGCACAGAATTATCGCCCTCATTTTTCCGTGCTGATATCAGCAACAATGGCTGTGTGCCATTGTTGTTCATATAATGAGAGAAAATTATCAATTTGATACTATTTCATCTTGTCTAGATGCATCTTGTGTACCAGATTTCATAGGCCTGGGTCTATTAGCTTACGCGCAGTACGAACGAAAGACACTTACACACACAGAAAAACTCGCCCTTTTAAACATAGATCTATAAATTAATTAATCAATTTACCTTTGCAAAAAGAAACAATCTTTCAATTTCTTAAACTGTTCAATAGAGTAAAATCTCGCTTTGCTATAGCCCATTATGTCTTAAAAGAACGCGATTTCGTCAGAAAACACAAAATAAAAAAATAAAAATAATAAAAAATATCTAATTCGAATTTCGAAAAACTCGCTTGGATGGGCACTGGCTCATGCAAAAAAATCATGCAAAACGTTTCAATATCTTACAAACAGTGAAATAAGCAAAAAATAACATGAAAGAAACTCAAAAAACAAAACATTTCGCGCAGAATTTTACTCTGCAGAGCAACTTTGTCAAAAAAGAAATCAATAAAAATGTATTATACATACAAAAAATGACAATGAAATGTGCAGTATCCCTTAATACAAATATTACTTATCCTAATAAATAAATTACCCAACTTCCCTTTGCAAAATCTTAAGAACTCAAATGATATAAACAGATTAAGAACTTAAATAGATTAAAAAATATGCAAAACTTTTTTATAATTAAAATTATGTATAATTAAAACATAATATTACAATGAAATAAACAATATCCCTTGTAAAATGTTAATTATCCTAATAAAGTAATTAAACAATTTACCGTTGCAAAAAGAAACAACTTTTTAATTTCTTAAACTTTTCAGTCTCTTAAAAACAGTAACATAAGAACTACGATTAAAGATTGTTGCCAATCCGAAATTTTTAAAAGAATGAA
>KK112788.1:9758-34154 GCA_000611955.2 Stegodyphus mimosarum | reverse complement strand
CACCACAAAAAAAATTCGAATTCGAATTTCGAAAAAATCGCTTCGAGGTGCACTGGCTCTTGTGTAGATACACCTATGTACCAAATTTCGTGGCCCTGGGTCTATTAGCTTACTCGCAACACGAACGAAAGACACCCCCCCACACACACACAGACTCTTTGTTTTATTATATGTAGAGATTTAATATAACATTAAGTACATTTCACGATTATTGGTTTGGTAACTTCTTAATACATCATATTAAGTCATATTCTGCAAAAATGGGTCATGTTCGAAAGCGACGGTTTCCAAAATATGAGTCCAACTTTAGATTGGAAGATTGTATATTGCGGGGGTTGCGAAAAATGTTAAAGTACTTTTCTTATTTGTATAATTATACATATGTAATTAACTGTGATTACAAATAATTTATAGATATACTAAATTCATTGCTAGTAATTACATATTATTTATTTATATTATTAGTGTAATATTACTTTATTTTCATGTAGGAGGTGTTCTTTTTTTAACCTCAAAGGGCTGTTAGTTTCGGAAAGCAATTTTTGTTGTTTTATTTTTCATTAGAGTCTACTGCCATTCGAAAAAAATGTAAGATGTTGTTATTCATATTTAATCTGCCTCTTATTCACGAAGTAAACTTGTAAGGTTTATCCTAAGTTTATTAACAGTTACTTTAAGTCTTGTGTCTTTCCTACCTTATTCTAATTTCAGCTTACAATTTCCTGCCAGAACGTAATTTCAGAAACGCAGTTAATGCAAATGAGGAAGAGTACTATTTAAGTCGATACTTCACCGACTTCAAAAGAGAGAGTCTGATTCCCTGACTAGCGCGCATTTGTCTTTAGCTAATTTCTCTCTTAGTTACTACGCTAGGCCATACCTTAGGCCCTTGCTTGGCTTCGCCGATTTTATTAGGGGCTAACTAGTTAGATTTCTGTTAGCTTAATTAAGCTAGTTTAAATTATTATTGTTTTAAGTTCAAGCTCGAGTGGCGGCTTTGTGTAAAGTTCCAAGTAGGAACTGATTGTAAATATACTGAAAAATAAAGGGTTGTAAACCCTCTTTAAGTCTTACGTGTTTTGTTCACACACTTAAGCGATTATTCGCTTGTTAGTGTTCGTGGTGTTCTAAGTTAGAACTTTAGAATTAAGTAAGTCAAACCCCGCAAACTATTTAAATGTTACATATCTTAAACATACTAAATTTTTACACTTTAATCTGAATGATTTTAAAAAATTGCAATGCATTTAAGTCATGATAACTCTAATTAAAAACATTAACTATTTTTATAAATAACACTTTCTGAGATAACACTTTGTCTGAGTCTTCTAAACTTTTAACACTTTGTCTGAGTTTCAAATTGTTGTTTTGAAGTATTATCGCCTTGTATTACTTTTAAAGAAATTAAATAATGAAGAGTCTGCATGAATGCTTGTATGTTTCTCGCACTGTACCTAAAGCCATCAAATTTTGAATAACGTAGTTCTCCACCTGAATATGAGCAGCAGGAAACCCGAATTTTGCATTTCCTACATTTTAGTTCATATTTTGAAAAACTTTAATGAATTTTTAACAAACTCAACGATTTGAAAGCGAGCTGTAGCAGCATTATACAGATTAAAAAATCTCCAGCGCGCGAGACTTTATCGGATATTCTAAACATATGCTGCTTTTAAATATTTTGTGATTTCGCTATTCAGTTTTTTTTATGTAGTTTAAATGCGAAGGTCATGATATGTAATTAATAAATTTAAAAATAAACCGTTAATAATCAAAAGACAAAAAAAAAGTTTTGCAAGTCATCTTGCTAGCAAACTGTACTTTGATATGATGAACTAGAAAAGACGTAAAAAAAGTAGAAAGATTTATGGCAGCACTAGCACTACATTGGAAATTCTAAATATAAACTGATTTTAAAATTTTTGTAATTTTGCTATTGAAGTGTATACGGCTAAGTAAGAAATGATGCTTAATAAATGCTTAATAATATAGGTAAAAAGACGAAAGAAATGGATTAGCAGGAGTCAGTGCAACAGAAGACTGCGAGCTCAGAAAGAGAGAGAGTAGAAAAACCTTAACAAATCACGCAACTTTTAAATAAACCCTTTCAGATTTCTTTTTTTTTTTCTTTTTTTTAATTTCAACACCAACTTCAGACTAATAATAGAGAGATATCTGAATTTTGTAAATTTTTGACATATTTTTCTCTTGCTTAATGGCATACAAGGTAAGGAAGGAAGGAAATCAAGTATCAATGACGAAAAATTCCGAATATTATTTTTCAACAAAAATATCCGCTATTGACCAATTTAGCAATGTTTTCGCGTGATAAGGACAGAATAAAGGGCTCTTTTTCCCCAAGCGGATTATAATGTTTATTTAAAATCCATCCAGAAGAGATTATTTTTGTGACGCCTGTCCGTCCGTACGTACGTACGTACGTATGTATGTATGTATCGCACATAACTCAAAAACGAGTACCTCAGAACAAATTTTGTATATAGGACTGCACAGTATGTAATTATGTATGTCGATTTTTGGTTGCAATCGGCAGCAGCAGTAGCATATAAATATATGTATTTCTATATACCCACTCTGTTATGCGGATTCGGGAGCTCAATTTTTTTATGCTTATATGTTGGTAAATTGCGCATTTTTTGCTTTAAAAAAAGATTGAATTACGTTTTCCTTATCTTCCGCTTAAGTTTTTGTGCTTTTAGTTAATCTGCATTCAATAGTTGTAGAATTATCAACAACTTAAAAGTTGTTTAAGTGCGGCTGAGCCTAATTTTTGTTTACCATAGCAGCCATACTTGTTTACATTTGAAATTCAGTAGAATAGTGAATTCAGTCAGTTTCTGCCCGCACTTTCAGTGCCTTCTTGACGAGTGAAACCAAAAGTAAAATTTTCAGTTTTGTGCATCGAAAAATCTACCTTCTTGTCCGTTGACCGAATTGCTTGTTTCTGCGTAGAAACTCTAATTTTAAATGTAAAATTTTTTTTTATTTGTCTAACTGTATTTGGTGTTTTATATATATTTTTTTTTAATTTTTCAATTTTTTATGAAGATATTTTGAGATTTTATGTACGTTTGCCGTGTCGCCAAGTGAGAACTGAATTAATCGCATGAGAAATATATCTCTAATGAAATTTGAGGAAATAAGTTTAAATGAAATGCAGGAAAAATTGCGTATAATTTAATATGCCGTACAAGGAAGCATCTGCTGTACATATCGGATTTTTAATTATAGATAAAAGTATTATCTTATTTTAATTTAGCCAGTTTTTCCTCAGCATCATCATATTAAATTTCAAAATTTTTTTATGAATAAAGCATTTAATACATATTTGTGTTAAACTAGAATTTTAACTTTTTATGTTAAAAAAGGTTAACTCCAATATATTACAGCACAAAGTATAATAATTGTATTATGAATAGCCATGCTTTTTTTAATTGAAATTTTAAAAAATTTTCTTTTCCATTTTCATTTTCAGTTTTTTTTTCCCCTGATAAGGAATGAAATATTTTGTACGAAAATATAATGCGTAATTCTAGCATAAATTAAAAATAAAATATGTCATTTTTATTTTATGCTGCACAAATCACAATCTGCAGCTGCATAATCTTTCATTTGTAGTTTGAAAAAGGAGTTTATATAAAGGACATCACTGTTCTTAAGAACGTTTTTCATATCATACTTTTATAACAGTTTAAATACGTATATTTATATATTTTATAGTTAATTATATATAACTTTAACACATTATTACCACTTTTATGTAACCATTTGGTGTTTTATAAAATTAAAAATTTATAAGTATATGACATGTAGATATATTTTTATAATTGTTTAAATATATATGACACTAATACACATATACAAACATGTTAAAAGACATCTTAAGTTATCATTTATTTCTTTTTTTTACATTTGAGTTTTCTTTATTTACGAAAATATTAATTTATTACCTTTGTGTTTAATAAACTAATGTTTAAAGTTACTGATATTAATCTCTAATCTCCAATTGAATTAGTACAGAATAATATCTAATATCCATAATGTATATTATATATATAGATTATGAATATTAAATATTAATATCTATTTTAATTTGCAACTAATTTCCTATTAATATCCGTATGGATAATATACCCATAATCTCATAGCATTTAACATATAATTTAATTCATGTTTTCTTAGCACATGTATTATTTCAGGATATATTTTCATAAATGAAATATTGACAGAATTATAATTCTAAACCATTTGGTGAATATCTGTGCTTTAGAAAATCACAGAATTTTATATAACATCATTATAAAACTTAGTAAAATATTTATAAAACTTACACATCAAATAAACAAACTTACTTTCAAAAATTAATATTTTTCATTTAATCAGTGATACATCATTCACTACTATTGTGGTTGTCAAAATGGCCGCTTCTGTTGTGTTCTGAAATACATTATTCTCCATACATTTTGACACAATAGTAACCAAATGAAATTGTACAAATCCGAAGACTAAACATGAGAATAAATTTCGTAATACGCTAAAATCTATTTTAAAGAATTCAACTGTCAACGTAAAGAAACCACCAATATTCATCAATATAATTTAAAAAATTAATTATTGTTAATTTTGTTTTGTGGATAAAAGGCATGTTACGGTGAAAGACAGAACCTCCATTGCCAAGCAAGAGTGCTCTGTTGAAAGTGACAGCCATTCTTCGGAAGTATTAAACGTTGCAAAATTAGAAGAAATGTAGCTCATGGCGACTTTCCTCAAAAGTGCATCATTATGCGTGTCAGCTAAAACCAGTATTTCAAGAGCTGTCGAAGAACTTAGAGACGAAATAAGAAATTTATAACATATATCTTTGAGGTCCAAGACAGCGTACTTGTCAGCTGCGGAATATAAATCACGAGCCATTGCATAAGAAAATATGTTAATCCTACCAGTATATATGAAAAATATAAATTGCTCCAACACACTGGAGTCGATGTCCATAATGGTTATTTGACTATCTGTGATTTTAGTCATGGTATGCTCGAACATCCTTGCAAAGACTGAAGATCTAGCAGATAGAATTGATTTATGAACTTGAAATTCGACGCCATCACATTTAACAGTGCAGTCTGATGTGTCCTTTTTTTCATACATGGCCTGCATATCCCGTGATAAATTAGAGAGAGTGCTGATATGAACTCCTGACATGAGATTATTTAAAGCATCATCAGTTTGCACTGCCTTTTCATGTGGATTGATGGATTTTACACAAGCGCTTGCATCAGAATCTTTGCCATTGATTTCTGTAACCATGATATTTATCTTTACAGTGAAATTTCCTTCATTAAGACTGGTCCAGTTGCGAGATAAATTCAACGGAAGATGAATGAACTTGCGCATAGAAATATTAACTGTTATTTTTTCGTCATCTGTATCATCCTTTGTTTTAATGTATAAATATCCATCTAGGGTGATAGGTACTCCAAATTGTTCTCTGCATAGTCTTAAAACAGTATCAGTCCCTCTTCCAGCTGTTCCTAGTGGATAAAAGAATAAACTCCATCTGTCATTTGCAGGCCCGAAACGACTGCTACACAGTGATTCACCTTTACGACACTGCATTTCTTCGAAAGTTCTTTCTTCGTCATATATGACCCATTCGTAACACAAATCGTAATTCATCATAACGAGCCAATATAGACTGAAAATATTGTTAATAAATAGTAGTTGCTCAGTCAATAAATCGCAAGAACAGCTTACAGGCAGCCAATTTCATGCATTGACACGACGAGAAAAAGGCAAAGAACAAAATTCAGGTACTTGCAATCAACTCAATAATCCTAAAATCTCATGTTTTTCTTGAACTTGGACCAGAAAGAGTGGAGATAACTTTATCGGACTTTTCCACGAATTCAAGCTGACAATGACAAATGAAAACTTCGTTATCAGCAGATAAGAGGGTCGTTATAAAGATTAGTCATATCATGATAACACGGAACACTGTTCATTCACAGATAAACTAACCAGATACTTCCTAACATTATTTTTAACCTCTTGAAATAAAATCTCATAAGGCTTCTCTATTTATTTTTAGCCCAAAGGAGGTTAGCTCAGAAGAGATATGAATTTCGTTTTGGTATTTTACTTCAGTTCACTATAAAAGTCTGAATCACTTTTCAAATTGCTACCACCAAGTATTAGAGTCCTGCAATATGTTTAAAGAAATTAAATAATGAAGAATCTCCATGAATGTACAGTAGAACTTCAATTATCCGAATCAATTGGGACCGGACCTCATTCGGATAGTTGGATTTTTTCCGAAGAAAGGGTACGCGCACACTTTAATTAATTACTGTTTGTTGAAAATGGGATAAAAAAGCTATTTTTTAAAAAAGTAGTTGTTTTAATTAATTAAAATGAAGAGGCAACACGTTACGTACAGCTGAGCTGAAAGTCATTGCTTGCTGAACATCCCGTTCCTGTTTGGTGTCCGCCAAAAACATCGCGGAGAAAACTACGCAAGGGGAAAACGTCGTGGTACAAAATATCGTGGGAGAAAATAAAACAAAGAGAAAACATCGCAGTTCTAAAACATCGTGTTACAGAATATCCTGGTAAAAAATAATGCGGTTCTAAAGCTTCGCAGTTTAAAAACATCGTCGTCGAAAATATCGTGGTATAAAATAAAGTACCTAGAAATCATCGCAGGACGATAGCATCGCACACAATGCGTTTTGGGGTTTTAAAAACTGTAAATGCAGATTCGCATAATGATTTGGATGCGCATGAAGAATAGAGAAATATTTTTTCTTCTATATTTCATATTTTTGAATGAACTAATAAATTTTTGTTGAAAAAGTAAGAAGGAAACTTAAGTATTTAAAAATTGAAAATGAGTAGAAAATTAATGCAACTTATAGCGCTTAATTTTAAATTTACATATATAATTAACAAAGGTCATTAACAAATTAATCTTTTTTATATACTGATAAATTTTTATGAAAAATTGCGGTTTAAAATGTTTAGATGAAGGAAAATAAATAACAGCATGAGGTTATCTCTATAAAAATTGCTTGGTTAATTACCAACTTATTTTCTTTCAAGTTTGTTAATCTGATATTGTTTTAGTGAAAAATTATATCTTGTTTTGTTTCCATTTATCCTTAAAGTGTCGTTAACATTTTCATGCGTAGCGTGTAATAAATTATTTGGATGTCGATTTGTTAGTTATGAAAAAAGTGAGTCACATATGCCACTATGGGATTTGAACTTATTGGATTAGGCCAAAACGCGCTACGCCTATGCACTTAAGAGGAGAGATGCTTTTGTAGTGTACTTTCTCCGGAGCTGGCACACATTTATGTTATACGTTAGGAACATCACTAAAATCTCATGCAACCAGCTCGTTCGCCTAATCGGAGCCCACTAGCGGCCAGACGCTGAACACTGGTAGTTCGGTCCGAGGTTCGAATCCCGCGAACGGGCTGGCTGCATGGGCGTTTTCGTGATTTTCCCCATGTGTAACGTGTATGTCATAATAGTCTCAGTTACTGCATTCTGCCTTAACAAACTGTGCAACATCACATGCTGCAGGCTGTACACTTGTGGGTATCGTGTACATTCTGCGCCAGGCAGATTGTAAGTACTATAATAATGTCACTTCGCACGTTTAACTGAACCAACGAATACTGTACAACTGGGCGTGTATTACTGTATTTTCTAACTGTATGAATAATGTAGTGTGTAGAGTAACTGTAGCAGTAATATAGCGCTTAGCAATGTCTATATATGTTTTATGCTGCTTAATGTCGTATTCCGTGTACTTTGTATCATGTACTCTTATGTTTCGTATAATGTGTGTTGTAATGTGTTTACTCTATGTGTATTTATTGTGTATTAGTGCAGCGTATAAATGTATTTACGCATATTATTGTATCAACTATAAATGTGCATTTCCTGTGTGTTTTATCTGTATCGTAAGTGTGTTTTATATCTGTCTTAAATGTATTTTATATGTGTTTATATATGTATCATACGTGTTTACTTTATGTGTTTACTTATGCGTTTATGTATGTGCTAATGTATGTAATTTATGTGTTGCTAGTTTTTTTTTCCGTGTATGTGTTCATATGTGATATATATGTACCTCTGTCAAGCAAACATCCTATGTAACCATCTGCCCTTGTATGGCCATGTCAATACTTTCATGATCCTTACAGGCTCCCGGTGCGGCCTCCTGCGGCTCCAGGGAGCTGTTGCTTCTAAATAGGGGAGGACGCGGGACACATGCCTGTTTGCCTATGTCACACGTCAGGCGTCCCCGTCCTCCGTCACCTGTCACCTGTGTAACGTGTATACGAGCCAGTTTCCCTTAGAAAGTCCTCCACGAAGGCATCCCTCTCTTTAGGCAGATAGCCCTTGTGTGCTTTGCCATAATTGAATAACCTAACCTAACCGTTTGCCTAATCGAAATACCAGTGTTCAGCGACTTCATCGCTCGGACACTGCTGGCCAGCTCAGTGGGAAAGCCAGTCATTGAAAGACTCAAATTTAAAAGCAATCTTTTTTTTTTGAAATAATATGTATTTGCAGTGAACCCTTCTCAGAAATACTGGCATCTCCCTAAGACGACTAGTGCTTTTGAGAAGAGATCCACGCAAGTTTAAAAAGATATGGTGAAATCCTGAGTGGTAGATTTGAAGAAAATTCTTCACATTTAGGCGTTTTACATAAACACTTTGAAAATTTTGTTTAATTTTGTGGATAAATTTTATTCGAAAATTTTTTAGTTATTGATTTAATTTTTATAACATACAGTGAAGTAACTTCCTAAGATGAACACCTCTTAAGTGACCGATATAGGTCTTGAAACTCTCGCGGTTAAAACTGTTACCAACACCACGTGATTTGCGCATGCGCGCTGCCAAAATGAAGCAGAACTATAACTGAACTTTAGAACTCGTAATGGACGTTTCATTTAAAGATGTAGCCAGTTACTTCTCTCTGTGTCGTGCATCTAATTAGTTAGTAATGTAAATTAAACGTATCTTATTATCTTAGAAACCTCTCTTTTTTGAGATGAGTAGTGCCTTTGATGTGTGCAATTAATAAAAATATTCCCGGGTATACCTTTGGAGAAAACGAGAAAAAAGGTCGACTGAAAAGCTAAGCCTTTTTTACCTTTATTCTAAGAATGATTATCTTGTTAATCATAACAATAATAGGTATGAAACTTTGGTCTCAAATCTCATTCTTCTAAGAAATAGAATTCTTCTAGAAATACCTTCACAGAAAGGTACATCATTTCGAACCGTAAATGGTCGCCTTGAGCATAGCGTTCCCATTTAGGTATTTTTATTTTCTTTGGTAAATATTTAATTTTTTTTCTTTTGTATGAAAAGGTTGAATTATTTCTTCATCTTTCTTAATACGTATTGAATCATTTCGTACCATCATTCCCTGGAAGTGACCAGTAGTCGGTTTAGGATGAATGACTTTTCTAGATCTTGTTAAGTAGGCATTTTATCATAAATGTTAAAATAAATAAAAATGTTTTTAAAGGAAACTGGCTTATATTAGGAATTAGAACATAAAATACTGTACGCCACGGAGCAGGCTTTCCGTCCTAGAAGTTCATGCGGAATGATGCCTGTTCGGTGGAAGAACCGCAGGGTAGCCGTTGCTTTTATTTCTTAGTTGGTTTATTTATTTATGACAAAGCATTCAAAGGCTATCTGCCTAATGTGAGAAATGCCTTCGTGGGGAACGTTTTAAGGGGAATATGGCTCGTATACACGTTAAACATGGGAAAACGTCCATGCAGCCAGTCCGATCGTCAGGATTCGAACTATCAGTGTTCAGTACACTTCTGTTTCTTAAAATGATGCTTTTACTCGGTATTTCCAAGTTTTCAGAATATCTTCATTTTCGCGTGCCGGAAATCAATAGCAAGATTATACTAATATTTCTGAGTGAGGTTCTATTTTGTGGCGATGCTTTGTCTCCGGAATTTTTTAACAAATAATTTTGAAACTGTTATTTGTCAAGGAAAATTTCTAATTAAAATTTAATAAAATAACTTCAACCTACTGCGCTTAGAGTAGTCAGTTTTCAATAAGAAAACTGCACATATTGTACATTATTATTATTTACGCGTTTCGCCCTACACTGAAGGGAAGGATGCCTTCGTGCAGACCTTTTTGAGGAACACTGGCTCGTAATAACGCGTTACAGATGGGGAAAGACCACGGAAACGCCCTGGAACTAGTCCGTTCGCGGGATTCGGAACTTGGACCGAACTACCAGTGTTCAGGGACTTTACCGCTCGGCCGCTTGTGGACCACATATTGTACATTGACTGTTATATTCAATGAATCAAGCGTTTCAAGTACAATTTTTACGTATTTAAATGACCAGTTATTTCGAATAAGAAAATGTTATTATTTTTATGAATCGTTTTAAATATTTTATGAGCGTATGATTTTGAGTGTCAATCGTAACTAAAAATTAATAACCGAGTTCTTTTTCTGCGTGATCATTTTTTCATTAAAGTGATTAGAAATAATTCTTTTTCCGTAAAATAAAACTATTTAGGGCTGCTACGCATTAAACTGAATGCATCTAAGATATATTGAAAAAGGGTATTTTTAAAGAAGACGTACTGATTTCCATTTCAAATCGAACAAAAAAAAAATATCTTTTTGTTTAGTAAATTTACCGATTTTGTTGTTATACTTTTACCTGTAATTAAATATACTTTCTCAGTTCATATTAATTAACAAAGATATGCTCTGAATTAGCTGAACGAATGTGACATGTACTGTTAGGTAAATGTCGAATTCTATTTTATTCAGCAACACCACTGTGAAGAAATAATATACTATTTTCTTATATGATTTCTTTATCTCACCAAACCAAGCGCATGGTAAAACATTTCGTTCCCCTTACATTTCACACAAAAAAAAAGGCTTGTCTGTCCCTTTTTCTCACCATAAAAACTCTACAATGTGTTTTAATTACATTTGCATGCAATAAAAGGGACAAAATCTTGCATATAAATTTATAACTTTATAGAGAAGTCATTTTTCGCATTTCAATATGCGTTCTCTTTTAATATTCATGCAAGGCTTAATTAATATGTTGATTGTGATTCATGTTGTACATTTATAGTTGTACATATTCGGATCACGTGGTTTTTTTTTTCTAGTATTAGATTTCTCAAACTCCCTCTTTTTTTTTTTTTTTTTTTTTTTTGTTGTTGCAACATGTTTAATTATATAAAGCGTTGTGGCCATGATGCGTATATGTGAGGAAATGTATATAGTCCTTATTCATTCTGCATACAGTCTTTACTATATTGAATATTGCCCTATTCATTTAAATAACATTCATGAATTTGTACTGATTCAGTGACACAGTTATTTTAATGCAAATTATATGTTAATGCATATTTTACACTGACTATATATTATATAACTCAATTAATATACAGGGTGTTTATAATGTCCCGGACCCATTTTGATGTTTAATAACTCATAAAATAATGAAGATATAAACAAACTTATGGCATTTATTGATGGAATAACTTATACTATATTTTCCTTTTCAGGTTTGAATATCTTAACTTTTGTAAATATCGTCTGCGCGTGTGGTTAATTTCAGATAATTTCATTTTACAGTCTAAATATTTGTACTTTTCTAAACATCGTCTGCTTATTAATTTCATTTTTCTCTCTTTTGTTTTTGGCAACTATTAATCGCCATAATGTGCACATATGGGGATCTGAAAACCCCCATGAATACCGTGAGGCACAAAGGGATTCCCCAAAGGTTGTGTGGTGTGGACAAATGCACGACCGAGTCATTGGGCCTTTCTTTTTTACAGAAAAGACTGCCTCATCAGTCGTATACTTAGACATGTTGGAAAACTTCGTATTTCTACAACTAGAAGAGCTTTAGCCACATGTCTTTTTGCAACAAGATGGTGCACCACCTCATTGGGGTATCATCGTTCGTAGTTCTTTGAATGACCATTTTACAAGAAGATGGCTTGGGCGAGGAGGTCCAATTCCTTGGCACCCAGATCACCTGATATAACGCCGCTGAACCTTTTCCTTTGGCGATTTGTAAAGAACGACGTTTACAGGAGGACAGTGTCGAACATGGATGACCTAAAAGCCAGAATGACAACCGCGATAGCCTCTGTGGATGCCGACATGCTTGCCGGTACCTGGCGTGAAACTGAATATCGACTTGATATTCTCCGTGCGACGAAGGGGGGCACACGTGGAAGTTCATTGACAAGGGTCATAAACTTTTTGAATCTATCTAACCATTTATGTTATTAATTTTAATCTATCTTTATTATTTTATGAGTTATTAAACATCAGAATGGGTCCGGGACTTTATTAATACCCAGTACATCATAAAAACCTTTAGCATGTAAGAAATAGAATTAAGTCAAATAGACTCTGATTTTATGAATTTTTATAATCCACAAAGAAGTATAATTTTACGTGAAATTCAATACATGTGCAAGGAGCATAATTTAGAAGTTTTTTTTTTACGATAAAGTTATTTTCATTATGAAAATTTTAAAATATGCAAATGTTAATTAGACAAGATTTCATATAAACCTTAGAATGAAAGCAACAGCATCTTTGAGGAGTTAAATGCATTTTAAGAGTGACATTTGGAGAAGATGATATATTGTTTCTTGAAATCTGAATGACTAAACTACTGTAATAAAAAAAAAAAGATTAAAAAATCTGAAAGCTTACAGGTCTTATAAAGGTTCTCCCAAAGAGGCGTTTTCTCACGGGGGATTCGAAACGGGATTTGGAAAAGTTACACAGACAAGTCATTCGAAGCAAAATGCAGTTAGATATTATAACGTCTTTCCGTTGCTACGCTACCAACATAATACCAGTAAGAAATATAAAGAAACGTAGGGCATAAAATATCCGTACTTGAAGATGCACGCGATGATAATGTTAATGGAATGCTTTGAAATCTTTGAGTTTGTTAATCAAAAATTCCTTAAAGTCTTACAAAATGTTAAATATATAATAAAATAAATCCCAAATTCCAAATTTGGGCTTCAGATGCCCGTATTCGAGTAGACGACTATTAATCAAAATTTGATGTCTCTACAAACCGTTGTTTTTTCACAATGCGAGAAACATACATAGATTTATGCAGATTTTGTATTATTTAATTTCTTTAAATATAACGCAGAACTCTAACATTTGGTGGCGACAATTTGAAAAGTGATTCAGACTTCTAGAGTGAACCAAAGCAAAATACCAAAACGAAATTAATAGCTCTTTTGGGCAAATTGCCCCTTTGGATTAATAAAGCGTTTAAGAGAGAGAATTAAATGCTGTATGTAACTGCATTTAAAATTTGAAGAATATTGATTCGTGAGTTTAGTTTATTGCAAAAGTTCACTTTAATGATTTAGTTTCCCATTTTAAATTCAATTATTTTATTCGTAAGATGAAAATTTTTCTTTCGGGAATAGCAGCAGAAATTATTTTCGAATAAGAAGTGAGAATCTGTAAGCAAGATGAAAGTAATTAGGAAATTTCGAAAAACTAACGCTTGCAGCTTTTAGTTCTGAGTATTGAGTTGAAAAACAAGTTTCTTCATCTTTGCCACATGAAAAGTTTCAAATATCGTCTTCGGACAGTCTACCTGCTGTGCCACGGCAAGCTGGAGAACATCCCGTATTCTTAATTCCTGAAGGTCACAGTTGTTTTAGCGTCTGAACTCAGGGGGGGTTCTACTCAGGGGTTCTGTCCATCTGTAAGCTGAAGGCTATTTGGTTAATAAAAGGCAGCTAAAAATTTCGATATTACAAAGGATACCTCCATGTACTTAGGCACTTGGACAAACAGAAATCGCATTTCTTAACTTATTGCATGTTTTACAGCTGACATACCGAGAAAAACTTCTGCTAGTGATTACCAAACACATTCGAATCGCCGTTTGTTTTGTATCTTGATAAGGCCCTCTGCCTCTTTTGCATATATGTATTCATACATACAGATTGATTAAATTAATATATAATTTCATGAATTAATTGTATTAAAAAGATCGATTTAATTCATATTTTTTTTTCTTCTTTTGGCCAAACATTAGCAATATGCATAATAAGTAACATAACATTTTAATCTCTTTCCAATAAAATCACATATTCATAAAGTTATACAATAGTAATTAAACATTTTATACTGAATTTCGAATATTTACAATGTGTTTGCTGATTAATACATAGGCATGCACAGATTAGAAAATGGTTTTCTGAAATCGTTATTGACGTACGAGGGCCACATAAAGAAGACATTTTTAATCAGAAATTTTTATAAAGCGCACCACGTTATCTTCAAAGCAGGATTTAATTAAAATAGCTATAAAACTTATGAAGATTGCTTTTTTGCAATTTTTCTTGTGCAAAATGTTCTATTGCGTTCATTCTCTCCTTTTCTAGACGCAATGTTGATATTCTTTCATACTATATGGAGCACTGAACAAACACTAGTTAAAAAAAAACCCACTAAACAAAGTTATGATACCACTGAATTCAAACCTAATTTAATCATCTATACAATTTAACAACTTCTCTACGCATTCCAGAACCTCATCGTGACCATCGTTTCTGTTTCATGTTCCTTCTTGAGTACAACACCACTTCCAGATAATTTCGTTCTGAGTTACTGCATCATCATTCTTCGCCTGAAATAAACCTATATACTGTTGCGTGAGTACGGGTTCGTTATGGATTGAATGCACAAGTCGTAAAAAGTTAACAAAAATTTATTGTTTCCACAAGAAGTAAATCAAAATGCTGAAATATTTTTTCAGAGATATTCGCACAATATCACAATATCTCAAACGTTTAGCAAAAACTCAGTTTAAAACACATAAAATAGTTCTATCTCACAGCGAAAACGCTACAATCAATAAATAACAGCATTAAGTAAACAAACAGCAGCTCGCTTTTTACAGCTACAACTACAACAACAACTGAGATGAGGTGTTTCAATTCGGCTTTTATAAGCTTTTTAATTATCGCTAGAACAATCGATTTTTCTAGATGATAACAGTAATTAGAGATATTTATTTATTAAACATTAAATGCACGCGCTCTTTTATTTTTATTTATTTTTTTTTTCGACGTAACTTTCTCTTCAGAAATCGTCTGCGTTCTACGGGAAATATAAAGCAATTTTAATTACAATTCTAAATAAATAGCCAAATAAATGTAAAATCCGTAACAATACTTATTTCTCCTTTTTTCTTTATCCACACTTCTGTGTTTTCTTCATTTATATTTTTAAACTTTCAGCACTACGAGTGGTTTCAAAGATAACCGATGCTATTTTCTTCATCTAGAGAAATTCAATTGCAATTTCAGGATTCAGTTTTTCCAGTCAAGAATGATAATCTTTTAACTAAATTTCAGGTTACTACTCAGTGCATAAAATATGTGAGTTTCTTCCAAAAAACTGTCAACTTTTTGTTTTTGTTAATAATTTTGAGGAGCAATGCAAAAAATAATTTGCAAAGCGCGTATTTCGCACACAGATAATCGAGAATTCGGTCTAATGATCTCGGCCTTTGAAGGAATGATACTTTCATATAATATATTCATGTTCTTATATTAATTACAGTGTCTCACAAAAGTGATGGGACACTTGTGCTTTACAAAAGGAAACCGTAATAAAATAAATTAAAAAAACATGTAAAACTTTTTTGTGGGTGTGTTTCATACTTAAATTTAGTAACAATTATTACATAACATACATTTTCTCAAAATATTAAAATGTTAATTTAATAAAAATACAATTGTTTAGAACGGAGCAAAAAAATGGCTCACATAAGTGATGGGACACTTACTTTTCCACCAAACATTTATCCAAAAATTTTACTTTTTAAAAGGTTTTAATATTTTATTGGATTTCCTTTTACTTCTAAAACATGATTTAATCTTCTTGGGATGGATTCGAATAATTTTTTTGTGATTTCTGGAGTGATTTTACCCTATTCTTCTTGAAGCACCGATTTTAATTGTTGTTTTGAAGAAACGGTGTGTTTGCGAATTCTTGATTCCAATTCTTACCAAATATTCTCTATGGCATTTAAGTCTGGAGATTGTGGTGGTGCTTTTATTATTTCAGAACAGATATACAGCAGCCAGAGTCTAACGTTCAAAGCAGTGTGCTTGGGGTCATTGTCCTGGTAGAATTTAAAGTCCTTATGAAGGTTCAATTTTCGTACTGAAGATTTCAAATTTTGATTTGATATGCCAATATACTTTTACTGATCCATTATACTGTCAATAAAAACAAGATTACCAACTCCAGCGGACGACATACACCCCCATACCATAACTCCTCCTCCACCATGTTTTACTGTTGGCACCAAGTTCTCTTTGCGAAATTTTTCCCTGGGTTTTCTCCACACCAAGATTCTACAGTCAGAACCAAATATATTAAATTTATTCTCATCAGCAAATATGACTTCATTCCAGTAATCAAAATTCTCATTTATGTTGGATTTTGCGAAAGCCAGTCTGAGTTTTCTATTCTTTTCACTTACGAAGAATTTTTTCCTGGATGCTCTACCGTGATATCCAATAGATCAAATTACTTTTCTAATAGTCTCAGGATTAAAAATTACTCCATATAATGCTTGTAAATCAGCAGCAACTTTAGGAGCACTCATTCTTAGATTTTTTTTAATATTTCAAACGATAATTTGCTTTATTCCATTGGATAGCTTTGATGGTCGGCCAGGTCTTCTTTTATCCTGAATCATATGATTCTTTTTATATCCTTTAAAGATATTGAAAACTGTTGAATGACTCAAGTTAACTGTTTTAGCAGTTTCTCTAATAAATTTTTCACGTTCAATATGCAAATTAATAACTAATTTTCGAATTTCAGGCAAAGTTTCTTTTCGTTTAGCATTCATGGCTGCACAGAGCTAAAAAACACAAAAATTCCAAAACAAACGGGAAAGAAATAATGCAGACGATTTTATAAATTATTGCTAATTGCTTTTGAGTAAAAATAAAAATCCCAAATCGATTTTTGTTGCATAGTCTAATGGTGTCCCATCACTTATGTGAGCTATTTTTTGCTCCGTTCTAAACAATTGTATTTTTATTAAATTAATATTTTAATATTTTGAGAAAATGTATGTTATGTAATAATTGTTACTAAATTTAAGTATGAAACGCACCCACAAAAAAGTTTTACATGTTTTTTTAATTTATTTTATTACGGTTTCCTTTTGTAAAGCACAAGTGTCCCATCACTTTTGTGAGATACTGTATATCTATCTTTAAAGAAACTAAATAATGAAGAATCTACATGAATGTATGCATGACTCTCCTATTGTGAACAACAACGGTACCTACAGCCACCAAATTTTTAGTAACGTAACCTTTCACTCGAGTATCAGCACTTGGAAGCCCGAATTTTGAATTTCGAATTTGTTATATTTTCTATTTCATATTTTGTAAAACTTTAAGGAAATTTCTGATTAAAAAATTCAAAACTTACGAAGAGAGCAGAGGCGACACTGTAGGAAATAACACATTTTTATTTCTAGTAATCGAGTAAAAACATAATTTTAAGGAACAGAAGTTCACTGAACACTGGTAGTTTGGTCTGGGGTTCGAATCTTGGCGATCGGACTGGCGGCATGGGCGTTTTCGTCGTTTTCTCATGTGTAACATGTATAAGAGCCAGAGTTTCCCTTAAAAAATCTTCCACGAAGGCATCCCTTTTCTCAGATAGCTTTTGAGTGTTTTGTCATAATTAAGTAAAACAAACCAACCAAGAAATGAAAGACATCGGCCAGTACTTCTTGTTAATTACTAATACAAGCCAGTTTCCTTTAAAAACATTCTTATCTAAGCCGAGTTTCCTAAGTGATAATCCCATAACAGGTTAGTATCAGCCATGATAAAATACCTACCTAACAACAACTAAAATAAACCTTCATCCTAAACCGAGTACTGGTCACTTCCAGGGAACGTTGGTACGAAATGATTCAATATGTGTTAAAAGAACAAGAAATAATTAAATTTTTTTTCATATAAAGGAATAAAAAAATTCAATGCTTACTAAAGAAAATAAAAATACCTAAATGGGAACGCTATGTTCAAGGCGACCAATTACGGTTCGAAATGATTAACCTTTCTATGAAGGTGGTCATCTTAGAAGAATGAGATTTGATACCAAAGCTTCATACCTATATCGGTCACTTAAGAGGTGTTCGTCTTAGGAACTTGCTTCACTGTATGCTATAAAAATTCAGTCAATAACTAAAAAATTTTGGAATAAAATTTATCCACAAAAATTAAATAAAATTTTCAAAGTGCTTATGTTAAACGTCTAAATGTGAAAATTTTCTTCAAATGTACCACTCAGGATTTCACCATATCTTTTTAAACTTGCGTGGATCTCCTCTCAAAAACACTAGTCGTCTTAGGGAGATGCCAGTATTTCTGAGAAAGGTTCACTGCAAATACATATTATTTCTAAAAAAAAAAAAAAAAGATTGCTTTTAAATTTTTCGATTATACTTTGAAATTTGAGTCTTCTAATGACTGATGTAAAAACGAAAGAGTTTTCGTTAATATTCCCCTGCTGATTGGCCACTAGTTCCCAAGCGGTAAAGCCGCTAAACACTGGTATTTCGATCAGGCGAACGAGCTAGTTGCATGACATTTTCGTGATTATCCTAATGTATAACGTAAATATGGGCCAGTTCCTAAGAATGTATTCCACAAAGGTATCCCTCCTCTTAAGCAGGTAGCCCTAGCGCATTTTGGCATAATCCAATAATTTAAAATCCCATTGTGACATATTATGTACCAGACTTTCTGCATAACCAACAAATCAACGTCCAAATAATTCATTACACGCTACACATGAAAATGTTAAGGACACTTTAAGAATAAACGGAAACAAAACAAGATATAATTTTTCACTAAAACAATACCAGATTAACAAACGTGAAAGAAAAATAATTTGATAAGTAACTAAGCAATTTTTGCAGAGGTAACCTCATGCTGTTAATTTTCTTTCTTTTTCTAAACATTTTTAGACTGCATTTTTCATGAAAAATTACCAGTAAAACTTACTGAAAAATTATCAGTAAACTTATAAAAAAGTTTAATTTATTAATGACCTTTGTTAATTAAAAATGTAAATTTAAAATTCTATTAAGTGCTATAAGTTGCAATAATTTTCTACTCATTTTCAATTTTTAAATAGAAGTTTCCATCTTACTTTTTCAACAAAAATTTATTAGTCCATTCAAAAATATGAAATATAGAAGTAAAAACATCCCTCTATTCTTCCTGCGCACCCAAATCATTATACGAATATGTATTTATAGCTTTTAAAACCCAAAAACGAATTTTTCGCGATGTTATCGTCCTGCGATGATTTGTAGGTACTTAATTTTTTACCACGATATTTTCGACGACGATGATTTTAAACTGCGAAGTTTTTGAACCGCATTATTTTTTACCAGGATATTCTGTAACACGATGTTTTAGAACTGCGATGTTTTCTCTTTGTTTTATTTTCTCCCACGATGTTTTGTACCACGACGTTTTCGCTTTGCGTTGTTTTGTCTGCGACGTTTTGTTTTTCTGCGATGTTTTTGCCGGGCGGCTGTAACCAAGCTGTTTGACTGTTCATCCGTTTTCGGGCAGCCATGTCATGCATTCGCTTGGCAATAAGAAGCTGTATGTAGTCATAATCGGACTGACGCTCCATCCAATTCAACGCAGTTTCAAGACCGGCAGACGCTTCACTAGTTGATGATCCCGTGTCTTCTTCAACTTCCAAATTAAGGTCAATTACTTCCTCCACACTTTTTTCTCTTTCACTTTCAATAAGTTCATCATCATTTGCAATTTGAAACCCAGAGTCTGACAACTCACACACCATCCACTCTGCTCTATCCTCAGCTTTAACTTCTGAACATCCAGGAATTTTCAAAAGAACATTTCAAGTCACACGTCATCTTCATCTTCTCCTGCCTCTTCCTTTGCCTTTTCTTGAGGCTCCTTTTCATTTTCCTCCTTTTCCTTCTCTTCTTCAGTTGATTCTGAAAAATTCTGAAATTCTGAAAGCGATTCGGATAGTCGGAGTTCGGATAATTGGAGGTTTACTGTATGTACGTTTCTCGCATTGTAAAAAAACAACAGTGCCTACAGACATCAAATTTTGAACAACGTAGTTCTCCACTCGAATATGGGCATCTCGAAGCGCAAATTTAGAATTTGGAATTTGTTTTATTGTCTATTTCATATTTTTTAAAACACTAACGAATTTTTCATTAACAAAGTCAACGATTTCAAAGCATTCCATTAACATTAACCACGCGTGCATCTTCAAGCACGGATATTTTATGAGCTAGGTTTCTTTTCTTGTGATATTGCTTTTGAATTGAATTTTATGGTTTAAATGAGAAGAACATGATATTTAATAAATAAAGGTAACACACAAAACGTTAAAAAGAGCCTAAAAACTAATAAAATCTGGAAACTTTCGTATTTTATTTAGTTGTTTTTCCTTTTTTTTTAAGTTTGGAAACACAGCTACTTTTTTTTTTTTTTTCCTACTCTAAATGAAGGAAATGTCTCTGAGAATTTTATATAGAAATGTGTAATACAATATTAAGTATATTTCACCATTATTGGCATTTTTTTGGTAACTTCTTAATGCATGATATTAAGTCATATTCTTTAAAAATGGGTCATGTTCTAAAACAATGGTTTCCAAAATATGAGGCAAGGCCCATTTTTTTTATTGGAAGATAATATTTGGTGCATTGCGAAAAATGTTAAATTACTTTTCTTATTTATATAATTACGTGTAATTAATTGTGATTACAAATTAATATACAGATAAAAATTAATTTCTAATAATTACGCAATTTTATTAGAGTACTGTTACTTCATTTTCATGTACTAGTTTTCTTTATTAGCAATAAAGGGCTATTGGTCTTGAAAGGCGATTTTTTGTGGTTTCTGTTTTCATTCTAGTGTGCTGCCATTCGAAAAAAAATGTATGATGTTATATTTTGTATTTAATCTGCCTGTTGTTAACAAACTAAACGTCTTTGTTCGTCGCAGGCCACGAAATACGGGTTTCTGTGTCAGAACCCTACCCCAGGCTAGCAAGATATGTGATGAACTTAGCATGAAAACATAACGTATAAACAAGATTATAAAAAATCTGAAATGTTTCAGATTTTAAATTACGCCCAAAGGGGCGTTTTTTAACGTTTTATGTGTTACCTTCATTTATTAAATATCATGTTCTTCGCACTTAAACCATAAAATTCAGTTCAACAGCAATATCGCAAAATAATTTTAAAATGAATATATCTTTAGAATTTCCGATATACAGTTCCGGGAGCTTAGATGAAAAGGTTTCCCCTCTCCACCCGTAGTGTTGCCATTGCTCGCTTTTAAATCATTTGAGTCTGTTCATCGAAAATTCGTTAAAGTTTTACAAAATATGAAACAGATAATAAAACAAATTCCAAATTTGGGCTTATAGATGCTCATATTCGGGTGGAAACGTACGTTATTCAAAACTGAATGGCTCTAGGTACAGTTGTTTTGTCACGTTTGGAGAAATATATTTACATTTATGAAGTTTCTTCATTATTTAATTTCTTTAAATATAATACAGGGCTGCAAGTTTTGTTGGCAACAGTTGGAAAAGTCATTCAGACTTTTAATGTTTCCGACGCAAACTCGCAAAACGAAAACAATAGTTCTTCAGGAACAAAGACCCTTTGGACTAATAATATAATAAGCAAAATACTTCTTGTAGCAAGTCCTTGTAGGGTGAAAAAAAAAAAAAAGAAGATGGCAAAATGTTCGTAATAAAAGCTATAAGAAATAAAGCATGTCTGTCGATGTCGAAGTTTGTATGAAAAGCACCGATGGAGAAGCGGAGCGATGAGATCGGTTAAATGGTGCACGTGATTGAAGATTTAAAGATTGGCAGGTGAAAGCTTAGCTATTAGCTAAAAGTAAAGAAAGCACCAGAGCACGAAAAACTACAGGCGCATTCCAAATAGTAATAAAATACAAATAATAACACAAACAGGCATAACATGTTATAACAGCATATAATAGCATACAAGTAAAATGAATAAAATCACAACAATTGAATACAATAATAATCAGTCTAAATGTCTAAGAACGGCTCCTGGCCGTCTTCTGTTAACTGCATGAAAGGATCATAATTTAGCACTGGAATTAAAGGGTTATTATCCTGGAAATTCTGTTAAATACTTTTTTTTTTTAATTTTTGCAATAAATAAAGTAATGGGTTTTATGCCAAGCTCTACGTGTATAGTTGCATTATGGTAGAATCAGCGAGCACGAGCAATTTCGCGTAGTGTAATGTTTTGACTAATTTGCAGTCTCTGAAACGTGGCTTCACATACAAAAACCCAGACGGGATAGACATAAGTAATAATAAAGTGCAACATGGCCTTATAGATGAATAACTTGTTTCAAGGGATAAGAGTAACTTTACATTTTACATTTTTTTTTTTTGAGAGGATCTTTACATTACAAACTAAACTGCTTAAAAGCAACAGATGCAAATCATAAAAATATTATGGTTTTACTTTAAATGTGATTGATTTGAAAAGGCATTTAAGTCATGATAAAGGCATTTAAGTTAAAAATATTAAATATTTTTATAAATAACACTACATGCTTTTTCTTTTTATTATTATACAGAAGATATGTAACGTCCCATGTCTAAACGCACATTCATCATATATCCTTTAAAATGCTTCGCTGCTCAACCTGGGCTATGATAATGTCTACTGATCGTATTATTAACTAATCATATTAAACTTTAAAGGATCTCTTTAGAGAGGTCATTATAAAATCTGAATCCTTGCAGATTTTTTTTTTTTTTTGGCCCAGAAGGGTGTTAGCGCGAAGGGCTATTAGTTTCGAAACAGGATTTGGTGTCGTGCTATTTGAAATCCTTGAATTACTTTTCAAATTATTGACACGAAATTGTATCAACCTGTACTACATTTAAAGTACTTAAATAATGAAGAATCTGCATGAATATTCCCTGTTTCTCACACTGTGGCAAAACAACGGTACCTAGGGCCATCAAATTTTGAATAACATACTTCTTCACCCGAACATGGGCAACTGGAAGCCCGAATTTGAATTTTCGAATTTTTGTATTTCATATTTTGTAAAACTTTAATGAATTTTTAACAAATCCAACGATTTGAAAGCCAGCAGTGACAACAGCATCGTACGGATTAAAACTCCAGCGCTCAAGTCTGTATGTCGGAAATTCAAAGCTATGCTCTTTTTCAATATTTTGTGTTTTTGTTTTTAAACTGAATTTTATGTGGCGTAATTTCGAAGAGCATGGTATTTAATTAATAAATTTAAACACAAAACTTTAATAGTAAAAAGCGAAAGAAAGTTTTGCAAGTCATCTTACTAACAAAACTGTACATTGATATGATAAACTAAGAAAAGACTGAAAATAATAGGAAAATGTTTGCCAACATTTGATCGGGCATACTAAATATAATCTACTTTTAATTTTTTTTTCAAATTTTGCTGCTGAATTGTATCTGGCTTAATTGCGAAGAAAATTATGCTTAATAATAAAGCTAAAAAGACAAAAAGAAAGGGGTTGGCAGAAGCGAATGCAAGAGCAGGACGCCTATTCCACGCTCCGACAGTCGGCAGCAATTTGTGGGTGGTCAGATGTCGCTGCTAGTGAAAAACAGGTCTGCCTGACATTCCATATTCTGTGAATATGGAAGTAGTCAAAAGTGCTGGGAAAAGTGTTCCCCTATTGTCCATCAGGCTTGTGCAGTTGACGTTCTAAGTAGACGATGGCTTTGTATGTGTTTTCGCCGCTAATTTTTTCGTAACTGAATGAAGAATGCGGTCGTAGATCTCTGAATCGGGTGCCAATTTATAGAAAACGCGATGATGCTTTTGCTCTCCCTGAAGGTAGACTGCAAAAATTTATGGTTATTTTAATTTGCAATGAACGGAGAGAGTATTTGGAGCCACATTCAGAAAACAAGAACGCAATTTTACTGAAAGAAAGGTTATTTATACTTTTCCTGAAATTATATACATTGTAATTATATAGTTTAAAAATGTAGAAGATAATACGTATTTATCTAGCACATAATCCTTCTTCAATTAATAATAAAATAGACATTCGAGAAGAGACTATTCGATTTATGTACAGCAAGAATTTAGTTTATTTTAAAGTATAACAGTGGAATACCTTACGAAAAAAACAGTAAACACAATAAGGAATGCCTTTC
>KK112787.1:0-13586 GCA_000611955.2 Stegodyphus mimosarum | reverse complement strand
TTACCCTACTGATGACTGGTCGTTGCGCTAGTAATCCTGCTCAGTACGAGAGGAACCGCAGGTTCGGACACTTGGTACATGTGCCTGGTCGAGTGACCAGTGGTGCGAAGCTACCATCCGTGGGATTATGACTGAACGCCTCTAAGTCAGAATCCCACCTAATCACTGCAACGATACCGTTTGTGCCATGCGCGTCGGTGGGCTATTTTAGCTGGAGCGTACATCTGTCCCGTACGGGTCAGACTACTCCGGCGACGAGGCCTATTCGACTCGGAACAATCAAGGGGCCGCCGAGACTATGTGGTCCCCGCTTAGAAATCCACACCATGCAGGTGTGACGTGCAGGCGCCAAATCGTCTGTAGACGACTTAGGTACTGGTCTGGGTGTTGTAAGTAGAAGAGCAGCCACCATACTGCGATCTATTGAGACTCGTCCTCTGACTGGAAGATTTGTTGGCGCCGCCAACGAATCGTTTTATATTTTTTAAAATTCGGAATGCTTCGGTTCTCCTGGGACTTCTATTTTTTTATAAAAGTTTCAATGATCCAGGGTTTCCCTGGGACTTTGAAATGATTCCCCGACTCATTTGGACGTAACGGGACCATGGTCGTAACGGGTGACGGGGAATCAGGGTTCGATTCCGGAGAGGGAGCCTGAGAAACGGCTACCCCATCCAAGGAAGGCAGCAGGCGCGCAAATTACCCACTCCCAGAACGGGGAGGTAGTGACGAAAAATAACAATACGGGACTCTTTTGAGACCCCGTAATTGGAATGAGTACACTCTAAATCCTTTAACGAGGATCAATTGGAGGGCAAGTCTGGTGCCAGCAGCCGCGGTAATTCCAGCTCCAATAGCGTATATTAAAGTTGTTGCGGTTAAAAAAGCTCGTAGTTGGATCTCAGTTCCAGACGGGTGGTCCACCTACCGGTGGTTACTGCCTGTTCTGAACAGCCAGCCGGTTTCTCTTGATGATCTTCACCGGTTGTCTTGGGTGACCGGCAAGTTTACTTTGAAAAAAATTAGAGTGCTCAAAGCAGGCGTGACGCCTGAAGAATGGTGCATGGAATAATGGAATAGGACCTCGGTTCTATTTTGTTGGTTTTTCGGAATACGAGGTAATGATTAAGAGGGACAGACGGGGGCATTCCTATTGCGAAGCTAGAGGTGAAATTCTTGGCCCTGTAGGGGATACCTGTGCGCATGACCGTAGCCATGTTGCTTGGTGTGTTTTGGTGCTCTGTGAAATATTGCTTATTTCTTGGTAAATAGTGAAATTATTCCTGTGCAAGTGCTGTTTTATTATAGTTTGTGTGTTCCGGTTTTTATATATCTACTTATTTGTGCAAAGGAATACTTAATTTTCAAGAAAAGAAGATTTTAATTCTCAGTGTTCATCGGCGAGCTCATTTGCATGAGATAAGTCTATTTTTCTTTATATCTTTCTATATATTGCATGCATGTTAAATTTGACTATATATTTTGAAATCTTAGTGATTAAAGTTACTATGTATAGAAAAGCATAGTTTAAATACCTGTATTTTTGAAGATATTGCAGTTTGAAAACTTTAAGTGTGGTTAGGCTTATCGTGGCCGCCGTTTGTTGACTATTGAAAATTTCGAGTTTTGCATCTGTCGATTTGGTCTTTTTGCCAAACAGAAAATTTCTTGGAAAATATTTCAAAAGTATCCAGGAATAATTGCTCGAATTTTTGGTGCACTAGATCACTCTGATTTTCGGCCCGTTGGTCTATTTGTTCGTTTTGTGCAGAACTACTTGTAATAAGTGTAAATTAGTGAATTTTACTCTTTTGTGTACTTTTAAGACTTTTAATTGTGTGTTTTATTTATTTCTGGTGATTTTAAGTGTTTTAAATATTTTTGAGTTTAAATGATTGTTACTATGTATGAATAAATACTAAAGTCCCTAATACCGTGGTAATGAATGAAATGCATGAAAATTCAGGAGAAATGTCTACACACTTGTTTATGCGGGATTCATCTCATGACGTTGATAATTTAAATGAGAATGAAGAAAATAATATAGACATTCTACATGTAGTACAAAATGTATATGATACCATTGATACTATGAAAGAAAAAAGGATAGCGAAAAATATTATACAAGATTTAACTACTGGAATCAACAAAATAGCACGTTGGATTGAAAAAATAAGTATTAAACAATTAGAATTAGAGAGAATTAATGCCAAGGAAGAAGACTTTGATGTGATCTTGAAAGAAGTAAGAGAAATAAAGAATTTATTAGGAAATAAAGAGGAAAAGCAAGATAATGTAAAACAAACATTGATTGTGGAGAATATGGATAGACAAAATAATAGTAAGGAGAGAAAGGAAGATCAGGTAAGAAGGGATTTATGGAAAATTGAACAAAGAGAAAAACAAGAACATAGGAAGGATTCTGAATTGGTACTAAGACCTAAAAATTTAGATATTGATGTGTTGGAGGAAGTGAAAGTTGCTTTAAATCCGACGATGCTTGGCATACAGGTATTGGGTACATATACTAAAAAGAATGGAGATTTTGTGATTAAACTTAAGAATAAAAGGGATGTGAACATCTTGCATGAGGAAGTTATTAAAAACGATAAATTAAAAGATAAAGTCAAATCAAGAAAGCATAAGTTTATTAAACCTAAATTAATTATATATAACGTCGGGGAATATGTTAATGATGATGAGATTTTAAATAAACTTAAAAGAGACTGTATATGTGATGGTAATTGTGTAAGGAATCTATTCAAAATGAAAACAAACGAAAAAGGTGTGTCACATCGAATTGTCTCAATTTCAGCTACATGTCAAGAAACTATAATTGAAGAGGAGCGTCTGGCAGTTGGTTGGAAATCATATCCTGCTAGGATTTACCTAAACCCAAAAAGATGTACAAAATGCCTGAAATATGGACACACAAGAAAATATTGTAAAAGTGAAGAAAAATGTGCCAGATGCTCACTCGGACATGATTTTCATAATTGTCGTGTAGATGAAGAAAATGAAAAATGTATAAATTGCATAGAAATGAACGAAAAATATGGAACAAAGTATAATATACATCATAATGCTTTCTCCCGAGATTGCTCGGTTTTCTTGGAGGAAATCCGATTTATTAAAAACCATTTAGATATATGATTTTTATTGAGAATTTATTATTATTATACTACGGTTGGGACTGTTTATTTTATGATTGAATTTTTTGTGATTCTGTATTCTACGTTTTATGTTTTGATTTTGACGGGATTGGTGTGTGATTCTATCGTGCTCCTCACTCCTGATTGTCTATTTACATATAGTGGCTTTTGATTTTACATAAACCTTTTTAACCATTTGTACATAAGTTTTTACTGAACCTTGATTTTAATATATGTATATTTTGAATTTTATATTGAACTCTGATTTTAACTTATTCAATTTTTAACAAAAATGAAGATTTTGAACTCTAACCTAAATCATTGTGCTGCGGCATCGCGCCAACTCTCTGCAATAGATAAAATTATACCTGACATCTTTGATATAATTACGCTGCAGGAGCCCTATTATATACATGGTAAATTGGCTTATAAATGTAATAAATGGAGGGAGGTAAATCAAGATCTGGGTAGAACTGCTATTGTCATATTAAATAATAATATTAGTTTTATTGTGGATTATTGTAGTGACTGTATTGTAGCTGTTACCATTTTCATTCAAGAAACCCGTCTTGGTATAATTTCAGTGTATTTCTCACCGGTGGAAGATTTAAATATGCATTTGGGTAGATTGGAAGAAGTTTTTAAGATTTATAAATATAATTTTATTGTTATTGGTGATTTTAATTCTAAACATTTTAACTGGGGTGCTAGAGAAATTGATGCTAGGGGTATTTTAACTTATGATTTTATTCTGCAAAATGATTTAAAACTTTTAAATGACTTTGATTCGGAACCTGACAGAACATTTTCTTCACCGGTGGGAATTGGTTGGACGGACTTGATCCTCTGTTCAAATGATTTTGATATAAAAAATATGGAAATGAAGATCTTAGAAATTGAATCTCTTAGTGATCATAAATATATATCAGTTGAATTAGAAAAATATATTATTTCTGAGGTTCCACAATTTTGTTTTTCTAAAAATCCAGTGAGAATCAAAAGAATGATTAGAAAAATGCGTAAGGATATTATTCAATTTGAAAATAAGATTATTGCTTGTATTGACCCTAAAATATTAGATGATATCGTGATTGATTTGGAAAATAATATCTGTGAACATATGAATAAATATCTTAGATTTAAAAAGAAGGATAAGGAAATTACTAATCATTGGTGGAATCAAAAACTTGAAACTTTTAAACGTAAGAACAAAGCACTAAGAAAGAGTTCACAGATTAAAGAACTGAAAGAAGAGATTAGAATTCAAAGAAAGATTAAATATAAGAAACATCTGGCTTTATATAAGAAAGTGATAAAGTCGGAGAAAAAGAGATTCAGAGAAAATAAATTTCTAAACGATAGGGCGTATTATGAGGGTCATTATAAAATTGCTATGCATAAACTAAGAAAGAAAATTAAATTAGAAAATAATTTGGATGAAAGGGTAGAATTACTGGAAGAAAAATATGATGAAATCATTAGAAAGAGTTTGAGAATTGATGACAATGCTAAGGATACGGTAATTGAAGATATTAATATTGAAAACAATTTAGAGGAAGAAAACTTTACATATGAAGAAATCTATCTAGTTATCAAAAGTATGAGAACAAAATCTGCCCCCGGATTGGATGGGATCGGGGTGACAATTTTAAAGATATTATTTCAAGAGCATCCTTCTATATTTATAATTTTGTTCAATAAGTGTTTATTTTTATCCAGTTTCCCTGATACCTGGAAAATTAGCAAAGCAGTTCTGATTCAGAAGAGTAACGGTTCTTACAGAGTCATCTGTTTGTTGAAAGTAATGGGAAAAATTTTTGATAAATTAATTACTAATAGACTCAATTATGTTTTGGAAAATAGGAACACTATTAGTAGCAGACAGTATGGCTTTCGGAAAAACAAATCTACTGAACTGGCTCTATATCATGCACTTCAAATAGTTAGAAAAGAAAGAGAAAGGAATCATGTTGCCCTGGTCTCATTTGATATCCAGGGGGCTTTTGACTCAATTGATTGGAATTGTCTTTTGATTAAGATTAAGGATCTTGATGTTTCTTCCAGCTTATTTAACTGCATTAAGAGTTATTTATGTGGAAGAAGAATTATATACAGAGAAGAAAATCGGGATATTAATTTAATCTATCATACTAAAAAAGGTGTTCCTCAGGGCTCCTGCAGTGCTCCTCTGTTCTGGAGCCTTATTGTTAACGATTTATTAAAACAGGATTTTGACGCCGATATAATATGTTATGCGGATGATTTGCTTGCTATTGTTTGTGCTGTCTCCTTGGAAAAACTTGAAAGGAAATTTGAAAAAATTAACAAAAAATTTAAAGAATGGAGTCAAGAGCAAAATATACAATTTAATATAGAAAAAACAAAAGCTTTGTTATTTCCAAGGGGAGGTACCCAAGTTAGAGCTCCGAAAATTAAATTTGAGGGAAGAAATATAAAATTTGAAGATGAAATTAATTATTTGGGAGTTATGTTGGATAAAAAATTAAATTTTATTTCTCATTTTAAAACGATTCAAAGAAATATAGAAAATGTGTTAAATATGTATAGAAACTCTTTTAATTGCAAAATCTTAACAAGTAAAAGTAATACGATGAAGGAACTCTATTTAAATGTAATTATCCCAAAAATCATGTATGAAATCGGTGCTTGGGGCATAAGAGCAGGGGAGCTTGTCAAACTACGTAATAAATTAGATTCTATGCAGAGAGGTTGGCTTATAACCATCACCAGAGCCTTTAGGACAGTCTCAACGGAGGTTCTATGTATTTTGGCCGGCAT
The DNA here is from genome assembly GCA_000611955.2 of Stegodyphus mimosarum. NCBI lineage: Eukaryota > Metazoa > Arthropoda > Arachnida > Araneae > Eresidae > Stegodyphus > Stegodyphus mimosarum. Next base: position 7,635 of record KK112787.1, on the reverse strand, counting down.
TCCGCCCCTTTCTATGCAATATAAATATTATTATGATAAATTTCTCTTGAGATACGAATTGGTTACATATATTGATTATCAAAATTATACTATATCCAGCGAACCTTTTAACATATATGATTTTAATAAGTTATACCCAAATAAAAATTTTTGGATTGGTTTCGACTATACCTCAAATGATACTGAAATTGATTTATATACGGATGGATCAGGTTTTGAGGGGAGCGTGGGGGCCGCTTTTGTTGTATTCTACTATGGAACTGAAATTGTATATAGAAAAATGAAAATGAAAAGAAATAATTCCATCTATCAGGCGGAAATGGTTGCATTAAATGAAGGACTCAAATGGATTAAAGATAATCTATCTATTAGAAATAAAATCAATATTTATAGTGATGCTTTATCGGTCCTTACTGCCCTTTCTCAGCCTGACAAGAAAAACCAAATCTTAGAAGAGATAAAATTTTTATATATTGAATTAAATAGGAAACATGCTATAAAATTGCATTGGGTAAAGGCTCATGCTGGGAATGTGGGCAATGAGAGAGCGGACGTGCTGGCGAAGGAAGCTGCCCTGGGCGATGGAGAAGAATTTTACAGTATTATTGACTCCAAGAAGAAAACAATAACAAAAATGAAAGAAATTTATATTGAAAAATGGAAAATGGACTGGGAGTCTTCAGATAAAAATAAAAATTATTTGAAAGAAATAAAAATATCTAAAAAAATGAAAATTTTCAATGATATCGATATAAACCAGGTAATTACTGGACATGGAAGATTCCCGGCTTATTTGTCAAGATTTCACCTCCAGGGGAACGATAAATGTTTGAAATGCGGAGTTTATGGTGGCTCTTTTCACTTCGTTGAGAACTGTCTTTTGACACGGGAGGTGAGGAGCAGATATATTGGAAACAATGAAAATAATAAAAATAGAAATATAAAAAATTGGATCTTTTATAAAGAAATTATGCATGTTATAAATAAAAACAAAGATAAGATAGGAATCATGGACTAGAAATTGAATTAATTAATGAAGATTGAAGAAGAATTGAAGAATCCCGTTCGTTCTAGTTTTGTGTTATGTGACGTTTTATTTTTAGTTTTTAACCAGTTTTGTTTTGAGTTTTTTAAGTTCGTTATGTGTCGTCTTATGGTGTAAATGAGATTTACACCAATGTATTTATGATTTTGTTTTGTTTCATTATTTAACTTTTTTGTTACTCGGTGCTCGGGCTTGGTTTCCCGGGAGTTTTTAATTTAATCTTTTGTTACGTGTTGTGTTTTGTTTGGGACACTGCCGGGCCGCTGGCCGGCCGTTTGTTGTTGGAACGGGCCGCCTCTATATGCCATAAGGCTGGCTTTGCCAGCTAGGTGGGCAGGAGGCTGTGCCCCATTAGGAACCGCCCTGTAGGGGAGTTCTGCGCATGCTCGCGCCATGACAGTTGGTGTGTTCTTTGGCTCTGTGTTAAAGTTCAATTAAAGCGGTAAATATGCGTGATAATCCTTTTATTTTGTGATATTCAGTTGTGTTTTTCATTCCGGTGCAAGAATATATTTGGTTTTTCTTGCTACGACAAGGATTCATCAAGAAATGAATATATTAAGAAGTTTGCTTCAGCGTGCACGATAGCCGGTAAAGCTGTAAGTTTCTATACTTGTATTATTGCGCATATTATATGCATTGGATTTTTGACTTTATGCTTTTATTCTTACCTCTTTGAACTGTTATTTATGCCAAGTTTTGTAGATATTAACTTATTGGTTTCTGAGATATTAGTATGCAAACTTCCGAACAGAGCTAAGCCTAACGGGGCGGACAATTGTTTACAATTGAGATTCTAAAGCACCAGTCTTCTTGTCATTCTGCCCGGTGACAAAATAATCTGGAACTCAGATTGTTTGGTGCATCCTTTGAAGTTTTCCGCCCGTTGGACGATTTGTATATTTTCGTGCGTAGTTACTCGTTTTTAATTTTCTGTAAATTATAAGTGTTTTTTAAGGAATTTTAGAGATTTTGGATGAAATTTTATGAATTTTAAAGGTGCTTTTTGATTATTAATTGTATTATTTTTGTCTAAAAGGTTATTCATGGAATTTTGAATATGTTTTGAAATTGTATTGTTTTGTCCCAGTCTAAGCTTAAATATGAATAATACTCTAAAAGATTCAATTAGTAAGATGTTGGAACGAGAGGATGCAGATATTATTAGTGTAATCGAAAAAATGAATAAGGTCACAGATGAACTTAGAGAAAAACGAGTTTCAAAGTCTTTAGTGGAGACTTTAACACAGGGTTTGGTATTTATTTCAAATTGGATATCTAATAGAAGTAAAGATGAGGTTGAACTTGAAAGGATGAAAAAGCAGGATAGTAAATTGGATTACATTTTGCAAGATCTTGTGGGAATTAAAGAATGTCTAAAAGTAGAGAATAAGGAATTATATGATAGAGGTGAAGAAGTACCTGGAGATAATCTGATAAAAGAAGTGGAGTTTAAGATGGGAAATATGAAAAGTGATAATAAAAGAAATTTGGACGAATTAATTGTAAAACCCGTAAAAGATGAAGTTGATGTTTTGACTGAGTTGAAACATAATATTAATCCACAAGATATTGGAGTTAAGATCTTAAATACTTTTCATAGAAAAAATGGTGATGTGGTTATTCAAATGGCGAACAGCGAGGACTGCAAAAAGTTAGAGAGGAAGATAATGCATAATGAAAAACTCGTTAATGTGGTCAAACCCCGAAGAAGAAAATTTATTTCTCCTAAGATTATTTTATATAATGTTTCGGATTCTGTTCAAGATGATTTAATAATAGAGAAATTAAAGTTAGAATGTCAATGTGAAGGGGATTGTACTAAACTGCTTTTTAAGATGCCAACAAATGAGAAAGAAGTGTCCCATCGTGTCTATAGGATTTCCGGTAAGTGCCAAGAGCTTGTTTTGGAGGAGGAGAGGATCCTAATAGGATGGAAATCATATGCTGCAAAATTGTTTCTGCGACCGAGAAGATGCTCGAGATGCTATGGCTATGGCCATTTTAAGCAACAGTGCAGGAACGATCTCGCCTGCAGTTCATGCTCCCTTAACCATGTCAAATCTGATTGTAAATCTGAAGATAGATGTTGTGTGAACTGCAGGGAGATTAATAAAAAGTATGGCACTAAGTATGATGTGAAACATGAAGTCTTTGATAAAGACTGTCCTGTCTATATTGAAGAGATCCGATTTATTAGGGAACATTTGGACCTGTGATGGATATTGATGAAATTGGTCTTGGACTGGGACTTTTATTCGTATTCTTTTGTTTTTAACCACTAGTTTTAATTGAGTTTTTATTTTCTTGTGAAGATTTCTCTCTCTGTGATTGAGTTTTTAGCAAAGAAGAAGAGGAATTACTTATTTCTTTTGCTGGGATTTAAATTGAAACTTAAAAGAACTATCTTACCTCCGCGTCAGGTAGGTTCTTTAATATTCGGATTGAGTTTTAATATTGGCTTTTAACCTGAAATACGATTTTATTTTATACACTTTGATTTTAAATTTATATTTTACATTTATTTTAATTAGTGATTTTAAATTACATAGTGAAATTTTAAATATGAAAATTTTAAGTTTTAATGAAAATCATTGTGCGGCGGCGGCAATCCAGCTCTCTGCTGTAGACCAGATTATAACTGATTTTCCTGACATAATTGTTTTACAGGAACCATATTACATAAAAGGGGTGCTAGCCTATATTAGAAAAGATTGGAGAACTGTTTATATACAAGAGGGACGAACTACTATTATTGTTTTGAATCATAATTTGGACTTTACTGTTATTGAGTCCTCTGACTGCCTTACAGCGATTAATGTTGAAGGTAGTTCTGGCAATCTAGGTATTGTTTCCGTGTACTTTTCTCCAGCGGAGGATCTGGATGTACATTTATTTAATTTGGAGAAAATTTCAAAAAGATTTTTAAATGAATTAATGATTTGTGGTGATTTTAATGCAAAAAATTTTATCTGGGGGGCTCAGCTTTTAGATTATAGGGGTGTTTTAGTTAATGATTTTATTATTCAAAATGATTTTAAACTATTAAACGATTTTAATTCAGAACCTACATTTCATTCTTCCGTTGGGAGAGGTTGGACGGATTTGATTATGATTTCTTCGGGTTTAGATATGAAAGATTTTCAGATGAATATCCTTGACAGTGATAGTCTAAGTGATCACAAATATGTCTTAGTGAATTTGAAAGAATTTATAGTACAGGAGAGGATTCGGGTTAGATATAGTAAAAATATATGGAGAATAAGAGAGATGCTGAGAGCAATGAAACTGGAGATATATGAATTTGAGAATAAAATTATTGAATGTAAGACAAAGAAAAGCTTTAATAAGATCATTAAGGATTACGAAACCATGGTAGTTGGTAAGATTGATAAATATTTGAAAATTAAAAAAATTGGTAATAAGAAGAAAAAGACTATGTGGTGGACTGATCACTTGGAGACTTTAAAGCGACGGGTTAGAGCGTCAAGGAAGAGTAGTCAGATTCAGGAAATTGATGATAATAGGAGGTTAGAAAGGAAGATAATTTACAAAAGAAACTTAGCCTATTATAAAAAAAGTATCAAAAAAGCTAAAAGGGATTATAGAAAAAATTTATTTTTGAAAGATCAGAACTATTATGAAGGATTCTTTAAGATTGCCAGGAATAAATTGAAAAGTGACATAATTTTAAGACAGAAACTAGAAGAACAAACTCTTAGTGCTTTATAATATAAATATATGATAATATTATAAGAGAGATCTTAAATATTAAGGAGGAAGACGAGAATCAATCGCTACATATAAATATGGAAGAGGACTATAGTTTTGAAAAGAGATTTACGTTTGAGGAAATTAGTAATGTTATAAATGAATTAAGATCGGGATCAGCCCCTGGACTAGATGGGATCGGGGTCACCGTGTTAAAATATTTATTTAGGGAATTTTCGTCGTTTTATATAATTTTATTTAATTGCTGCCTTATAAATAGTGTATTTCCGGATCAATGGAAAATTGGAAGACTGATATTAATTGAAAAGGACAATGGAAAATTTAGACCTATATGCCTTCTTAAGACTCAGGCAAAAGTACTTGATAAACTTATTACCAATAGATTACTTCATAGAATACAGGAATTGAATTTTATCAGCGATCGACAATATGGTTTCAGGAAGAATAAATCCGCGGAACTGGCCTTATATAGGATTGTTGATACAATCAGAGAAAAAAGAAAGGAGTATCATGTGGCCCTGGTCTCATTCGACATCCGGGGTGCTTTTGATGCCATACAGTGGTCTTCCCTTTTAGAAGTTATCAAGAGTATTGGTATTACGAAACAACTTTTTGAGTTAATTAAAGATTATTTAGAAAATCGTCAATTAGTCTTTGAAAATAGAAATGAATATATAAGATTAAATTATGTAATTAAAAAAGGCTGCTCCCAAGGATCATGCAGTGCTCCCCTGTTTTGGAGCCTCATCGTTAATAAACTTTTAAAAGATTTTGAAAATATAGAAATTGTTTGTTATGCGGACGACATAACCGCCATAATTTACGAGGTCTCGTTAGAAAAACTTGAAAAGGTATTTAATAAGTTAGAAAAGTTTTTTATAGACTGGAGTCAAAGAGAACAAATTGAATTTAACAAAAGTAAAATTAATGCTATATTTTATCCACAAGGCGGTCAGAATGTTAGAAAACCGAAATTAAAATTTGACGGGTCTAATATTGTGTTTAAGAAAGAATTGAAGTTTTTGGGTGTTGTTTTGGATGAGAGACTGAGTTTTATCCCGCATTTTAAGGAGATTCACAGGTTTTCAGAAAAAATTCTTAGTAGCTACAGATGTAGCTTTGATTCGGAAACTTTGTATTTAAAAAGAGATATTCTGCGTGAATTATATATTCATGTTATAAGACCCAGGATTTTATATGGTATAGGTGGATGGGGCTGCCGGGCAGGGGAGCTGGTAAGACTGGGACAGAAGTTGGACACAATACAGAGGAGCTGGTTGCTTGCCTGTACGAGAGCGTTTAGAACCGTTTCCACAGATGTCTTATGTATTTTGGCCGGCACTCCGCCTCTTTCATTAGGTTATAGTTATGATTATAATAGATTTTTATTGAAAATGGGATTAAAGAAGAGATAAATTATTGTGAAGAAGTTTTTAAGAGCAAAGTATTTATAGAAGAGACTGATCATACGCATCCCAGTGAACAAAAAGGTATTCCTTTCGATAGAAATTTTAATTTGAATAGTATTTTTGATATTTATACCGATGGCTCTGGCTGGAGGGATGGTGTGGGATGAGCCTTTGTTGTATATTATTATGGCACAGAAATTCATAACGAAAAAATATCATTATCGAATAAAAACTCGGTTTACCAGGCAGAAGCTGTTGCAATTTTGCAGGCCTTGATGTGGATCGAAAAGAAATTAATTGAAAGAACATTTATAAATTTATACTCAGATGCTTTATCCGTTTTGCAGAGCCTGGCAAATCCAAGAATAAATAGTTTAGTCCAAGGTATAAAGAACTTATATATGGAAATATCTATGAAAGACAGTATTTATTTTCACTAGGTGCGTGCTCATATTGGTGTTGTGGGTAATGAGAGGGCGGATGTGCTGGCAAAGGAGGCTGCCCTGGGAGATAATGCTAATTTGTATACCCTGCAATATTCAAGAAGGATAATGAAAAAAATTATGAAAAATTATCTAGTTGCTGACTGGAATAAGATTTCGACTGCCTCTGACAAAAATAAAGGGTATCAAAGACTATTAAAAATAAATAACAATATGAAAACTATTCAAGATATTGATTTGATACAAATTATAACCGGACATGGCAGGTTTCCTTCTTATTTAAAACGTTTTAATCTCCAGGGCAGCGAAAATTGTAAAATTTGTAACTGTTATGGAGACACTGTTCACTTTGTGGAAAGCTGTATCCTGACGCGGGGGGTGAGAATGAAATATGACTTTAAGACTTTTGAGATACTGGCACAAAATTGGAAAAGGTTAAAAAATTTTGCGAGAGACATTATGTACATAATTAACAGTCACCGAGAGGAAATTGGCATTATTGTGTGATGGAGTGCAATTTGTGTATGTGATTACGTGTTGTCTTTATTTTTGTATTTAGTTTACTAACCAGTTTTATTTTGATTTTGTTTTGTTCGTTTTGTGTGGTTGTGATTTTGTGAATGTCAGCTGCAACCATTTCACTTGTTTGTTTTGTTTCTTATGTTTGCGTTATTTAACTTTTTTATTTACTCGGATCCAGGGCCTGGTTTCTCGGATTTTCGTGTTAATTTGGAGATTTATTTGTATTTTCTTTAATTTATGTTTTGGGTCAAATTTCTGGGGCACGGCCGGGTCGCTGGCTCTAAGTTTGTTGTTAGAGGGGTTTGTCCTCGCTTTGTCATGGGGTCGGCTTACGCCGACCAGGTGGACAGAGGGCTTTGCCCCATAGAGTTGACCGCCCTGTAGGATTTGATTACGTTGTGTATTTTTATGGTCTAGAAACCGATAGTGGAAAATATATTATGGATAAAAAGAACTCAGTTTACCAAGCAGAGATGTGTGCGAT
>KL811923.1:0-21540 GCA_000611955.2 Stegodyphus mimosarum | reverse complement strand
TTCATATGGAGAGCTCCAGGTACCCGTTACTACCAAGAAAACATCATTGAACGATACCGTTACAGTGGTGCAGGAGTGCTCGTTCGGGGTGGAATTATTCTGGGTTCCAGAACTGACATGCATGTTCAAATTGGAACCATGACAAGCCAAATCTATCGGGACGTCATTCTGGAACAACATGTACGTTTGTTTCGGGGCGCCATAGGCGCACAATTTGTGTTTATGGATGACAACGCCCGTCCTCACCTTACAAACATCGTAAGCGAATGCCTTCAATCGGAGCATATCACCCGTAAGGACTGGCCAGCATTCTCACCGGACTTGAATCCAGTAGAGCATGTGTGGGACATGCTTAGCCGACGAGTTGCAGCCCGCCAACCTCCTCCTACATGTCTACCGGAACTTCGGCTCCTAATAGGCTTAGCAACGTTTCCTATTTTCAAAAGAATTGAGTTTAATTTTCCTATTCAAGTAAAAATAGTAAGAGTGCATTGTACGGAGTGTATTGCATCGTCTGGGAGACATACAATGTATTAACAATCATACCAACCATGTAATATTGGTTTTTTGTAATTTGCTCCAGGGAGAAAAAATCGCTAATTTTTTTAATAATATCAAACATATAGCATCTTTTTTTTGCTCTTTACCTTTTGTTTAATAAATAAGCTTTACAAATAAGTCAAATTTGTTTTGCTTCTAACTCTTCCTTTGCCTGATTTTGCATTATCCTTAATTTATGGACATGAGTGGATAATCAGAGTAAAATAAATAACACAAGAAAAACAAAGATTACATTTACGTTAAATGCTCTCCTTATAAGATGAGCAATTTTTATTTGCAAGTTATTATTTCAAACAAAATTTCCATTATCTGAAAGAATTGAACAGTGCAGTAATCCTCTCCTCTCACTATTTGGAAAAGAGATTTCACCTGACATTTTACAATAAGTTTACACTATCACTGACTTTCCATGATCATTTTTAATTTCTATAATTTTCCAGGCGAGTGGGAACCTTAATTCAAAAACCATAGTAATTAATGTAACCTCATATTTGCCAACCTCCGACGCTCAAAAATCGGGAGAATTTTTTTAGAAATTGGGAGATTTATTTTCAATGACTAAAAGATTTTTAAATGACAAAAATATATTTTTTAATAATGAATTAACTTCAAACATCACTAATTAATATCTGAAAGTTCAGTTACTAATTCTTAAATGCAAACAGTACATTCTGCATTAATAACTTTTTGGTCTTTTGTTTCCGCAGAAAAAACTAACTTTTCGTTTTCATCAATACAACTCATGTTGTCCTTGTTTTTGTGTACGAATATGTTTGAGAACACTGGCCCTTCCACCGTGCGAAATCGAAAAATCACAATGACCAGCCATACATATCGCAAATTCATTACATTTCCTTGAGGAAATACTAGAAGGAAAGTCATCTGTGTACGATTTTTGAAAAGCATCTGAGTATTTTATCTTTTTTGCAGACATAACTCATATGAAATACTGTAATTTCTTAAACTATTTCTCGAAAGCACGTACGTTCACACAGGTTAGCAACATGATGAATGAAATAACAACCTTGATCTTGCTTTGTGCTCATTGGTTAATATGTGCTAGATGACACTCGATGCTAATTGAAGAAATGGAACGTGACGTTTTCGGACACGTGCTCTCACTCACAAAGCAGAAGCATGCCATAATTTTTCACTGGTGAAATTACTTTGTTTTTCTATGCAGTCTAGAGAAAAACACGGTGCTTTCAGGCACCCCAAATCACTTTTTCAGGGATGCAATTACCGAAGCATTAAGCCAAGCTACATAAAAATCATGAGAAATTTTAAGAATAAAAGAAAGTCGGGAGAAATATATTGTAAATCGGGTTGGCGGGAGAACGGTCGAAAATCGGGAGAGTTGGCAACTCTGTAACCTTAAGAAAAAAGATTAGCTTAAAAATAAATATTCATTTTTAATATTAAGATGGTCTAGCTTTTTGTTTACAGAAAATATCAAAAATTTTTAGTTTGTCTTGTTTGAAGTATACATTTGTATTTTTATATGATTTTGACATTCCTGAACAGTAATAAAAGTAACAATTCTGTAATATCAGTTTTTATATGAAGCTAATATTAACATTTCAGACTATCTTTAAGTGCTTATGGATAATATTACTTATCATTCAAATTATCAGCAATCTTACCTCCAAAGGGTTCACTCCCATTCAAGCATTCAATCATCCAATCAATATCACCAACAAGATCCATTCTGCAATAAAAATTGACACAAATTAATATATACAAAGACATTTGCATAATCTCTAAATGATACTGAAATGGGGTTTTTGGAAGAGATGGATAAAGAGAATATGATGTTACAATCACTAGAAAATGGACATTTATTAATATATTTATTACTTAAAAATAGAATAATTTATAGCATATAATGAAAAACATAAATCAGTAACTGAAAATAAAATTGTAAATAAAAGATTACAAAAACGAACTCTTAAAAACTATGTTCAAAAGTAAACATTAAAGAAGTAATGATCTTAACAAAATTATATTAACATATATTATACAGTACAAAGTCTGTAATCCGAACGTCCATAAACCGGAAAGATCTATAATCCGAATCACAAAGTCACAAACTTTTTTTTTTTGTATGCTTTATGCATGCGCATTTGATTTTTTTCCTTTCATAATAAAACATGTGGAGATTTTCAAAAACGGCCGAGATAGCAATCTTGTTTTCTTCCCTCCTCCTAAGGTATGCAGTAGCAGGTGCACTTTCTCCAAATGCATTGTATCAATTTACTGCAGACAGCTTGTCCTAAGAGGTTTCTTATCATTTGGTTGCTCGTGACATTTCGTTGTTGATGCTTTTGTGGTACAGTGTGCTTTTAAGCTTTAAACAGCAATAAAAGTGCAGGAAAGCTTTCAACAGCAATAAAGGTCCTACAAAAATAACGAAAGTAAACAAAATCTCAGTTCTGATCATAACAAAGCCAGAAAGGCTTGTTCATCTGACCTTCAGAATAGTTTTATACAGAACGGGATCAAAGCCTAATGGAATCTTTGTTAGAAAGTACAAAGGATGTCCTTCGAAATCTTTACACCTATTTTCTGCGTTAATGGACGGGGAGGGGAGGAAATTGCTGTGAAACTGGAAAAGTATTTTGGGCGGTTCGGTATTTTGACGATACAGAACAGCGAAGGGTCTGGATTTCAAAAAGATAAGCTAGGCTAAAATTATCTTTACTGATTCTAAAGCATTTCAGTTAATGTTGTAGATTGTGCTGTTCCTTAATCTTCTAATTGGATCAGGCTAATTATTTTTTGCAGACTGTTAGAGCAATTTTATAAAAAATTAAGCTTGAACTTTTGATTATGTCAAAAAGAGTTTCCAATTCTGAAGCTGCCAAACGATCTACAAAGCGAAAACATGTTTCGATGTCCATCAAACAAAAAGTGGAATTGCTGCAAAAAATGGATAAAGGCATATCCGTCTCAAAATTATGCGAGGAGTATGGCATTGGAAAGTCAACTGTATATGACACAAGCAAAAAGAAAAAGGAACTTTTTGAATTTTTTGTGGATTCCGACACCCCAATGGCAATCAATGAATAACAGAAAAAGGGTTCGTTATGCTAAAAGTGACAGTCATGACAAAGTGATGATTGAATGGGTCAGACAATGTCGCAGCGAGGGCGTGCCATTGACGAGTCCAATGCTAATGGCTCAAGCCAAAATATTTCATGAAGAAATGAACTTAAACACTGAGTGCACATATTCGACAGGTTGATTAACCAAATTTAAAAATCGCCATGGTATAAGACAATTAAAAATTTCAGGTGAAAAAGCTTCAGCTGATACTGAAGCTGCTGAAGAATTTGCAGATGAATGCATTGAACTCATTACTATTGAACAATTATCTCCAGAACAAATTTACAGCGCTGATGAAACTAGTCTTTTCTGGCAATATATACCGCGAAATACCTTGGCAACCTCTACAGAAAAGGCTGCAACTGGTGTCAAAGATTCCAAAGTGAGACTAACAATTTTAGCGTGCACAAATGCTGCAGCAACGCACAAGTGCAAACTTTTTGTAATCGGAAAACATGCACGACCTCAAGCATTTAAAGAAAAAACGATTTTCCCTGTTAAATATTGCGCAAATAAAAGAGCATGGATGACACAAGCGTTGATGAATGATTGGTTTGAAAATTATTTTATACCTGAGGCTCAGCGACATTTGAATTCGGTTGGTTTACCTGATGACTCAAAAATAGTCCTGACTGTTGGCAACTGTTCGGCACATACTTCACTTAAAGTTTTAGTAAAAGATAATGTATCCGTATTATTCTTCCCTCCAAACTGTACATCTATCATTCAGCCTATGGATATGGGAATAGTGCACGTGCTGAAATGCAAATATAAAGTAGCATTTTTAAAATCTATGTTAAATTTCTTGAACAATGGCAAGACTATTCAAGAATTTTTGAAATATTTTAGCATAAAATCTGCTGTGTGGAGCAACACAAGATCGTGGGAGGATGTGTCTCCAGATATGTTAAAAAATGCTTGGCATAATTTATGGTCAGCTACCATATTTCATGGTGAGGACGATGAAGATGATAGCCGCGAATTTGAAGGTTTTCGGACATCGCAAACTAAAGGTGAAATTTTTCAGTTATTGGATTATGTAAAGAAATGTGGAGAAGCGGTAATAAATGAAAATTATATAACAGAAGTTTTTCACTGCGACGACAATGCCCCAATCATCATTCAACTAACGGACAGCGAAATCTGTAGTATGGTTCTAGATCCAGAAAATATCGCTTCCGATAGTGAAGAAAGTGACAGAGAGGTTATTGAAAATGAAAAAAATTTGATTGACAAGTTAGTCAGTATTCTCGACACAGCAATTACAGGACTTGAACAGTGGAACTTTCTAAGTGAACAAGAAATTATGTCTGTTTATAGAATTAAAGAGAAAGTATTAGCACAAAAAACAAAGCAACCTAAACAGCTTACATTGAAAGAAATGTTTAATAAAGTAAACAAATAAAAATTAAGCTTTTTTTTTTGTAAAATTTGATAGCCTTAGATCATAATTGCTCCTTATTTCATAAATTACTGTTTCATATTTTTAATTGTATAATTTCTGCATGCCATCTTACCAGATTTAAATTGTTGATCTATAATCCGGAATTGCCGAGGTTCCAAAGAGTCCGGATTATGGACTTTGTACTGTAATATGAATTTGGAGTTTTCTTTAATTAGCTCAATTTATTTTTAATTTTGAAAGAAAGAGGTACTATTTTTAAACAGAGATATAATACTTGCTTTGCTGGTAGTAATAATTCGGAATTTTTAAGTGATTTGGAATTAATCAGTGATCAATAGAGGAAGATGCCATATAATAAATTTTAATAAAAGAAAAAACAGAACATTAAAAGGCAGTACAGAAATGGTGATAACATTGTATTTATCAAATAACCAATGATATACAACATTTCTTACTGAGAAGGGAAGGAATATACTGTCATTACATTAATCATCATCTTCCTTGAACTCAATAGTAATTATGTTTTATTTTTCTAAAAGAATTCAATATCTGTACATTATGACAACTGTGAAAGTTGACTATCAATGAACCATGAAAGTTGCCAGAGATCCCATCAATGTTGTGCCAATTGTTTCTATGGAATTCTGATGAAACTCAGTCCTCTTTTTAATAATTTCTCTATTTAATAAATAATGACATTTTATTTACTTATATAATCAACAATACAAATTACAATTTTTTATTTTATTGAATTAACAACCTCCGATTTTGCAAGAAGCTCTGCTTGGAATCCTGTGAGCACAAACTTATTACAGGTAATTGTTCCAATCTATTACTGTTTTATTGACCATATTCTGCTATTTCCCCCCCCCTTTCCCCATTTAACAGATATTAATTTTCTCAACTAGCTGTAACTGAATCCAGGCTTTGTACACACTTATTCATGGTCAAATAAAGTACTTTTAAGGACCATTAATGAAAAAATTAAGGATCTCTCAAACAAGTCAAAACTGAATAAACTCAAACAATTATCTACACCTGAACTTCACTTTTGTAATACCCCTTTAGTCATTTGTAAGAATATAATAAATCTGTAAGTAGGATACATTATTATTAAATGCAATCTAATATTTACCTTAGACTCGATGAAAGACTCGATGTAGAGATAACTTTTAAAGGTGAGCAATTAGTTACAATAATTGAATTAGGTAGTTAGGTAGGTAGTAGATATTATAGAATTAGGTAGTACATATTATAGATTTACCTGGCCACTGTTAAATTTTACATATTTTTTAAAAATATTTGATGAAAATCACAGTCTAATAATATTTTACAGTTTAAAATATGTATAATTTATGACATTGATTCTTAAACAACATCAGGATAATAATACATTAAAAGCACGTTTATGTTTTGCAGCAACAATACTCAACAAAATATTTATACGTCCTTTTAATTTCAAACCTTCCCAGATATTATGGCTAATTTATATCAATTTCCTTCTCTTTAAGCATCTATTCTAACAATGAGAAATTTGTTTCAACAAGCAAACCAATGTTTGCATTAGTTTGTGCTTCATCTCCTAACTTGTCAATGTCTCGACATTATACCTATGAGGTTTTATATGATCTGGGAAAAGTTAAATATTCCAAAACTCTTGATAGGCAAATTATCAATTGATAAGAAAATTATCGTCATGTCTGAAAGTAACAATAAAGTCAGATCAAATTTAGAATAAACCTCTTTATTTAAACAGAACTTATAATATAAGTGCGTGTTCATATGCTAGCAGAATGAACTACAGCTCACGGCGATGTAACTAAACAGGAAGAGTCAAATTAAAATTAAAATTGTGGACTAGTAGTCAAAGACAGCACAATTTAATTTTAATCTAAGCTGGTTTAGTAACTCATAATCGACCCAGATTCAAATATCGGTAGCGATAACACAAAGCTGAATAATTACAAATTATCACCAGCTGGCAGGAACTAATGCAGCGTGTAAGCAGAAGCTAAAACACTCTGTCTTACAATACAAAAACCTCAGTTTAAATACTGTCTAAACGATTTGCATTCTGGTGAGGAAAAGAAGGGAGAAGCTATAGTACAGGCTGAAATTTTAAACAACTGGCTAATTTACGTAATATTAACTGCACACATATTTAAAGAACAATTTTCTTTCTATTTATGCATTCAGTTTCTTTTCTCAATAAGGTTCATCTGCATTTCAGAATTTTTGGATTTACTTACAAATTTCTGTTATTCTAAAAACTACATGTATTTAAAATATATAGAAAAAGCTGCTAATTTTATTCCTTAAATAATATGAACACTAAGAGTAAATATGAAATAATATATGGTCAAAGCCTTTAGAATTTTAGTGATGCACAGAGCAATAAAATATAGAAATAGCAAAACTTTTAGAATTTAGGACAGGCACTGGGAGCAGAATTTAGGAACCATAGAGACTGCATCAAGTACGAAAATGCCTAATGCCAGCCCTGAGTGTCATGCATTGAGATATATAAGATACATATGATAATCTTCTAAGTTGTTAGTTTTCAATTCTTTTTTAAAAGCAAATTCCTTTCAGTAGATACATGTCCATTTGCCAACATTAGAAGCATTTATTGGCATTTTCCATGCTTCTGCTTAGGAAAAGAACAAAAGGGGGGGTTGAATAATCATGTTAAGGAAAAGATTTCTAGGATCAGAAGTAAAACATTCAAAGATTAGGTTTTCATTGTTCTCCCAAAAATTCTACAAAGAGTAAGCAATTCATCACAGACATTCTGTAAAATACATCCATTACAAGTTAATACTATGAAAACATTTTTCATTTTGTCACATTTTTCTGGAATCTTCTAGAATCTTAAATCTATAAATCTCGCTTTCAAATCCTTCTAAACTTTCCAAGGTGCAATGTCTAAAATCCGAAAGAAAGACTACCACTAACAATTCTGCAACAGCGAAAAGTCAGAAGTATTTTTTTAAAAAAAATTCACACACACAAAAATAAATAAATAAATAAATAAAAATAAAAATAAATTAACTTTATAGAGAAAACGGATGCACATTCTGAAAGTTCTGAATATTCTGAGACAATTACATGGGGAAAAACTCTTACCATGAAAAAATAAAAAAGAAGACATTTTAAAATAATTACACAGCTATTTTGCTTTTGTAAATTGTGCTTTGCAAATTAATTTGTTTTATAAATTATGCTTTTTAGCATTAATTAGCTTGTTTATTTTCGGATTCAAAATATTGTAAAAATAAGTTGCCAAAATGAAAAGAAATATCACTTTATAATTTTAACAGAGAAAAATAAAAATGTTTTATTTCAATGTTAGTTAACTATAATTTTGATGTATTACCATTATTTTAACGAAATTTATTAATGTTACAATGTTCTAAACAAAAGTGTTGAAAAATTCACAGATCTCCGAATTAAAAATTTTGTATAGAAATTTATCTTAAAATCGCCAAAATGTTGATAAGTAGCCAAATTTAGAACCGTTTAATAAAAGAATTCACACCCCCAAAGAGGAAAAGTTGTTTAAGACTTCTTCATTAGAAAAAAGAAACAATTTCGAAATGCCTATGTTTCTATTAGAAATAGGAAAAAATTCAAACAATAACCATATTTGTCAGTGAATCACCAAAAATATTCCTCGAAAATGCTAATTTGCACTTGAAATGACAGTCCTAAAAATGGACCGAAATTTTAGATGATTAAAATTAAGGACCTTCTACTGATTTTGGGCGAAATTAAGAACTTTTCAGGACCAAAAATAGATTCTAAAAAAACTAAGGACTCTTAAGGACCGCACGAACCCTGAATGAGCATGACTCATACAAGAAGCTTGGCTGTTGTGTGCTTGCTTAGAGACAGAGATTAGAACAGACATGAACACCTGACGTTGGTATGGTTGCAAGTTAAAAAGTTAACTGCACTTAAGTTAAAGTTAAAAGTTAGCTGCACTTTGTCTAACCCAAATAGTGTCGTAGCTCTGTGTGGATTTGCTGGAGTTACAACCAGTGAATATACAATATTTCATATAAAGTTTCAATAAGTGCTGAAGCCCAGAGATGATAGTTGTTTTGCATTATTTTGTCTCACTAGTTGTAATGAATAAAGTTTTACATTAATTTTCACATTTTTGTGTTGCATCTTGCATTCACAATAAGGATTTAGGAAAGGATATAACTCGCCTTAAGATGTAGAGATAACATCTAAGGGAGAGAGCAGTTAGGTATAAATAATTAAATTACATAGATAGCCTTGCTCATACTGGATTTACACAGCTACAATTACATTTTTTTTTTAATTTCTAAAAAATATCCATTAAAAAAGCACTAAGAACATTTTATAGCAGTTATAATTTATGATATTGATTCTAAAATGATGCTACTATAACTAATCTATAAATCTTGCCTTTATGCCTTCCGAGGTATAAAGTCAAATCCAAAAGAAAAATTATTCCCACCGAATCTGTAAGATAAAAAAGGCAGAAGACTTTTGGGGGGAAAGAAAATCAGAAAAGAGAAGTGTAAACTGAATTTTCAAGAGAAAACTGATAGACATTTAAATATTCTGATACAATTACATGCAAAATAATTCTGAAAAATATAAAAGAAGAAAAATGAAATTATATTTTAAATAACTGCAGTAACATTTTTGTTTTTTTCTAAGAAGTGTTTCGGAAACAGTGTTAGCATTTATTATCTTGTTTATTTTTCAGAATCAAAATACTCACAAGTCATGGAAAGCACTGTCACTTTAAAATAGGGCAGGTGAAAATAACAAATTATCATTTTTATGATATTTATCAATGTTATGTTTGCAAGAAAAATCGTTTAAATTTCGTAAATCTTCAAATAAAAAATTTTGTATACAAACTGATCTTGAAATTGGCAAAATGTTGATAGGTTGGCAAATTTAACACTGTATAATTTCAAACCAATTCAAACGTTGACTTATCTGTCACTGCATCACCACAAAACATTACTCTAAAACGTTCATTCACACTCAAATTGGTAGTCATAAAAGAACAGATAGAAATGTCAGATGAGTAAAATTAAGGACATTTTGCCAGTTTTGGACGAAATTAAGGTCTGTTAAGAACCAAAAATCATTTTAAAAAAAACTAAGGAATTTTAAGTACTTTTAATGACCGTATGAACACTATGAATTTGAGTGCAGTCAAAAATGTGACTCTATAGCCCTCAAACCACATTCTTTTTCAAATGGATCTTCTCTTGTCACAATTTTTTACATTGTGTCACCATTTCTTTATCTATTTTCAATGAAGTACCATATTCAGTTCATTATTACACACATTTTTTTTTTTTAAAGTATGATCCCATAACTTTGAAAATACTCCACTGCTTGCTTATAAAATAAAACATAGGTTATCAAGAATCAGTTGTGGTTTATGAACAAAACTGCAGATGTTATGAGTGTGTTGTGATGTTGCACTCATCCACAACTTGAAATTGCACTGTTTGATGGTAGTCTCATGGTCGAAAAGAATAACAGGTACTAAAAATTGTAATATATCAGAAATCAAATACAATTTTTATTCTAGTTATAATTACAGATTTTTGGTTAAAAATATATTTAGGGGTGCCCTTGGTGAAAATTGGTGATTTTTGGTGGTACATAGACACCAAGTTTGTGCAATTCTTTGACCTGTTACTTTGGCTTTGTGCAGCGACGATTTTTGGCACAAAAATCGCCGCTACACAAAGCCAAAACAAAAAGTTAAAGAATGTACCGCTAAACAAAGCCAAAGAATTGCACAAACTCAGTATCCATGTACGCATCGATCTATTTTTCACTTAAAAAATATTGGAGAATTGCACAAACTTGGCATTACACACCCTCTTGACTTTGTCCATGTATCCACCGACTGTATTTAAAAAGTCAAAGGAGCAGCCAATTCTACACTACAGCCACACAAAAAGTATATAATCTCAATGAACTACATTTTAAATCAAACAATGAAATAGCATAAAAAAGGAAATTCCTTATAGCATACAAGCACTACACAAAGGAAATACCAACTTACCTTATTTAGAAATTGCCATGTCTTCAGTCAAACAAAGTTCCTTAATAGCATCAAAAAACTTCCTAAAATTATCTGAACTAAAATCTGTATACTGCCATCACCACATAAATTCACAAAAATAAGAACAAAAAATATACTCCATAGGGCCAGATCCTCCGACGTTTGACCATACGTATTTCCTTCGCAAAAGCAGGACACTTATAATTCCACTGAATTACATCCAACAGTTTTGTTTCTTCTGTCCTCAGCCACTTAAAAAAAAACACCTTCTGCTCCCTCATTCTATACCACCAAATACCCACTTTATCACCGGCAGCCATTTTACGATGCGCATCACACAATATGCAACGTACATCCTAACTCGCATCCAACAAATATTTTCCCATCAGTCAAATTCACCGCAATCACGCATCCAATTATGTGCTAATAGGATAGGATTTCCATAACATTCAACTACTCAGGTGGTTACCATAAATGAAACAACAACTTCACGAAAATCCAAGGGGCAGCCTTAAATATACTCTAACCGATTTTTGCCCAAAGCCAAAACGTACTCGGCAGTTGATATGGGCAATATTTCCAAAAACAAGATGATATGTAAGCAGCCCCAGATTTTTTCCTTGACATATTTTAATTTTTCTCACTATATAACAGTTCAGCATTTACTGTAAACCAAGGACCAAGGCATCTGGTTACAGAATGCCTTTGCAAATTAATTACAAATATCTCCACATCACAATTAAGAAGAACAAAATAAATAAGACTCAGCATTAGCTAAATAGTAAAGAAAAAGAACTGTTACGGGTTTAACACAAGAGCTGAATAAGAGATCATTTACTGTAGATGGGCTCTAGAGTATTATAAAACACTCATACATGCTACTGTTCAAACCTACTTTTTACGCGGTAGTTTCTTATAATTTGGTTATCTATCCTAAATTTAGTGTTATTGCAAGCGACAGTCTACAGTAAATCTTTATCACTTTTTTTTCAGATTTTTGATTGAACTCTGAACTTAATCATTATGCTTTTCTACTTTTATAACCAATGGGTTTAGAAGTACATTACCTCTTACTAGATCCCCCTTGACCCCTCCCAAAAAAACGTTTAAGATTTTTTTTTTTTTTTAAATTACAAAAATTTCAGCTGAAGCACTTCTTTCAGCCAGTAAGACATTAGTACAGAAAATTTTCTTTGTTTACATTCTTCCACATTGACTAGAGGATTTTATCAATTTTAGAATAAAAATTCCAGGAATATTTTTCTTTTATCTCATTTTTACATATGCTAGCCAGAATTTTAAACAAATTTATTTTAGATGTTTTTAGAGAGGTGGGGGAAGAATACACTGAAAGAAACTGGTACCAGCACAGACATACGAACATGTGGCACAAAACAATCAGTTCTAATGAATCCGATATAATCATGAAGACATATTATTTTTATATCAAAACCCAATGTTGTATAAATTTTTAAACTTTTACATGCAATACAAAATAAAGTTTTCACATATATGCATATATTTACTCGGGAAATTTAAATTATCAAGAATTAGTTTGGAACACACAGTTTTCTTAAATAATTTGCCTGTACCCTTTCTAATATTAGAACATATCAGTTGTAATAATGATATACTTTATTTGAATGATGATTACAGATTGTAAATATGAAATTCATTACATAATACGAAGAAAATATTTGTAAAGTTATTTCGTACAGAATACAGAATTTAACAAAGAAAAGATTAAATAAATAATAATAATTAACGTTTTTCTTCCATATTAAAAACGAAACTCACTTTAATTTAGCCTTTAAGCAAGTCTTATGAGGCTGCAGAGAAAGATCTGCAATTTCTCCATATCCTAGCACTAATGCTTCCACATCATCTGTAGTAGTCCCAGTGGGTATATTCTCAATTACTATTACTGCTGTTTCTTTCTGTTGCTCTTCTTGGTTTGTGGAATAACTTTCTGTGCTTACATTTTTATTTACGTCAAGGCATTTATAAAAGTCATGTAAATTGCCAAATGGCTTATTACTTATTGCACTCTCTTCCTTTGAACAGTTTTCTAAAATAGCTTCTTCTGGATTAGTCCAAACATTTTCTTGTAAGGAGAGTGAAGGGAATTCAGATGTACTTTCCAATTGTAATAAATCACACAATTCAGATTTATTTTGCATGCAATGCCAATAAAAATCATCATTTTCTTCATCTTTCAAACAACTGCTTTCTTTATCTTTCCACAAAAATTCACCTAAAGATAGTTTTCCTAGGTTTTTTTGTAATTTTTTTTCTTTTCGAATAGATCGTTTATTTGGCAAATCAGGTTTATTGGTTTCTTTCTTTTTAGAAATAACAGAAAATGTATTCAAAACATCAGGAACAACATGTTCATCACTTAAACTAAATCTGCTGTTATTAAAACTAGATTTTTCTTTACATTCACTTTTAACAGAGAAAATTTCGCCTGTATCTTGCATATACACTTTCATTTTTCTGAAATCGTTTTGATCTTCTTTATCTAAATTATTATGCTTATATTCACTATCAGCAAGTGGGCAAATTTTATCTGCACTTGGTAGAAAATCCATTTCATATCCAGTCTCATAGCTTTTCAGAAAATGGATTTTTTCATATGATTTCTGCTCACAGTTTAAAACACTTTTATTCGATTTTAAAGAATTCAGAGTATCATCGCCACTATCTGAATGAGTTCTTGCATCCCATTTGCTTTCAGTGCAAGAATAAGTGTCACATGTATACGATATGCCCTCATTTGTTTTTTCTAGTTCTTCCAGATTTTGTTTATTAAAAGTATTTATTAAAATATCTGATACTTCATCCTCAATGTATGAACAAGCATCATCCTTTGTCACTACTGTATCCCTCAATGTTTTGACCTTTGTCTCAGGTTCTTGAACAGAATGGCTAAATGCACTTTGTCTTTCCTGAAGGCTTGAAGTAGGTTTGAATACTTCTTCACTACATTCAACTTTCTCAAAATTATTTTTATTACAATTGCAGCTAAAACCTGCTAACTCTTTGTCGCCCAGTTCTTTACAACAATAAACTGAAAAGCCGTGATGTGATATATTTCTTTTTTCCAAAGTACGGGTGCAGTTCTCCTAAAAATACACACACTGAATTAAGTACTTTGAATGCACATTAATTAAAATGCTATATCTGGTACATCTAATAATTACATTACTTATTTAATTCTATGAATTGAATAATCAAATGAAGGTGCTACACTTGTAAGCAAAATTCTAGCACCAACTATTGGATAGGTTGGTTTTTAACTCAGTAATCAGAATGCTTTCACTGCTAGTTAATTAAAAAAAAGTTTATTATAAAAAATAACTCACGCACATTTGATAAGTTTTATGCAGACAGTACCTTAAACAGAATTAATCTATTTGTAAAAAGCAAAACTTGCACAACAGATAAAATTTGTCAAATTGATCCAGCCGAGGTTCAGATCAATATGATTAATCAGAACAACAACAAAAAAAATTGTGAGTGCACCAATCCCCAAAAACTATGGATTTCATTCACTACAAAATACAGCAACTCCCAAGTCAGAATATGATTAGTAAGCAGCCAGAATAATGATTAGTAAGTATATAGCGCATGTATGGCAAGGAGGCACTCAAAATATATGCTGAGACAAACATTCTCTCAAGAGTTAGGTAGTTGCAGAAGAGGGATGAGAGACCCTTGGACTGTCCCAAGATGTTCTCCCTCAAAAATGTGGTGGACTGCACAGTTAGTAAGGTGGGATTGTTATAAGACGAAGAATAATTAGTAAACCAAAATTGATTAACAGCTTCTAAAATATTTTTTCTGAAAATATTACTATATTATAGACTCATACAATTCATAAAATAAAATTTATATTATAAAATTTACCAATAAACTGAAAAAAGAATTACATCAGCCTAAGAATCTAAGTTGTACTGGATTTTTAAAGTTGTGCATACTCCATTTCTATCTTACATACAAACTGGAATCAATTAAGGAGGCTTGTTAGCAATTGCAAAAATAGAATTATAACTATATAATTAAATATTCTGACACTCTCATAACCAGAATTATAC
Source organism: Stegodyphus mimosarum (assembly GCA_000611955.2). NCBI lineage: Eukaryota > Metazoa > Arthropoda > Arachnida > Araneae > Eresidae > Stegodyphus > Stegodyphus mimosarum. The sequence goes on along the minus strand of KL811923.1, from coordinate 6,299 downwards.
CAGTTCTTGGTGATAACTACCAATATCAATTACAGTTACATATTATCCTTCCCAGTATATATTAGTAACAATAGGTGGGGATTTCGCACCACTAATTACATATTTAATTGCAGAGTATGAAGAACTAGCAACCTTTTACATTTAGTTTTTCTGGTACTTAAGATATTAACACAACTATATTGGTGGTACTTGGCAGTTTTTACAAACGGAAAAGTAAAAGTTAATTAGGGAGTGAAAATTAGAGATATTTAAAAAAAAATTTCTGAACTATTGATATTTATTGTAAGTCGACTTACATTATCAACATATAAAAAAAAACACTTTAGGAATTTAAAATACAAATTTCAATTATAAAAACATCAAATATATAACATTCAATTATATAACATCATACATAAAAAAATAACACATTTCTTCTGTAATTTTTCAACACTGTTCTTATTCCCATGTATACAGTGATCCGTTTTTTGATTAAAAAATATCAGATAATTGCACAAACTCAGCATCACGCACAACTTCAGCACTGCACATTGGCTATATGTCAAATGAAGCTCATCATTGCTGCCTTTAGACATTTTGCAGAAAAATGCCATTTTCCCATAGAAATTTTACAACAGTTTCATCCATTGCTCGCAAATTCCCCAAGCATATATCTTAAGACCGAGTTTGAAGCAAAAAATATCATGATCTATCTATAAAAACCATCGGAACTTAGAATACCATGAAAGAAAAGCACATGAAAATGGAGATGATGCTTGACTGAAGGATTGCATTCAGCATGGCAGCCTGGTTATGAAAACAGTCTGCCAAAATTTAGCATGTTCTGAAAATTCAGCTATTTCTACGAAGGCAGTTGAGAATTCATAAGTATCATTTTTCTTGCAAATGTTGCTGGATTATAATTTACAATCATTTATTCAGTCAGCTACATATTTTAAAACTTTTCTAAATTTTAAGAATAATTAATAAGAATAATTAATTTAATTGTGTTTTATTTTCCAAAAAAATAAAATGCAATTCTTACATTATGCATCATCAAAAATTTTTCATTTGATGCCTTGCAGGGATGGAATAATAATTACAAGAAAATAGGATGTACCATAATAATATTCACAACACATATACTATAATTTCCACGGCATTTATGTGTTAAAAACTTGAATTTCCAGCGGGTGTGGTGTTTCTACCCATGTGGCACTTAGGTGATCATAAAAAAAAATATTTCCTATGATATAATTGTACATAGTTTGAATGACCTTGTCATTGTACATAGTTCAGTGCTGTTCCCACACAAAAGACCACTCAACTGCTTTCTGCGAACTTTATTTATTTATTTTGTTGTTGTTCACATTCTTTCCCTTGAACGGACCTACGTGCCTTATTCAAACTAAATGGATCTCAGAACAATAACATTCTTCCCTCTTTCAAATCAGCCTTATCATCAGATTGAATAGTCTATCTTCTCTACCACTGGATGAATCGTCCAGGACCCTTCCTCTCTGCTCCCCTGCCTTTTCCATTGTAAATCTACTGCAATTTTTTTCAAAGGCAGACATGACTCCACCTGCACTGCAGTAACGAACTCTGATGTATTCCCCCTTCAGCACATATCAATTTTTCTTGGATAGTTTTTAAGAAGGGAGCAGAAAATTTTTGAAAATGGCACCTAAATGGCACAGAAGCTATACTGCTGGTTTTAAGCTTAACATAATTTCACATGCTGAACAAATTAGAAATACAGCAGCAGCTCGAGAGTTTGAAGTGGACAAGAGATACATTCGATGTTGGAGAACTGAAAAAGAAGAACTTAAAAATATACCACAATGGAAATGAGCCAAAAGAAGTGGTACTGTAAAGTGGCCGAATCTAAAGGATGACCTCGCAAATTCGATAAAGGTGCAATGAGAAAAGGAAATGGCAATTTCGACTGTAAAAATTCACTTACAAGCAAAATTTATGGCAAAACAAATGAACATAAATGATTTCAAAGGAGGGCCTTGCTGGTGCAGCAGATTCATGAAAAGAAAAAATATTTCTGTGTGAACTAGAACAACAGTCGGGCAACAATTACCAATGGACTGGCAAGATAAAAAAGCATCTTTTCTAAAATATGTGGTGACAGATACTATTGACAAACAAACACTTCTTCCATCACAGATAATAAATATGGATGAAACGGCATTAGCTCTTGACTCTCCTGCAACAGACTGTTGATGAAACTGGTGTAAAAGAACTGTTGATGAAACTGGTGTATTCGTGCTTATGACAGGGTATGAAAGAACGTCATTTAAATGAGTCTTAGCTTGTGCTGCAAACAGTGACAAGCCAGCGCTGATGATCATTTTTACAAAGAAAACTATTCCGAAGGGAGATTTTTCTAATGATGTACTTATTTGTGAAAACAAGAATGGATAGATGTGCGAAACAATCATGCATGAGTAGCTACAAAAAAAAGGTTGCAGTGTCGGTTTTGGTTTTTTCCAATCGAAAGGGTTGTTAATAATGGATTCCATGCATTATCATTTACTTGAGTCAGTGAAAACCAGATGTCAAAAACTGTCTATGACCTTAGCAATAATTACTGGTGGTTTGACAAAAATCTTACAACCATTAAATTTGTCAGTTAATAAATCCTTCAAAGCTGAAGTCCGAAAGCGGTGGGAGTGTTGGATGAGTGAAGGATTACATACATATACCAAAAGTGGCAAAATGGGTAGAGCATCTTATGAAGAAGTTGCAAAGTGGGTAGGAAGTGCATGAAAATTGGTGAAAGCATTGTAAATAACAGCAGGGCTCAAAGAAGCTGATATTATATCCTCAGATAAAGACTGTAAACCAAGAGGTTGAATGTGATAATTTGGAAGACTTAGACTACTTTGATCAGGATTTGCTAAATCATTTTACTTCAGATAGTGAAGAATCAGATTTTGATGGCTTCATGTGATATACAGTTTACTTTAATTCTTTTTTTAAGTAAAATTTAAAATTACCTTCTGTCAGCCAAATTTAATATTGTGTTGTTATATATTTTATAATATAGTATGAGTATTACAAATATGGACTTCTTTAGTAGGTAAAATAAGTATATTCATGAACGTAAGTATATTTTCAAAATTTCTTACCTATAATTTATTTTTTAGTTATAGTGATTTAGTTATAGTGCTTAACTGATATGTCATATATCAGGACATAGGTCAAGATTTTGCATCTATAAGGTCCATGACAATGTCACATGCAATTTAATTTATTGTGGTGTTTATGCTGATGTAACATCTTTTTGTGTAATTTTAGTTTTTTTTTCCGACATTTTTTTTTAGTGCAGCGTTTATGCGTGACGGCCTTTCTTTCGGAAATTACGGTAACTGATTTTTTAAAAAAGAAAAAACATTCCAATCTGAATTCAAACCACTTTAAAAACAATTTGTTTCAAGCTAGAAGTCCACTTTGCTTCTTAAAGGTAGCAATGTATTCAACTTGATATCAGTCTTGAGTTTAATTATCCAATTACTTTTATAAACTAAACAGATTATGAAATTATAAAATTCTTATGTTACCATAATCAAATCCTGGTCATTACTTTGGCTTCTGTTTAGCAGTAAATGGCACGGAATCCAAATATCAGGCAGTTTAATGTCTTGCCAACATTCTAAGCCTATAGTGTTTTGTTCTTCAGGTTGAACTGCAAAATTCAGACTGATATCCGAGTCCCATACCATCATTTTGCCTAAAAATAATAACTATTTGCTATGAAATTATGGAATATATGGAGAATTATGGAAAATACAGCAGTACTTTTTGAAAAAAAACACACATACACACAGAAGTTAATATAAATATTATAGAGGATGATTCAAAAGTCGCACACAAACTTTAAAAAATTGTAAAAATCCCAAAATGTATAATAATGGCACTTTAAAAAGATAATATATCTTATTCATATAAGCACTTTATAACATCTTACCACTGTCAGCACTTTAATCAAATAATATGTTATCATACTTGCCAACCTACAACAGTAAAAAATCAGACTTTTTTAGGAAATCAAGAGAACTCTGTGAATGAAAAAATATTTTTAATGATAAAACCACAAAGAAAGAAAACATAGTTTTTCGCAATGAATTAACTTTAAATAGTAACTAATTAATGTCTGAAAGCTCAGTTATAATTCTTAAATGCAAGTAGTACCACTGGTCTAGGATTTTTGGTAAACATTTCTCTAAAGATAACCACCATGTATATACATATTTCAAGCATTTTCCTATTTCAGTAATATACAGCTGTTGAAACTGTTTCAATTTTTTCTTCCTTTTAGAACTCTTTTCAAGGGGAAAAAAATCAATAATGTGTTCATCCACACTAAGAGCTGAGCCGTTTTCGGTTGCTAAATTTAAGAAGTGAAAGGTATGTGGAATTCATAATTTGTAAATCTTGATTTTTTTTTCCTTTTAAACACCTGCAACACCAATTTTCAAACCTACCATTACTGGTACATTATTGGCCCCAAGTACTTAACTATTTACCCAGAGGAATTGCATTTTCTTTTAAGTTTTAAAAATTAGCTACGCTGTATTAAAGCCAGTCAAATCTCCTTCTAAAGGAGACAGAAAATAAACTAAATTCAATTTCTGAAATCTCTTGACTAAAAAAAGAAACAAGTGGATACAGTTTTGCATTGGTATTATTGCTTTCATCCATACAGAGGCTGGAGGTGTTTTAATGCAATCAGTAACTGAAGATTTATTTTTCCCACCTATTTGTTTAACAACTCCAACTGGTTTTATCCTTGTACTTGGATATTTCTTAGAGATTTCATTATTAGGAAACAATTTTCTAAATAAAGATGTAGCATGATCCCCTCTATTCAGAGGCAGGCTGTGCTCCAGTAAAAAGGCAGAGAACAGGTATTTTGCATTATGACTTTTTGGCCACCCCCCCTTTTTTGTGTGCGATTTTTTGCACAGAAAAAGTTCCCCCCGCAACACAACTGACACTGTCCTTGTGTTTTTGTGTAAACACATGTCACCCCTTCTACCATGCGAAATAAATTGCAATTACAAACGGTGAATATCGCAAATGTATTACATTTCTTTGATCAAATAATAGAAAGGAAATTATCTGTGTATGTTTTTTGAAAGGTACAATATTAATATTTTACCTTTCTTGCAGAATCACAATTTTTTAAAATATTTCTTGTGGCGAGCTGAACAAAAAACAAAGCAGCATTTAATACTCATTGGACAGTTGGAACACAACTTTGGCTTTCATTCATACGTGATCTAGAGAAAAGCCACGCATTTTCATAGGCCACAAATAATTTTTGGGATGTAAATAATGAAGTATTACCTCCAGCTATATAAAAATCATGAGAAATTTTAAGAGAAAGTCGGGAGAAATATGTTGTAAATCAAGAGAGTTGGTAACTCTGTGTTATGTATGTAAGGAATTAAACTCATTCTCCTCCTCCCAATATGTTTTTGAGGTATACTATCTGCATATCCCAGTAATGAAATGAAAGGTCTTAAGTTTCTATTCCCAATGATGGTATACTGATTTCTACAGATTACTGCACTCCCAAGAAAACTAATGACTCTATGTAGCAACTTCAATTTAAAATTCATTACTGTGCTTTAACATAGACTACGATAACAAATAAATTAAAACTATAATCTGTAGCCAAACGAATCTAGAAATTCCATTAAGCATCACTGCAGATAATACACAGCAGTATTATAAATAAATCTGATTAGATGACTAAGAAACATCTCTGTTATCTCCAACTGACAGATTTTCATATATTTCAATTGGACTTTTTACTATTTTTAAAAACATTCAAGACCATATGCAAAGAGAAATCTATTTTACTTGTATAATTACAGAGACTCACATCTGTTTTTGGAGACTTGTAGTTTCAAAATTTAATTGCAGAGATCTTATACTAAGAGACACTAATTTTTTCCCCCTAATACATTATTTTTTACGATAGAAGAGAAACATGCCAATGTGACAATCAAATTCGCTGAAACAACCTTGTATTTGGCATACATTTACTAAAAAGACTCAATCGATTTCGAGGGCAGCTTCAGGTCCCTCCTCATCATGAGAACAAAATATCTAGAAAGGGTAAGAAAGCTGAGTAACGGCTTTTTATACTCTCGGGTAGAACCAAGCGCGAGGAGGCAACGCCATCTATTGGTAAAGTAATCATCAAGAATTATATTAATAGAATTTTAAAAGCACTAGGAAGGACTGGATTAGACTTAAAATCGTTCACCAAACTTGCTAAATCTTTGTGAATATGA
>KK112786.1:57323-154268 GCA_000611955.2 Stegodyphus mimosarum | reverse complement strand
TTTCAGAGGTCCGTGGTTCGATTCCCGGCGAAGGCGATGCATATTTTTCATCGTTCCTGCTTCTAAAAATCCTAATGTCTCTACAGCTGGCCATAAATTATGCCAAGCATTTTTTAACGTATCTCGAGACACATCCTCCCACAATCTTCCGATGCTCCACACAGCAGATTTTATGCTAAAATATTTCAAAAATTCTTGAATAGTCTTGCCATTGTTCAATGAATTTAACATAGATTTTAAAAAGGCTACTTTATATTTGCATTTCAGCGCGTGCACTATTCCCATATCCATAGGCTGAATGATAGACGTACAGTTTGGAGGGAAGAATAATACGGATACATTATCTTTCACTAAAACTTTAAGTGAAGTATACGCCGAACAGTTTGTAAACAGTCAAGACTATTTTTGAGTTATCAGGTAAACCAACCGAATTCAAATGTCGCCGAGCCTCGGGTATAAAGTGATTTTCAAACTAATCATTCATCAACGCTTGTGTCATCCATGCTCTTTTATTTGCGCGATATATAACGGGGAAAATCGTTACTCTTTTTAAATGCTCGAGGTCGTGCATGTTTTCCGATTACGAAAGGTTTGCACCTGTGCGTTCCTGCAGCATTTGCGCATGCTAAAATTGTTAGTCTCGCTTTGGAATCTTTGACACCAGTTGGAGCCTTTTCTGTAGAGGTTGCCAAGGTATTTCATGGTATATATTGCCAGAAAAGACCAGTTTCATCAGCGTGTAAATTTGTTCTGGGGATACTTGTTCACTAGTAATGAGTTCAATGAATTCATCTGCAAATTCTTCAGCAGCTTCAGTATCAGCTGAAGCTTTTTCACCTGAAATTTTTAATTGTCTTATACCATGGCGATTTTTAAATTTGGTTAACCAACCTGTCGAATATGTGGACTCAGTGTTTAAGTTCATTTCTTCACGAAATATTTTGGCTTGAGCCATTAGCATTGGACCCGTCACTGGCATGCCCTCGCTGCGTCTCCGTCTAACCAATCACTCATCACTTTATCATGATCGTCACTTTTAGCATTGCAAATAATTTTTCTGTTGTTCATTGCAAGTGGGGTGTCGGAATCCACAAAAAGTCATAAAGTTCCTTTTTCTGTTATGTCATATACAGTTGACTTTCCAAGGCTATACTCCTCGCATAAATTTGAGACGGGTATGCCTTTATCCATTTTTTGCAGCAATTCCACTTTTTGTTTGATATACATCGAAACATATTTTCGCTTTGTAGATCCTTTGGCAGCTCCAGAATTGGAAACTCTTTTTGACATAATCGAAAGTTCAAGCTTAATTTTTATAAAATTGCTCTAACAGTCTGCAAAAAATAATCAGAATTGGAAACTCTTTTTGACATAATCGAAAGTTCAAGCTTAATTTTTATAAAATTGCTCTAACAGTCTGCAAAAAATAATAAGCAGGATCCAATTAGAAGATTAAGGAACAGCGCAATCTGCAACACTAACTGAAATGCCTTAGAATCAGTAAAGATAATTTTAGCCTACCTTATCTCTTTGAAATCCAGACCCTTGGCTATTCTGTATCCTCAAAATAACGAACCGCCCTAAATACTTTTCCACTTTCGCAGCAATTTTCGCTTCTCCCCGTTCACTAACGCAGAAAATATGTGTGAAGATTTCGAATGACATCCTTTGTACTTTCTAACAAAGATTCCATTAGGCTTTGTCCCCGTTCTGTATAAAACTATTCTGAAGGTCAGACCAACAAGCCTTTCTGGCTTTGTTATGATCACGACTTAGATTTTGTTTACTTCTGTTATTTTATAGGACTTTTATTGCTGTTGAAAGCTTTCCTGCACTTTTATTGCTGTTGAAAGCGTTCCTGCACTTTTATTTTGTGTACTTTTCTTTTGTGGTACAGTGTGCTGTTTAAAGATTAAAAGCACACTGTACCACAAAAGAATCAACAATGAAATGTCACGAGCAACCAAACGATAAGAAACCTCTTAGGACAAGCTGTTTGCAGTAAACTGATGCAATGCGTTTGGAGAAACTGCACCTGCTACTGCATACCTTAGGGAGAGGGACGAAAACAAGATTGCAATCTCGGCCGTTTTCGAAAATCTCCACGTTTTATTATGGAAGGGAAAAAATCAAATGCGCATGCGTAAAGCATACAAAAAAAAATTTTGGCTTTGAGGTCCGGATTATAGATCATTCCCAATTATGGACGTCCGGATTACGGACTTTGTACTGTATAATGTTTTGAATATAATGAAACAGATATTTATTGAAATTGTTTCGTTCTAAAGAGTTTATGTTAAGAATGTATATTTTAATACCTGTAATCAGAATTACGTAAATCAAGCTTATGTTTGTTTGTACCTTCATAATAACTGATGGGCAACGAAAATGAGCTTGTTTTAGTACTAGACAGACTGAAGGAAGATCAGCACAGGTACACCTAGGTCGGCACTTTAGGTATCGCTGGGCCTTGCTAAGTACTAAGCTTCCACCGCAGATGGTTGGTGAAGTTTCCTATCACCAACCTTTCGAGGATTTCGGCTCACCTTCTTTTTTTAGTGCCCTTTGCTACACAAACATTATTCACTCTCGACATCCATGCCTTCTTCTGGATTTGAACTCAAAACTCTTGGTATGGTAGTTGACTCGTCTGGGTGCTACTTCATGATGTTGCTAAGATGGAAGATGTTCTGTTCTGTGAAGACATGAAAACAATCACAAAAGAAAAAGATGCCTTCTGCACGTGAAGGACTTCGTTACGATGTACATACGATGTTACTTAGTTCCCTTTCGTCAATCAAAGCACAATTCAGAAATCGCTTGGATGTACAAGCAGATATGAGAATTGCTATTAACAATAAAGTGCCACCGTTTGAAAACATTATCCAATAAACAAGAACAGAAATAGTTAATAATTATTGTTTTGAAAAATTTATGCAAATATTAAATTTTGTAATATTTTTTCAGTTCCATGTTTAATTTTTGTTTATTATTAAAATTTGATTACATAACTTTGTTTTCTCCCCCCCAGAAACTGGGTAGGGCGTACAAGAACATAACAAACAGTTTTTTAGAGCTGCTAAACATGGAAAAGTGTGGGATCATGTTATCTTAGAAGATGATATTGTGAAGTTCATATTTGAAGTAATAAAGAATACTGTATATGTACATATAATAAATATTTAACATCTGTGTGAATATGTTTCAAACCTGTCTTTGAATACATATATATATTTATATAATACAATTAATAAACGGAAGATAACTAAAGTTATGGCTGTTCATTTAATAAACTAAGTACAGTTACATGCAAGTGTAGTGCTTGAACCCAGTACTGGCATATGTATGTATAAGAGTGAAATCATTAAGCAACTGAAAAACTAAAAATAATTTTACTCTTTACAACATTCAATTTTTTCATTCATCTAAAGTATTCTTAGTGATATTGCTGTCATAAAATCTGGTCTAAATTTTTGATAAATATAAATTAGATGGTACATTGCTTATACCACTTGTCCATCAGACTACTTATGCAACCTCTGTTTTTGCATTCATTGGTAGTATGCATATATTGGAATTTAGAAAATGATTTAAATAACCACGTAACTTCAAGTTTGCATAAGTTGTGTATAATTCTACTTGAGCAGGAAATAAGCTAGATGCTTTTAAACATGGACTGTTTATTCTGTAACATTCTAACTTGATGAAAAGGAGACTATCATTTGCTGGAGAAGCAAGTCTATTATACTATCAATAAGTGTGCTGTTACTCATTCTGAGTCTTTACATGCAGAAAGATCTTGAATAATCGTAATAGTGCAATTTTATACCTGTTGTTTGTTGTGGTGTTTATGTTGTAGGAGTATTAATAATAATTTCTTAGATTTGATTCATAAAGCCCGAAAGGTAGATTCCTAAGGTTTACAGCTTTTGTTTCCTTTCTATCATTCATATCAGAGCACTTTTGAACTGACAGATTTCAAGTGCCCTTAATGTGCATAAGCAAGACAGTAAAAAATAGCTTATTTGAAATTCGAATCTTGGCACAAGTGAGTCGTTTCTTCTGAAACATATTGATTAAGCTGCTGCATAGCAATGAATAGTCTAGTCTTCATGTTTCAGAAAGCACAAACAGTTCGTTGTTTCTGGAAACAAAAAGGGGATGCAATGCCACAAAATAAGCGAAGTGTGTCACAGAAAAACGCAATGAAGTTCATTCACTATGACATAAATCAATAGTGCTACGTAGTAAATCGATAAAGAATTTTAACAACTTCTGACTGGAAGAAAAGTAATTTACTAGACCGAATGGAGAAGCAGACTATATTGCTTAAAATGAATGACTCGTAAAATTTCTGATCTGGCGTAAACATTTCATGAAATTTAATGTTAGGAGAATTTATGTACAATTTGAGAATACAGTCAATACGCAGGAAAGCGCAGTCTCTGCTAATGTGTCAGTTTCAAAGCTTGCCATTCATATGCAGCTGAAATTAAACGGCAATTTAAAATATTGTCATGTAAGATAAGAAAAGTCATCAAAGATGCAATAACAATAACCCTTTGCAAACAACTTGAGAGACAGATAAACTCTCTATCTGAGGGATTAGAGAATATGTTCCTGTTTGTAGCTAAAGACAGTAAACATTAATTGCTGACGAAACCAAATCTGAATGTGAAATATCTGGAAACTGATCAGTAACACCTACGGCCGAAGGCAGAAATGTAAAGCTTGGTCAAGTTCTTTAGATTTAGGTGCCATTTCAGAAAATGTTTTTCGACTAAAAATGATCCGAATCCAACCGTCATCGAGCTAACAGAAATATTGTCAGTATACAGAATGATAAGAAAATTATTTTCTGTGTTTCATCCTACATAATATTTAAGGTTATGTTTAATTTCTTTATTTCAGTTTTAGTAATTACAGATTTTCAACCCAAACTGGTCATAATAATTTAGCAGTAATCAACGTAGATCGTATAAGCGATATAAACTTCTTCAGTGTTATTCCATATGAATACTTATTACACTGACGAAATAAAATTGATTGCACCCATAATTGAAGACGCAGTAGTAGAATGCGGATGCAGGCGCTTTGGTTCACCATCTTGCAATTTCTGTCCATTGCTATGTGTTTCCAGATGCTTACTATTTCACATTCAACATAGTCCATTTAGGTTCTAGTTCGCTTGGATGTACAGTCGGCCACAAAAGTATTCGAACATCAGTACCCTATCAGAAAATTAAAAGATGGCGATTTCTCCATCCCATCATTCTAATTTTTTTCTCTCAATCACTTTGCCCCGATCTTGGCAAACTGAAAGGAAACACAATCTTTCTTTGAACATCCCATGCGATCTCTGAATAGGAAAGCCATCTTGGAAACTACGAGATCTCTCTTTTTAAACCCACCCTCCAACTCTTTCAACCATTTTGAAAAACGATAAAATGGGCACTTTAATCTTGTAAAACAGACTCTCTACACAATCGCTCTTTAAACCATTTTGAACCCCTCATATTGGAAAATGGAAATGAACTCTTTACACAATCTCTCTATGAACCCCCCCCCCATCTTGGACTATCTTTCTGAATTGGGAAACCATTTTGGAACTCTTTGAATCTAGGAAAAACTAAAAGGGAAATGGCTCTCTTTGAACCCTTTTCGAACATCTCTCTTTAAACTGAAAAAAAAACTCTCTTAAATGGGAAACTATCTTGAAACCTGACTGGCCATTCAATGAATCTTGAAAAGATATATTTTTTATGTGAACACTACGAGATTCCAAGATTGGTAATATTTTTTTATTTTTATTATTACAATCATATAATTGGTACAAAAATAAATTATTATTTCTTAAGATATTTCCGATAAAAGTTCAGAAATACAATTCCATAACATTTCAGTTTCATCCGAAGTCAAATGATCTAAGCAATCTTTCACCAATAAATTATCATCTTCCTTAAAAGTTTCGTCCGCTAAATTGTCTAAATCCATAAAATCTTCCCATATGTCCACAGAAGGCTTTTTTTTTAGGATTCATGAAAGGACCAGGCGTTTCTTGACAAGTTTCCTTCATAGGTTCTGAATTCATCAAAGGATCTTCAGGAGGCATTTCTCGGTAACTAAGGCGTTTCTTAATAGGTAATTTATAATCCTCCTCATCCTCAATCGTGATCACTTCTATTTTTCTTTTCTGCCGAGAAGAAATTTTTAAATTGATTTTCCTTCCATCTCATGCTATCATCTAAACAGGGGGTGGGAGGCTGCTCATTATAGAGATCGTCCACTCGAAACGAAGTCTACAACGTCGGGGTTTGGAAGAGGAAATTCTTTTTCAATCGCTCCCAAAGAGTCAACGAGCACCGGTCGACGAGAAATAGGCTCTTTTGTGTAGTTAAAATGACATAATGCGTCTTCGGGGGAACTGCATAGTACCCGAAAGGTCTTAACACATACCGCTTAAATTTCTTCTCCTCGATCGCTTTGAAATATCTCTCCTTGGTGACCAGATTTAAAAGTTCAGGGCTGGAGGATAATTCGTAATACACGATTGGGAATGCTGTGGTTTGATAAATATGAACTTCGTCCTCTGTCGTCGTTCTCAAACTCAAACGTGAAATAACTCTTGGTGATAAAAATATTTTCCCATCGGAAACTCATTCGCAAATCTGTATATCTCCATCCCGTTTGAATGGGATGTCTTAAAACTTGACTCAGCCGGTCCCAAAAGAAGGGTCGGCGATCTTTGGTTTCTTTACAGTCCACTAAGTTCCTCTCCATATTCTGAGTGAGCAGGTCCGACGATTCCACAACATGCTTAAAGTAAACACCCACTTTGTTAGCCGGTAAATGAGGAATACATTTGGCTCAATGCATTGCCAAAAATACTTTTAGATTTTCAATTTCGGACAGCGTCTTCAAATCACCAGCACCCAAAATAAATTGGGTTGGAAAAACATCTAGCAGGGACATGGCTTCGCTTCTAATGGAGTCGCTTCTCCATTTTATAATCGGTTTCAAGACCGTTTTGTTTACCCAGAAAGTTATGACGTCATCTTCTTAAAGGAAAAAACTGACCTTTCCGAGAAATCCACCCAATGAAATCACGTTTTAAGTAGGAAAAGAAATGACCTTTCTGTGAACTAGGTTGGGAAAACCCAAGACTCCAAGACCCTTGGAGTACGTTGAAAAAACAGTGTCTCTCTCTATATATAAACAGCATACAAGAGAAAAGAGCCACTTTTGATATCATGAAGATCACCACGTGTATTCCTTTCAAATATAAAAATTATAGGACTTCGTTTTATATCATCCAAGGAGTTGTTTACTTGAAACCTCGGACGTTTCGAAATATGTGGGTTATAATTTAGTGGGTCGCACGATGCTGCAACGATTTCTGAAAGATGAAGATGTTTTAACGGCTCGTGAAATTTCTACCTTGGAGGAACGAATTCTGTTGATGAAACGAGCCAAATATCAATACACGGCCACCATTCTAACCCTTTCGCAAATAAACCGTATGATGGATCATTTTAAGAAGAAGATTGAAATTGAATTTAGCGATTGGTTGCACAAAATCCAGTACGAATCTCACTTAATCAACAAGACCCATAACAATCCATATTATATTCTCAACAACGATCACCTTAACTCTTCCATGAATTTTGAAAAAATTGTCGAAGAAGAAAAGATTGAATGGTTGAAGAACTACCCCATACCTATAGTGAAGGATGAGGAACCTGTTCAGGCTATTCCAAATGAACCTGATGAGCTTCCATTAAAAAAACGACTGTAAGTAGAGCCTGTCATCCTATCACTTTTGCAGAGAAATGTATTCAAACAGATCCCATAGTATTTACCCTTTTTATTGGAGAAGCCATGTAGGCTTCAAAGATCTTAGAATGACATCTTTAGGAAATGAGTCAATCGGGAATTCATCGGCTGGTAAAAACTTTTTTTTTTTCAGAGAAAATATCTGAAACATATATTAAAAAAAACTTTTTGTTAATTTTATAATGTCTTTAGACATTATAAAAACGGTTTTCTATATATAGATTTCCAAAAATGGATTATGGTTTTCTATATATAGATTTCCAAAAATTGATTCTTGGAAATCTATTTTTAGAAACATGAGAAAAGGAAAAATTAATTTTATAATGTCATATAAAATTAACAAAATGTTTTTTTTTAATTCTCTAAGAGATTTGTCCCAGATTGAACTTCAGAACCAGAATTCAAAAATTTTTTCAGTTAAACATATAGTTAACAACTTGCGAATTCAATTTCTTACTTTAAACAGTATTTAGCAACTTTAAACACATTACATAAATCTAACTTTCAGTAAAAAATAGAAAACAAGGAAAATGTTCACTTATCTGTTTTTGTTTCTATACTCCTCCATTCTTTTGTGGCAAAATTCTTGCCAAGTGGGAGGTCTTAGATCTTGAATTCTCAATCTTCTCGTGCGGCTGGTATTCACTTCGAGCCCCTCTTTTCTTTCCTTTCCTCGGGCGTTGAATCGACCTGCTTTTCTCATCGGTTGAGGGTTCTGGAACTCTGGCTTCTTCTTTGCTTTGGAGTATCCAGATCTTGCCTCGGAAGCTTTCGATCTTTTTTTCCTGGTTTCCTGATAAGGAAGGGATCTTGCCTCGTCGGGTTGTTTTCTTTTCGTAGATCTCGGCTGCCATATTGTTATGGTTTCTCTCGAGGTAGTTGGCTTCGGTTGTGGCTTTGAACGCTCTCTTTGCTTATTTTCCATTAACCTTTTACGCTTTCCCATCGGCTCTGGCTTCTGTTAAAGGGGAACTTTTGTCTGTTTCATTCTCTTCACTCTCGCTGAGTCCGAACCTGTTGGCTGCTGTTGTTTTCGTTCCGCTTTCCTTTCTTCAGTATTCTCCGGGTGTTTTGTTTTGGTTGCTGGGCGATCCTTGTTAGGCTACATCGAAATCAATATTCTTGGCGTGCTCCCAGGAACCTGCAATAAATCTTTTAAGACTAGAAAATCCATACGACTATAGTACGGTTGAAGCTGGTCTATGTTAGCAATTGTTTGCTGTCCATTTTCCGCTTTTAAGTAAACCGTAGAAAATTTGACTTTATCGATAATGCAAGGCCCCTCAAACTTGGGCTCAAATTTGGCTACCCTATTTCCGGGTGCAGATGACAAAGAGTGCTTTAATTTTAGCACTTTATGGCTTATCGTATATTCTACGTTGCGTCCCTTTCTATCGTAATACAATTTTACTTCGACCTTCTGATAATTTTCTGAATATCATTCAATTTAAACTCTCTCTCACTGTTGAACGAAAAATAGCTTATCCAGAGGCTTTAAAATTTTTCTTCCTAGGAATAATTCTGCGGGGTTTTTTTTTGTGCGGTATTATGTGCAAAGCCTAATTCATTGACACAGTTGTCCCAACGCTCATGATAATTCTTAACATATCCCCGAATAATTTTAACTATATTCTTATTTACGCGTTCCGCAATATTTAATTGCGGTCTATAAGGTACCATTTTTTATATAGCGTATGCCAAGGCCTGTGCATAGGTTTTCAAATAAATTACTTACGAATTGCCTACCATTATCTGATATTACTTTCACTGGGGGCCCCGCATTTTAAAATATATTTATTTAGAAACGAATCTGCTACTAGTTTTGCTGAAGCTGGTTTAAGGGGAATAATTTTCACCGATTTTGAGAAATGATCCACAATGGTTAACAAGTATCTATTTTTATAAATCTTTGTTCTAGAGTAGAGACTAAACAAATCAATGCCAAATAATTCATTTGGGAAAGTGGTTTTTATGCTATTTAAGTACCCGGCCGGGTTGTAATTAACGTCGTTAATTAATTGACACAAGTGACATACCCTGACATACGCCGTCACAACTTTGTACAATTGCGGAAAACACACCGCCTCGCAGACCCTTTCCAGGGTATTCTTAACAACAAGATGGGCTCAGTCATGGAGTTCTTGAAGAATACTTAAGCGTAGATAATTCTTGATTATCGTTGGTTGTTTTGGTGCAAAAGAGCAATTTATCTATAATTTCATAATAGGCCGCCCTATCGCGAATAGCCGTTAAGTCTACATGTTCAAAAATTTTGGGATCTTACAGATAGGCGTAAATATCTTTAAATTTTGGGTCCGTTTTTAACTCGGCAATTATTGTTTCCCGGGATTCAATTATTTTCGCCTTTAGCATCGTACATTTCCGTACGCATCGTATTCCGTCTTCATCGATCTTAATCCTCGAAAGGGCATCTTTAACTGCATTTTCTTTCCCCGTTGTGTGTTTTATTATTAAATTAAACTCTTGCAGTTTTAGTGTCCAACGCATGAGCCGGGCCGAAAGAGTTTTACCGGAGTATAGGCGACCAACTGCCCCGTGATCTGAATACACAGTTATTGTCACACTCCAAAGTACACACGATATTTTTGCACCGCTCGTAGGACTGCGAGGATTTCCCGCTCACTTGCAGTATAATTTCGCTGAGTTTGATTAAGCGTCTTGCTAAAAAAAGTTATTAGCTGCCTATTTTGGGAAACAACTGCCCCAGCTGCGTAGTCTGACGCGTCTGCTGCAATCTCCAGATTTGGATCCCATTCCGAGATAAGAACAGAAGGGTTAATTAAGGTGTGTTTTAATTCCTCAAATGTCGTGTTCACCTCCGCTCTCTATGTGAACCTAGTCTTTTTTCATTTAAGCACCAACAAGGATTCAACTATCTTAGCAAAATCTTTAATGAATACTCTATAATATGAACGCATTCACAGGAAGGATGCTAATTTCTTAGCTGTATTTGGCGGCGGATAACTTTTGATCGCTAAACTTTTAGAGTTATCAGTTTCTACGCTGTTTTTCGAGATTGTATAGCCGAGGTACCTCAATTCCTTGGCAGGAAATTTGCACTTTTAAGGATTAATTTTGAGGCTTGCTTCATTCAATAATGTAAAAACTTCCTCTAAATGTTTAATGTGTTCCTCTATGGTTTCGCTCGTCACAATAATATCACCGAGATAGATTACTGTACTTATTCCCACGACTGGCCTTAAAACAATATCCATAACTTTTTTAAATGTAGCCAGAGCTCCACTTAAGATAAATGGCATTCTCAAAAAGGCATACACGCCTGACTTTGTAATAAAAGCTGCGTTTTCGACATACTCGGGTTTTACTGCAATTTGAAAATAGCCTGACGTCAGGTCTAGGGTTGTCATATATTTAGTTGACCGAATTTTTCGTATAATGTCATCTATTATCAGGAGGGCATATGTGGGGTATTTCGTTATGCTATTTAATTTTCTGTGGTCAATAGCGAATCTCCATGCTTTAGGATCTGCGGGCGGCAGTCTATTCTTCTTTCTACGTAAAATTACAAGACTAGAATAGGGGCTGGTACCTGGCGTAATTATCTTATCTTCTAGTATTTTCTTAATGTGTTGCTCCAGAATCTCTTCCTTCACACGGTCATACCTGTACGGCTTCGATCGAACTGGGGGCTTACTCCCAGTGTCTATTCTGTGCGAGACAATCTGGCGGATGCCAGGTTTTTCCTCGAATAATTCGGCGAAAGTTCTTACCAATTCTTGAAATTTTTATTTTTCTCCTTCTTCGAGGTGATTCAGCTCAAGCTTCGCCATTGCGGCTTCCTTCCCCTTTATCCATCTTGACCTGTAAGGTAGAATCTTTGAAATAAATTTTTGCGCTATCTGTGCGTAAGAAATCAACCCCAATATGACTGCTGTTAACAAATTCTTTACTACGAGGTAATTGATTTTTTGAACTTCATTTTTTATTTGAACATGCAGCCCCACCTTTCCCAAGCAGACACACAGTTTGCCTTGGGCAGCAATCACCCGTTGTCCCGTTGTCTTAAACAATCTATAACGACGAAAATGCTTTTTAAAAAATCCTGCGACAGGAGGCTGCATTGAGCACCAGTATCCAGTAGGGCGGTCGTAGGGACGTCGTTTAGTAATATCTGGATTTCTGGCAAGGCCAAATTTTGTACGACTACTGTATTCAGTTTGATTTCTAAGGGATTTACCTTCTCATACGGTGCCCTCACTCTCCTTCTGGTCAACGTGACTAGTTCAAATTTTTCTTTTCAACCCCTTCGTCCAACTGCTTTTTATTTCCTCGCGCTTTGGTCTGACGAGCTTCTTCTTATCCGGCCTTCCTACCTTCCCCTCTTGCCGATAGAAATAGTGCGTAAATAAACACGTAAGACGTAAAGAGGGTTAACTACCCTTTTTTTCAGAATAAATACAATCAACCCCTACTTGAAGTATACACAAAGCCTCTACTTGGGCTTGAACTTAAAGAACTATGAATTTAAACTAAATTAAGCTTAACTAAAGTTATCTGAATGGTATAGCCGAAGCTATCAGAAATCTAAATAGTGGGCCAATAAATATTAATTTAATCGGTGAAGCCAAGCAAAGGTCTAAAGTATGGCCGAGCGCAGTAGGTCAGATTTAACGTAGCCAAAAGGCAAACGCGCGAAAGTCAGGAAAATCAGACTCTCTCTGTAGAAGTCGGTGAATATCGACTTAAATAGTACTCTTACTTATTAAGTGCGTTTCTGAAATTACATTCTAGCAGGAAATTCTAAGCTGAAATTAGAGAAGATAGGAAGGAATCGTAACTTAAAATAACTCTTAATAAACTTACGATAAACCTTACATCTTCCTCTGAAAGCTCTCAAAATTTTAGCTCTTCCATGTTATATGAATTTGGTACATATTTAATAATATATCTTTTTTTCTTAAACTTATTTGATTCTTTCATATTTTAGGAATCGTAACTTAAAATAACTCTTAATAAACTTACGATAAACCTTACATCTTCCTCTGAAAGCTCTCAAAATTTTAGCTCTTCCATGTTATATGAATTTGGTACATATTTAATAATATATCTTTTTTTCTTAAACTTATTTGATTCTTCCTTTCATATTTCGAAATTTAGGTTCATTCCAAATAAAATTCGTCAATTCTTTATGATTTATTTTTAAAATTTGTATTTTTAAATAACTTTTATAAATTCTTCAAAAAACATTTTGAATTATAACCTACAAAAGTTTTGCTTCTATCTTAAAGTAGATGCATTTCTAAATATACTTGCAAAAAAATAGAGTTTTTTATTCAAAATTTCCTAAGATATACGTAAATTTACATTTTGACGCGTTTTAAAATGTGTCTAATATATTATAAGCGATGATAAAGAAAATGTGGTTTAGGTAGTCTGTTAAAATTATTTGAATGTACGATGACTTTTTTCCGCTGGCGAACAGTGAAAAAAAGGAGAGGAAACTAGGTTGCTATAAATTAAGAAGTTAGCCAAATGAATTATTCTTGGTGCAAAATCAAAAAAAATCCACCAAGATAAATTTTTAAATTTCTCCATAAATTTCTCACCAAAAATAACAAAATCTAATATCTAGGCATAATTTGGGTCGTAGAATCGAAATATCAAAAAAAAATTCGTATTTTATTTCAGAAAAAGTCCGATTTTTGGGTCAAAATACCTATGTTAGGACCATGCTACATATAAATCTAATACATATCTTACGTCGCTCTTTCGACACATGAAAAACGCCATTTGAATTTCGTCAATCGTCTCAGTGGAACAAAAGATATAGAACTGTTCCCCCCTTTTTCTTTACTCAGTGTACCATGATATTATGTGTGTTGGCATTTATTATATAGTTGTGGACATCATTCACTATAGTTTCATGTATTTTATATATATATATTTAATTTATATCATATGTATTATATAATTTTCCTTTTAGACTGCATCAGAATATATTTTTTCAGTTGTTAATGGAGTTATAGTGAACATTTTCTTTTCGTTTGCTTTAAAACATCATTTGAATCACTTTTTTTTCGGTAGGCTTATATAACTTTGTGGGGTTTCCCCTTCTTATTTCACAATTCAGTCCTTGAAAACCCCAAACACTAGTAAGCGAATAATCGCTTAAGTGTGTGAACAGAGACGTAAGCCTCAAGAAGGGTTAACTATCCTTTATTTCTCAAAATAAATATGATAAAACCAGCTCCTAACTCGGATCGTACAGCAAAGCCTCCACTTGGGCTTGAAGTTAAATTAATATGAAATTAAACTTAACTAGCTCAACTAGAGCTAACTGAAAGGTATAGTCAAAGCTATGAAAGTAGGTATAAAACATTGGTTTCAAGCCATGAGGCAATCACGGGGGAGAGGAAATTTACAGAGGAGCACGTGCGGGTTGCTACGCCACCAACTACAGACGCGTTGCATCCCGTTCGTGACGTCATCACGCATTATCACCTCCGATTATCTTGCTAGTACTACGTCAGCCGCATGTTTCATCCTGTTTGTGTTGTAATCCGGTTTCATGTCCACGCTTATGTATTGACGCAAATCCGCAACGTGATTGCAATATGATAGAAGTTTTTAATGCATACTATTTAGTTCAGCAACCGCCGCTAGAGGGCAGCAGTCTTACCATACTCAGTATGATTGAAAATTTTCACGATCAGTTAATACTGTACTATTTTAAAGATATTCACAACAAAGAAAAAGCAGAAACCTGAACTTTAAACCTGAATATTTACGGACGGGTAATACGTTCCAGCTCGACTTTGCTGCGCCTTAGGGGATGATGATGGACTCACCTACAGTTTTTCGGCGACGTCGGTCGCCTCCCAGCCCTGGACTCCTGTGCTGCATCAAATTAAAAATGAAGTTAAAATACTCACTCGCGAAAAATATATTACGTTCTGCTCAAAAAATACCCTGACGGAGAAGCCAAAATCTCCGCGCACAAAGACGCTGAAAGCGCGTTAGACCCTTCGTGCAGCATTCCCACACTGAGTTACGGTTCGACACGAGAGATACATTTTACCAGGGAAAATTATATGATTCACATTCTGAGTCTGGAACACGATCGCTTCTAGTGATGAAACCCCCTACAAATGTAGTCTGGAAACACAGTATCCCATGCCGGCCCGAAGTGAAGACTACTCGAATAAGTCTGATGTTCAGAAAAATTTTACTTCCGCAACTGAAGCATTCGTGTGATGAAATGGACTTTAATTATTATGGTGGTATAATTAATTCCGTAACTCCAAATCCGTGTATGAATAAAAAGATTTTTCCACGCAAGAAAGCAGGTTTAGAAGATGAGATACGCCAGGATGACCGGCTGAGTTGGCATGCAAATTCATGTTTATCATAAAAAATATTTCGCTGTGTTTCAAATGAGGCAACTTTGCTGAAGCTTGATTCTTTGGTTTGGACACGGGATTGGTTTAAAGTCTCGTCTGCTAAAGAAGAAACTCTAAGAAATTTAAACGAACTTCTGTACTTTAATACATTCCTACAAAGAACTAGACGGGTCTCTAGTCACTCACAGTTTCATTTTTCAAATAGGAAACGGGACGTAACCCATATGAGTAACCAATTTCAACGCATGAATATTTCAGAAGTACTTTCCCGAAAAGAGTAGGGATGACTGTTTCCCCTTTCCTTTGTAAGGAGTTGGAAAGAAATTTCTCTGAGCTCTCTCAGAGAAAAATCTAAAAAAAAACCTTTTTGTTAATTTTTAGGATGTCTTTAGATATTATTAAAATTAATTCTTTGCCTTTCCTATATAGATGACACGTTTCTAAAAATAGATTTCTAAGAATGGATTAGTCATGTTCTATTTTTAGAAACGTGTCGTCCCAGAACAAAAAGAGGGAACAGTTAATTTTTATAGTGTCTAAAGACATCATTAAAATTAACAAAAAGTTTTTTTATTCTGAGTTAGAGCTTTCTCCAGACAAAAATTTTTCTCTCACTCGTTTATTTCCCATCTCTAGAAAAACTATATAAGCACTCCAAGTTTCACTTCTAGTCACACTGTTCATCCCAACATAGACCCGAATTTCTCTCTCGCCGAAATGTTTCCATGAAAGGTATTTGTAGTTTTGCTTCAAATGACATGGTTTTTCCCCATATCCAAGGTTGGATCCAAGAAATTATTGAAAAAAACTGGGTTGAGTAAAGGAAAAAGCACTTTGGATAAGACAATCTTGTTTTCCAATCTACTGTTTCCTTCACTCAACCCACTTTTTTTCGCCTCCTCCATAACAGACGGGACAGAAGTGGGAATTGAGAAACAAAATAGGAGGAAGTCTCTTCACTCGTTGAGAGAAGGGACTTCTCCAAAATGCAACCCTTTTTATAGACCGTGTGATGCCACCTTTTTATCATTATTTTTTGGCTAGATGATGGAGATACAATATAGATGGGATCCAAGATTGGCTTGAAGAAGTGATTAAAAAATTCGGTCTGGAAGGAAAAGAGTGCATTTGGAAAAAAGATTTATCCTTTTTTCCTGATGCACCCGTTTTCCTCCAGACCCATTTTTTTCGCCTCTTAGCATAAGAGGTCCTTCACCATCTTGAATCTCTGAAGATGTTATACATACACAGCTCTGCCATATCTTTGATAAAGATATTTTTGTCGGATCACTCAGAGCTTAAGTTGAGTATAGTTAGTCAATCTATATCTTGACCGACATCTTCCAGCGGAGAATGCAAGAATTCGAGGACGATATCATAAGCCTTCTTTCCTAGTTTCTGCATCGCGTTTAAGGCTTGGGGTAAATCAAACCATATACTCCGAGCATAGATGTCTGGGTGGTCTGGAGAAAGATCCTTCCACTGCAGTAGTTGGGGATGACGGGCTTTGATGAGGTCCATCTTTTCCGTGTATAACCATTTACCATAGTTCCTCCTCAGGATGGTCAGAGAGAGAGCATTGAAGTAAATGCGGAAATTAGAAATGTATACCTCAAATCCATTATTATGCCAAAAGACCATATATTAGCGCATGGCTAGGAGAAAAGGATCTCGGATAAGAAAAAATGAAACGAATGAGTCCTTTTATATCTCTCGTTTTGGAAGAGTTCAAAGGATTTATTCATTATAAACAAGTCTAGAGATCATGAGATATCTCAAATCCAAAATCCGCTCACAAAGACGCTGAAGCGCGTTAGACCCTTCGTGCAGCATTCCCACACTGAGTTACGGTTCGACACGAGAGATACATTTTACCAGGGAAAAGACTCACATTTTGAGTCTGGAACACGATCGCTTCTAGTGATGAAACCCCCTACAAATGTAGTCTGGAAACACAGTATCCCATACCAGCCCGAAGTGAAGACTACTCGAATAAGTCTGACGTTCAGAAAATTTTACTTCCGCAATTAAGGCGTTCGTGTGATGAAATGGACTTTAATTATTATAGTGGTTTAATTAATTCCGTAACTCCAAACCCGTGTATGAATAAAAAGATTTTTCCACGCAAGAAAGCAGATTTAGAAGATGAGATACGCCAGGATGACCGGCTGAGTTGGCATGCAAATTCATGTTTATCATAAAACAGGTTTCGCTGTGCTTCAAATGAGGCAACTTTGCTGAAGCTTGATTCTTTGCCAAAGAATATATTTCACTTCGGAGGGGATATTTTTGTGACTGAATCGTGTTTCTTAGGTTTGACTCGTGTTCACGTGCGGAAATATGTGACTGATGAGAATGATAAGTTACATCCGACCAAAGATGGAGTTTCGCTGTCTCACTAGTATGGAAAGAATTTTGCGATCGTGCACATACATTTGCTTTCTTTAAAAGCTCTGACAGTGTTTCAATTGTAAAGAAAGATGTGTGTGTTTCGAAGCCAAATGTCAACGGTGAAAAAATTATATCACTACAAAGATTGTTTCAAAGACTGGAATTCGTACCGGAACATGTTCTGTTGAGGAAAGACCATTTACTCAAAATATAGCGAAATATGTACTGTCATGAAAGAAACTTTTATTTCTAAAACTCTCAACTATTTCGTGAGAAAGCAGTTGATTGGTAATATACATTTTGAATGTGAACATGCTGGTGATCCTGACCGTCCAAATGGACTTCATCAACTGCAGGACTCTTTGTAAAGGTGTATTGAAAAATTTATTTCTAACAAAATTACAGATTTTTTTGTGTGTTTTGGTTTCCAAGTAGGTTATAATCATCAGCTAGGACATGAATGCTTATCAAGAAGCCGTGACGAAAAGTGTGAAAACTATTTTGACCAAGCTTTGTTTACAGTTAATTGGACTCACATAGAAAAGGACTTTATTCTTTAAAATGAAAGCAATGGAAATTTTAGTAAACTAATTGTTACTGATGACTTTTTTGATGTTATTAATGTTAATGAAGTACTGACTAATATTCAAAGTTTGTACGTAGGTGAAGAAATTGATTTGTTTTAAGACTTTTTAATAGTACTTTTTGAAAGGAAATATATATCAAATTTTTAAATTATTATATTTGTTTATATTTTCTTTTGCGTCAAGAATTTTTTTTGTTTGTTTAAAGATTTTTTTATCCTACCCAGGCTTTGTAATGATGTATTACAAGATTCTCCATTTCATCGAAAATTATGCAAAAGTTACTGCTCCTAATGAATGGGATTTTCTTAGCGTATATATGCGTATTAAATATTTCATTGCATTTTCTCCCAATAGCGCATGGAACTAATAATATATATTATAATTATGCTTAACTTTTAAAAATTTTAACTGAAAGTAAATGTTAAACTTAGATTGAATCAGTATTAAGTGTATCTAAGGTGCTGATTGCACTATGAAATTGTTCATGATTTTGTGTGCATACACGAACTTCAGTTTTTCCCACTTATAGTAAATCTGAAGCCGATAAGAATCTTTTAAGACTCATTTATGGTAAATGTAATTGCTTTCTATTGCAAAATTTTCTAAACCTTGTTGGAATTTTGTGTAAATAACTTAAATTCGGTAAAGTTTCTATCTTCATTTGAGTAAAATAGCAAATATTCTGCAGTAGAACATGCGTACTTCATATTTAGTTCCTAATATTAAGTTAAGAAAACAGTTCTAAGATGGGTATTATCTACTAAAGCATTATGTATTGTAGGAAAATTTGAATGAATGAGATAGCGTTTGGAGTTTTCGTATCGGAAAAAGGTAACATTAATTAAATTACAGCACTCGTATAATTATAAGAAAATGGAATATTATTTGGCGGTAATTTTGTATTGAAAAGATATTATTTCTATCAAGAAATACTGAAATGTAGTTTTAAGAACTACAATTCCCTTTGGAATATTATGATAAGAATGAACAGCTTTTGTTGTGAATGAAGTCCGCTTCAATATGCACCGGATAACTATTTACCAAGAAAAAGATTTGATTCATATGGATAATCATCAAGTGATTTCCTTTTTGAAACTATTTTCTGCAAAAATATTACATTATGAAGTTCAGTTTCTAGTATATATGAGCCTTATTTTATTTTCTATTTATGTACAAACTGCATGTACTCTCATTAATGTAAAATGGGTGCTACATATTTCTTTGTAAAAAAGAGCTACAGTTTAAGAATGGTATTCAGACAATGAAATAAATCAAATATATTTTCTCTTTTTTTGTTTCACAAAGCAAATAAATTACATAAAGGAAAAAATTCCTGTCCTAAATATTTAAAGTTTAATCTTAGAAGACTGATGTAACATGTTAATCTTTGTAAAGAATAGAAAACAACTTAGATATGTAGAGTGAAATATCTTTGAGTTAAAAAAAACCTTTTCCAGCTTTAAAGGAAGTAGAAATGATCGGTAACTTAAATGAACTTTCAGTACATTTTAGTAAGAATTAATTTAAAAAACTACACCGGCTGTATTCTTACAACTACATACTACAAATTCAGTTTAAAAAAAGTTCAAATGCAAGTACTGAAAAAGAAATGTTTCACGAATTTCAGATAAGACAGGAACGGAATGAACCTAATTGAAAATAAAGGAAAAGCATGTAAAATACTAAGAAAAGATGCATTCTAAGATCCTAATTAACACATGTGCTGCGCTT
This sequence comes from Stegodyphus mimosarum, assembly GCA_000611955.2. Lineage (NCBI taxonomy): Eukaryota > Metazoa > Arthropoda > Arachnida > Araneae > Eresidae > Stegodyphus > Stegodyphus mimosarum. Next base: position 134,344 of record KK112786.1, on the reverse strand, counting down.
TTCGTTTTCAGATTAATCACACTTTCAAGATAACCTACATTTCTATGGATATTACTTACACTAGTTGGTAACGTAATTTATTAGAACATTTGCAGACGTATAGGAGAGGTATGCAATATCCATGGAAAACCTTCTTCCCACGCCAAAGAGCAATAGTGAAATATAACATAGAAGTGAAAAAATGTCAGATTTCCAATAATATTACTATATGAATTGTAAGGTTTTAGTTAAACTAACAAAGTTTTATTTAATTTGCCTTTTTCTATCTGTTCCCATTTCAACTTCCCGTTAGAATAAGCGCGCGTTTCAGCTTTATGCTAATTTGAAGTGGAGCCAAGTTCTATTTAAATCGTAGTTAGGAACCTCTCAGTGTGAGAGAGCTTTTAGTCTCAGACCACTGTTACTCTATTCGACGTTCGCCTGACCAGCTAGTATTCAAATTCTAAGCCGCAGCGCTGTTACGCTATTACTTATTGAAGTAAATCTAAGTGCGGGTGCGGTAGTATTAGTTAAATCTTGCTACGCACCATTTAGTTTAGAGGCCAACCTCGTGTTATAGCTCTTTGAGCAACGACTACTTAATTTCTACTTAGTTTTAGTTTAAATTATTTGATTGTTCAGTTTAGACCCAAGTGTGGTCATTATTTTCTGTATCCCTCCCGAGTTGGGAAGTGGCTGTATATAATTGTGGTTTAATAAAAGAGGATTTTAAATCCCTTTAAAGTGCAGTTCTACCACTTAACCACAGTTTTCTACCACAGAACGTAGCTGCATTCAGCTCCCTGTTCCAGATCAGGACTTAAGGAGTTCACGAAGATGTTTGCCAAGAATATGCACCGAACACTCAGTCGTGACACTGGCGCCCGAAGAAAAATGAGAGGATGGCCTGAAAGACAAGAAGAGGAACCTGAGATACCTGGAGTACCTGCGCAGAACCCTGAGATACCACCTCCTGCCCTAGAAGGATTTGGCTACATTGTACAAACCATGCGGGCAGCCATGAAGCCAGCGGCAAGTTTTGACGGCAGGTTAGCCGTAATAAGGCCTCATTCAACTAAAACATTTAGGGATCGTTGTGATACATCATCAGTTGCGATTGGTTTTGCTGTTTTGGAATTCAATTGAAACACAGACGATCACTCTGTGCTCGCGATCGATCGTTCTTGTAGCGATCACTCAGAACCTATCATACAGCGGCGAAAACGATCGAATCAATATGGCACCTGTGTTGTTTGTGCTTTCACGAAAACAGAATTCAAGTGTGCCAAGGTACTTAGGATTTAAGGGCAATGCTTTAAATCTAATGGTTGGGCAGCTATTTATATCAAAGTATAGGCTGTATAAGCCTCCTAGAGAAGGAAGCTGACTCATTTGTGTTGTTCTAAATGAAGCGCACTTGTTGCTAATGGAGATTAATTTAACGTTGTGTTGTTTACATTTGTATTGATAGATTGCGATCTAATTCCAAGAAATATGGGTGGATGCACTGCATCAAATTATTCAAATCATTCCAAAAAAAATAACTCAAATATGTTCTGTTTCCCGAGAAATGAAGAAATACGAAAAAAACGGGTACTTAATTCTCGTCGGTTGGAATGGGTTCCCAGCACAGGAGCGTGCACTTTTGAAGTAAGTTCAGCTTTGTATATTTTCGTATATTGTTAAAAAATAATTTTTCAGCAAAATGTGTATTTTTATCTAAATATTTCTAATTAATAACACTGATTTACATATATAAAATGAATTGCAGAATGTGTCTGTGTGGTCAATACACAGATACCGCCAATGTTGATTTGATTTTTTTTAATGTTATTATCGCGAATGGATAAAGTTTAAAGAATTATATTTTACATTTGATATCAACTTTGTGCTTAATTAGAACTTTGATACGAGCTTTTTATTAAAATTTTAATGCGGGTTTCGTGGTTTAAAGGTCATATTTTGTTTTTACCCTCTTACATTGTCGCCAGACCGGTCAGTTAGCCCCACTTTAAAAAAAATGTAAACAGTGGATAATATGATTAAAATTATGCATTGTATAATATTTCCATTAAAGTAATATAAATATATGGCATTTATATTCATTTTCGAGAAGGTAAGCAACAATTTAAGTATCTAACGAATAATTTTGACTGTATTTTATACATCATGTAGACTGCATTTCCATCTGTTTCATTTAACTGTAATTCCTGTCAGTTTATTTGCAATATATGAGCATGAAATATGCTTTAAAATGTCGTATAAGCTTAGCAACTCATTCTTAATTTACTTCAGTTTTTATATAAGAATTTATCAGACATTTGCTTTCTTAATGTGTAATTAAAATAATTTAATAATATACGTTACCGTATTTTAATACTTTTGATTTTAAGATTTTCAGAAATTTGCTAAATCAAGTTTATTTTTGTGTGACCTTGCATCAAAGGCGCCAATAATAAATCTGTTTTGGAATTCACTGCTAATTTTTTAATGAAAAACCTATTACTGATGTGAAAAAATGAATAAATTATATTTACTCTGTAATCGGTGTCTTATGATATTGCAGTAACTTAAAGGGCTTCTTATTGTTTCTTAAGTTGCATAACTTGTTTTCATAACTTCTTATCATCTTTATGTCTTACTCTTCTATGCTATCATATCGACGTTAAAGATATATTTCTAGTCAAATATTCTTCCTTTCATGGCAGTGTGATGTACCATGATATGATGTGTGTTGGCATTTATTATACAGTAGTTATACTTATTATACAGTACTTTCTTAATGTGTAATTAAAATAATTTAATAATATATGTTACTCTAATTTAATACTTTTGATTTTAATGCTTTCAGAAATTTGCTAAACCAAGTTTATTTTTGTGGTCTCTTGCATCAAAATGGCCAATAATAAACCTGTTTTGGCATTGACTGCTAAACTTTTTAATGAAAAACTTATCACTGATGTGAAAGAATGAATACATGATATTTACTTGCTAACCAGTGTCTTATGATATTCAAATAACTTCGTAGGGATTTACATTTACTAACCAGTTAAGTTTATGCTTTCTTTCCTATAAGCTTTCATTCCCCTAATTGTCAATGCCAGAATATTTAAATTTGGTAGCACGCGGGAAGGAATGCAAATTCTACGATTAAGAGTAAAGTTTTAAACACTGTATTTTAGAACAAAGTTTAAAAAAGAGTGGTTAAGCACTATAACTTTGTAGCGTGAGCTTCTGTTTCTGCATTTATTGCTTGTTAAAATGGCGTTACTGCTTTTACTTTGCTGCGACGAGACTTCGACGCGGTTTTAGGTAAGAAGATTTTTTGAGGCCTGGGGAAACGTCTGCTGTTGTGTTAATATCTTTGAATTTTAAGTTTAATTCTTCTAGTTGAGTTACCGCCCGAGCGTTGCGTGCTCTGTTAGCGTAAAGTCAACGCATTGCGAATTTTGAAAAAATTAAGTAAAGGGTTCTGTTTACTCTTCTCTTGTCTGGTTCCTGCACCTACTTCAACTGTCACTCTGAAGTTAAATAACTAGACATTAGAACTTAAAGGGCTTCTTACTGTTTCTTATGTTGCATAACTTGTTTTCATAACTTCTTTTCATCTTTATGTTTTACTCTTCTGTGTTATCAAATAAATGTTAAAGGTGTATTTCTAATCAAATATTCTTCCTTTCATAGCAGTGTTATGTACACTACTCCAAAAAAAGGACAGTTCTGTACATCCCGTTCTACTGGGCCGATTGACGAAATTCAACTTGCCTTTTTCATGTCTCCAAAGCACGACTTAGAATATGTATTAGATTGATATATAGCATTGTTTTAATATGGGTATTTTGACATAAAATCGGACTTCTTCTGAAATGACATGTCAATTTGTTTCCATATATCGATTCTATGATTCAAATTATACCAAACTGTCAAGCTTTGTAAAACACATACGAGTACTTTTTGAAAACCTAGCTGTCAAAATTTCAGCTCATCAATGTTAATTGAACAGATTGTGGGGATTTACTTATTTAATTCCAAAGTTCTGTCTTAGAACCCCACGAACACTAACAAACGAGTGTGTGAACAAGTATGTGTAGTAGCTCAGAGAGAACGTAGCCAAAAGGCAAACGCACGCTAGTCAGGAAAATCAGATTCTCTCTGTAGAAGTCGGTAAAGCATCGACTTAAATAGTATTCTTACTCATTTGCATTAACTGCGTTTCTCAAATTACATTCCGGCAGGAAATTGTAAGCTGAAATGAGAGTATATAGGAAAGAATCGTAACTTAAAGCAACTGTTAATAAACTTAAAATAAGCCTTACATCTTCCTCTGCCAGAATTTAACTACTCGAAGAATAAGGTCTCAAAACTACCTTGTTTAGTATGAGTGTAAATTCTACAAAAACTCTTGCACCTCAAGGTTTTCAACTTGTAGCAAGTGTGCTTTCTTGAATTGATCATTAAAACCTTTCTTGTTTAGGGCCAACTTTACAGTGTATCTAAAGCTATACTAAAACTAAGTATATGTTCACAACTTTTTTATAAATTGACTGGGACAAACATTTTCTTCTCAGTTGAACAGGTTTACACTGTCTTGGTCCTTCTGCTCCTCTGGAAGGAAATCATGTTAGTCAAATTTTTCACAAGCGTTTTATTTTGCTACCTTTATCCTATTATTAAAATTATTTTTGGCCCTCAAACACTTTCATTCACACCAAACCTTAAATCTTCTTCCCCCGCTCGCCAGAAATTTTTCTGAGTGAAACGAGCTTTTTAATGTTGTTTTCCGCGAAGATACACTACCACTATCCAACCGCTACGATTTGTAAGAAACTAGACATTCGAGACCTCAGAAGACTCCTCAAACACAAAGCTAGTTCTAATGTATTAACATAGGAGCTTAATTTAAAATTCTTAAGTAAAGCCTAACTTTAAACACATTCAATCTATACTTTCATTCAATTCATCTCTTATACAAAGTATTTAAAGTCATTTTTGACCAAAAACTTACATTTGTTCGAGTTTAACTTTTACAATAGTTTAAAAGCTGACATTAGCATTTCTACATTCAATAGAACATTTTAACATGGAATATTTTAAAATTCATTTTACATCATTCGTTATAGTTGCTATAGAAAATTCACAAAGGTTTGCTACAATCTTTCTTTAAGTTAACACATTTGAAGTCTTTCGACTAAACATATTCACAAATTAGTTTCTCGCACCTTGAGAATTCTCCAAAAGAAAGCATTTACAAAATAAATTTTCGCCAACTTGCGAATTCAAAAATCTTTTCTGTTTAACAGATAGTTCGAAGTACATTCTCGCCAACTTGCAAATTCAATTTCTTGGGTTAAACAGTATTTAGCAATTTTAAACACATGAAATAAATCAAACTTTCAATGTAATTTAGAAAACAAGCAAAATTTTCATTTATCTTTTTTTACTTCTGGTTCTCCTGGTTTTCCGGTGTCACTGTTCACTGGATGTTTGAAAGAACCAAAAAAATATTTTTCTTCTCACTAGGCCTAAAAAAATTTCAAGTCGGTTGGAAAAACTTTTTTCAGAGATCCATCCAGGATCCTTTCCAGCACAGAGTGATTTGAACTATTCTTTTGGCCAGATCCAAAAAACTTCTGGGCCACATTTTCAAAAAGAATCATAAAATATAGAATAATCAAAATGCAGAAGTTTTGAAGAAATCGGTTATAATAATCTAGCTTTCGAAAAGAATCGTAAAATATATATTAGTCATTCATAAACATATCATTTTCCAAAAGAATCAGAAAAATATATTAATCAAAACCATTCCGAAGACAAAACAATTCATAAATACCTTACCTGCTATAAACACTTTATCCAGGATCACTCTGAAGCGAAACAGCAAATTCTGGTTCTCAATCCTTCATTCAGGTTTCATTGAAAAAAATATTCTTTACATTACGCGTAATTCTTAAAATCCATCATCGTTTCTATCAATTCAGTTTTAATTTGTCTTTGTAACATAGTGCATGAAGATAAGAAGAGATGTAAGGCATCTACAAGACCACGCAGCTATCTGAACTCTAAACTGAAAGTTGGAATACTTTTGTAGAGAATGCTGAGGTGATGAAGCGAAACAACCGTTTATGTAGATAACAGATTTATTTTGAAAGTGAAAATGATATAGTGAAACGAACAGAAAATTTGTCTCAGAAAAATCTAAAACACATATTAAAAAAAACTTTTTAATAATTTAACGATGTCTTCCATTAGATATCATTAAATTAGCGGTATGACCTTGAACATGTTCTAACGTGTTTGTAAACATGTTCAAGGTCAACCTATGACCTTGACCTAAACATGTCAAAACGTGTTCAATATTATACAGTTATTTAATGATGTCTAAAGGCATCATTAAATTAACAAAAAGTTTTTTTTTTCTTAATTCTGAGCCAGAGATATTTCTGTCAGAAAAATTTTTACAACCCAATGGAAATTTGTTTAAGAATTAACTTGTGATTATCTATATAAGTAGTTCGTGTTTCGCTTCAGAGAACTTCATAATAGATTTATAAATAGCCTACAAATTTGGATTTGTAAAGAGGATTTGTATAGCCATAGACTAAAAACGGGAGTCCCATGGAAAATATAGTTTATGATATCCAAGATTGGATAAGAAAGTGGCCCCAAAAAATGGGTCTCGGAAGGAATTGAATGCATTGCACTCATTCTATTTTTTGGTCTCTCTCCGCCTTTCCCTTTCACCAATCGGCGGGAGAGAATTCCTCATCATCATCACCTAATTCTTGTGGCTTCTGTATAATTTCGGTGAGATGGTGGACCCCGAATTCAGTGAGGAAGAAGATCGGAGACTTTCTTCTTAACGCCTCATCTTCCACAGCGTCTCTGAGGACAATGTAAGTTTCACCGTCCTCCACGACTTTTGTGAGAGGTTCTATAAAGATTCGGCACATCAAAGGGAAGAGGAATTCATTATGAAGTGCTCTCTGGGCGACGTAAGCGGCTTCATTAGACGTGAGCACAATATGATAAGGTAAAGGATAGAATTGTATTCTATTTTGAGTAGCATGACTTCTCATAAGTAGAGCTCGCTGGCGATCCGTTTATATAGACTCCTCAGAAAGAGGGAGAAGGGAAGAGGAGGGTCATGTGGTAGATGAAGGTCACGTGTATACAAGGTTGATGAAGGTCATCATGTGGAAAACTTCCTTTGAGAAAGGTAAATAAAAAATACGAAAAGGTCAATAGGAGAACAAGATTCAGGAAGGTCAAAATGGTCATCACTTGAAAAAATTCCTTTGAGAGGGATAAATAAAAAAATAGGAGAACAAGATTGACGAATTCCAAATGGTCATCAAGTGGAGAAATTCCTTTGAGGAGGGTAAATAAAAAAGGAGAAGGTTAATAGGAGAACAAGGTTCATGAAGGTCATCACGTGGAAAAATTCCTTTGAGAGGGGTAAATAAAACAATAGGCGGACAAGATTGACGAATTCCAAATGGTCACGTCCCACATCACGCGGTCGTCTCAAATATATAGAGGCGACCGCGTGACATTTCTTCATACTCTTTTCAGAGAGAGATTCCCGCATTTCTGGTCATGATGGTTCGTATTTTGTATAACGAAATTATGTCATTTCTATCTTATGTCGATGCAGGATGGCTCTTCTAGAATGCAACAGACATTTTACTTCTCATCCCCACTTGCAACAAAAACACGTGGGATATTTTATCGGTGTTTTTCGAAGACGGCCATTGCTTCCGGAGAGTGAAAGATCTTAAAAGTTTACGAGGAAGAGTAAGAGGGCAAGAGGGTTTTGTCCTCTCCAGCGAAGAAATGCTTCATCTAGCGGATAAGAATCCCCAAACCAACCAGCTCCTCACCTGGATATATAGTGTTCTTACCCAGCCACTCGTCCGCGTCGTGCCAAATCAACCTGTGTACCGGCTTCTATATCCCAGTGAAAGTTTCCCTTTCGTGACTATGTATAATCTGGGAGTTTGCTATATACCTAGTCATCCCAGCGTGAAAAACACAAAGAACTATTACCCCAAGCGGTATGCGATGAGAATGTGTCAAACCGACCTATCTGAAGAAAGGTCGTGGAAAATCAAACAGATCTCCTATTTTTGAATTTCCATGGAATAGTCAACTTCTGAAAATGGAAATGAAAACTTTGTTCCTCCTCCAAATGTTTTGATTAACCTCTTTCTTCCCCTTCTTCTTGTTAAGAGGGTGAGGGGAGCTCTGAGGAGGCAAAAGAAATGGATCTGGAAGGAAACGGGTGCATCGGGGAAAAAATTATCTTTTTTCCAAATGCACTCTTTTCCTTCTAGACCAATTTTTATCACTTCTTCAAGCCAATCTTTGATCTTAGATTCTTGGAGGAATATCCAAAAATCTTGTTCTTGAAGAGAGAAATATTTTATCTGACAGAAAGTCAATCTTAGATAAAATCCTTATAACTCCTTTCCCATCTATACGGAATTTTGTAAAACCAATCAGGGACCCCTTTCTATCTATTCAAGAGTCCATCAGGGATTTTTTAAGTTTAATACTACCCTTTCTATCTATACGGGAGTCCATCATAGATTACAATAGAATTAGTTCGACCTCTCTTTCCGTCTGTATAAGATTTTATAAAGTCCATTCTGAATAAGCGTAATTTAAGTTACCGTTTTCCATCTAGACGGGATCTGGATTCTTTTTATTGAAACTTTGGCGCCTAAATGAATGGGGGGGGAATTTACATAGATGACTATAAGTTCATTCTTGACAAATTTGTAACAACTCACCGACTGGGAAAACTTTCTCAGAGAAAATATGTGAATCAGAATTAGAAAAAAAAAACTTTTAATTTAATGATGTCTTCAAGACGTCATTAAAGTAACACTATGACTTTAAGCATATTGGTTGACAACAACATGTTTTGACGTGTTTAGGTCAAGGTCATAAAGTTAATTTTACAATGTCTAAAGACATCATAAAATTAACAAAAATTTTATATATACCTATATATCTATCTATATATATATATATGCGTTTTAGATTCTCTGGGAAATGTTTTCGAGTCGGTAAGACTATTTCTTGAAAGAATGAATTTATCCCTCCATATAAGTGTTTCTCGTTTCATATTTTTTTCAAATCATAAAGTGTTGTTGGGGACCTCTCATCTAGATTCCTGACTCATTCTTTGTTGAAGGTGGTTCTGTTTCATTCTTTCATGTTTTAAGGTGAGTTTTATGTATGAGAAATTTTGTAAACGTATTCTAATCCCAAGAATAATCTCTTCTACTTTTTAAAATCTTAAAATCTACTCTTATGGTGTGAATTAAAAGATTACGTATATATTGTATCATAAAAAGAATTCCTTTTTACGATTTATATTTCTTTTATTAAACATTTATGAATAGATTCACAGAATTACCAAAAAAAATTTTTACACAACATGCATTATGTAATTAATGGGCATTCCAATATTTTGAGAACGGTCAACCCAAAATTCTGTCTCGGTGGGCAGTTCGTTATTCCAACACTCTGTCTTATGATCACTGGAACTATTAGAACATACATTCGGGGGTTCGGTGGATAGTTCGTCATCTCAAAACTCTGTCCTATGATCACTGGAACTATTAGAACATACCTTTGGTAGTTCGGTGGATAGTTCCTCATCTCAATATTCTGTCATATTCTCAGTGGGGTCATCAGAAGACACCTTTAGGTCAGCCCAACATCCTTCTGGATCATAATTGGGCACATTTGCAGGTATTTCACCCCAATTATCCACTCTTGAAGGACTACTGGAAGAAGAAGAACTGGAAGAATTACGGAAAATGGCTCATCTGGATTTTCTATAGGTTGGGAACATGATAGATTGTTCCATGACTTGATGAATGCGTCAAAATCTTCCAGGAAAGGATCACCTGCTAATTGATCGTAGGCTCGATTAAAAGCTTGTGTTTTTTCTTCCTCCTCCTCCTCATCGCTATACCCGTCTGAATGGATCTTTTGGATATGGAAATCTTCTTCCATAATGTGCCACCGATAGTTGCGCACTTTGTTTTTAGCTCAATGGAAGAATTTTCTCATTGGCTGGTGTTTAGCACACTTTCCTCGATACCTCCAAATGATTCCGCCTGGCATATAAATCTCCGTCATGGGCTTATCCTCTAAGATTTTGGCAAAAGGTTTAGCTTTCTCATGTCCCATGACGTAAATTGAGGAAACGTTGTGGGTTAAAGATTTGAGGATGGGAGCTAGATGATTGTAGGAAATGTGGCCCTCATTCCAACGAAGACCGTGTCGGTTTCGGGTCAGCCAGGCGTTGGTGTTTTGATTTTTAGACCTGAGTTGATTCAAAGATTGAGGAGGTCCGAACGTTAAAGATCCCACCGTCAAAAGATCTCTCCTCGCATACCAGAGTTTCTTCAGAACGTAAGTATATTCGCCCTTCTTGCGGTTGTAGGATTGGAAACCCTCTAAATCTAACACGATAAAGTTATCAACAGTAGACTCCATTGAATATTTTTTCGCACAAATAGGAAAGGAAGATCTAGAAAGAAACAAAAAAATAAAAGGGTTTTACTTTAAGAGACAGGATTTAACGTTAAAGTTCTTTAAGGAACGCCTTACTTATAAAATAGAATCTATTTTTTAATCTCTCAATAAAAATGAAACTAACTTACCAGCTCAGTTCAAGTCTTCTTGTCTTCTGAAGAAAGCTCGCGGAGGACATGCTCTTTTATACTCGCGAGACAACTATCTTTCGCGACCGCATCAAAATGTAAGGGTTATTTCAACCCTTAAAAAGGATTGTGATGACATGCCTACGTATTCATAAAATATGTATATGAAATGGGTCGTGAGAAAGGAAAAGCCTTGAGAAATGAAACAATTCTTTGTATTCATCCCCTATTTAAAAAAGCAAAAGGCCTTGGTTAGACTTGGAAAAGGTCACCTTGGAAAGCTAATCTTGTTGGACTGTTTCAAAACAACTCATGTGATTTGTTTATAATGATCTCGTAAAGGTCATCTTGGAAAGCTAATCTTGTTGGATCATTTCAAAATAACTCATGTGACTTGTTTATAATGATCTTGTAAAGGTCACCTTCGAAACCTGATCGTATCGGATCATTTCAAAATAACTCGTGTGAGGGTCGTGAGAAAGTTATCTTATGACCTGTTCATAGCGATCTCGTGAAGGTCACCTTGGAAAGCTAATCTCGTCAAAATAACTTAGGTGGGGGGTCGTGAGAAGGTTAGTGAGAAGGTTATCACATGACTTCCAAAACGAGAGATATAAAAGGACATGTTCATTTCATTTTCTCTTATTCGAGATCTTTTCTCCGAGCCATGCGTTACTATATAACCTTTTGGGATGATCATGGATTTGAAGTTTACATTTCTAATGACCGCATTTACTTCAATGCTCTGTCTCTGGCCATCCTGACGAGGAACTACGGTCAATGTTTATACAAGGAAATGATCGATCTGCTCAAATCCCGCCATTACCAACTCCTGATGTGGAAGGATCTTTCGCCAGACGATCCACATAATCGAAGTATATGGTTCGATCTACCCCAAGCCTTATATGCCATACAGAAATTGGGAACGAGGGCTTATCATATTACCCTCCAGTGCTTGCATCCTACGTTGGAAGAGGTTGGCCAAGATATAGATGGACTGACTGTACTGAAAATCAGCTCTAAGCAGTCCGACAAAAGTATCTTTATCAAAGATATGGTGGAACTGTCTATGTATCACATCTTCAGAAATTCGAGATGCACCTAAGAGGTGGAAAGAAAAAAAATCGGTCTGGAGGAAAACGGATGCATGGGGAATAAAGGATAAATCTTTTTTCCAAATGCACTCTTTTCCTTCCAGACCGATTTTTTTTAACGAAGCCATATCTTGGATAGCCCCAAAAAACTAATAATGATAATAACATGGCATCACACGGTCTATATAAAGGGTTGTATTTTCGACTCAACGGAACCTCCTCCAGTTTTGTTTCTCTTCTATCCCGTCTGTCATGGAGGAGGCGAAGAAAACTGGGCTGGCTGAAGGAAATAGTAAATGCGCTTTTTCCTTTACTCAACCCAGTTTTTTTCGATAACTTCTTGGATCCAATCTTGGATATGGGGAAAACAAGCTTGTCATTTGGACCATACATACCTTTTATGAAGACGAGAGAGGGTGGGATGAACAGTGTGATGAGAAGCAAAACTTGGAGTGCTTATATAGTTTTTTTAGAGATGGGACATAACTTGCTGTATTTTCAACAGCCCGCACTGATCTCAACTGAAACTTGGAATGTTTAAATAGATAAGGGAAAGTCCATTCTAGAAAAAAAATTTTCTCGTTGATAGAGTCGGCTAGAAAATTTATCTGAAAGAAAATATCTGAATCAGAATTTTAAAAAGAAACTTTTTGTTAATTTTAATGATATCTTCTGACATCATTAAAATTAACTCTATAACCTTGAACATGTTGGTTGGCAACAACATATTTAACAAAAAGTTTTTTTTAGTTCTTATTCAAAGTTTTCTCTGAGAGAAATTTCTTTCCAACTGCTTACAAAGGAAAGGGAAAATAATTATCCCTACTCTTTTCCGGAATTCATGCATGGGTTGCTCATAGGGTCCTGTTTCCTATTTGAAAAATGAACCAGTCTAGTTCTTTGTGCTAATGGGTTAAGGTACAGAGGTTCGTTTAAATTTATTAGCTCCTTAGCAGCCGGGACTTTAAACCAATCCCATGTTAATTCTTGTAGTCTCCTTGAAAGTCTTTACACTTCTTCTAAGGTTTACTCGGTACTCATCATGACTCTTAGTTGTTATTTCTTGGGAGTCTTGGCCTATCAACACAGTCTGTGATTGTAATGGAAACGTCGTATGAATTTGTATATATACGGTTTCCTAAGGATTTCTTTTAGAAAAACGGATCTTTCGTTTAAGATCCCAATTCTTTTTTTGTTGTTGTTGTTGCTGTTATTAGACTTTCACTTGGACTTGTCTAACTTGGCCCATGGAAAAGTAATGAAAGGCAACTGAAACGAAACCTTTTTTTTATTATTTGGATCAATTTTTAAAAAAAATTCAATTAGTTAACATTCAATGGATCTTTCCAAGACCAGATGTTGGAAGATGACCATAAGTAGTAATCTTGAGGATTCTCATTCAGGGTCTAATATTCTTTTGTTTCTTCCAAACTTAAACATTTCATAGAAAGTTCATCCTCTTTGGCTTCTTCGACCTCATATACTTTTTCTTCTTCTACTACTTTGACCTCTGGTTCGTAGGAATGCAATTTCCTGAGAATGTTGAGAATGTAATCACCCTCCTTCAAATGGTATGGAAAATTCTTCACCTTATTCTCAGCGCAATGAAGATACTGCTTGCGGAAAAATAGGTGTCGTGTGCATTTCGTCCTGTAACGCCACTCTGTTTTCCAGGGAACGTAAAATTTCCAAATGGGCTGTTGACAGAGCTTGTTGAAAAATTTTGCTTTCTCGTAGCCGTTGACGTATAGGGTCTCCACGTTTTCCGTCAGCATTTGCAAGATGGAAGGATGATGCTTGTAGGAAAGATCTCCCTCCGTCCAATGAAGACCATGTCGGTTAGGGACTGTATAACCGACAGAATTTTGATCTCGGGACGACAAGTCTGTGTAATCGATAGGAGGTAGAAAAATCATGGATCCACATAAGGTTAAATCATAGGTCATGTAGTCCAATTCTTTCAAGATAAAAGGCATTTCTTTTTCCTCCTGATCATAATAGATAAACTACTCCATGTCGAGAATCATGGAGAAACCGGTGAGAGGATTAGAACATTATGACCTCCAAGCAAATCACTTGCTCCGAACATTTTACTCTCTCTCTCTCTCTGTCTTGAAGGAAATGATACCGCTCTCCATAAATAAATAATAAAGGCCACCTTCAAAAGAGGACATGAAACTTGTGCTCGACTTTGAAGGTTTTTATCATTCTCAAGGATCCTTTATTGTAAAAGAGTTGGCCTACATCACTTCCAGTGGCACTCCCCGAGGAGTATTTGTTTTCAACCCCCTTTTCCTTGGAAGATGCTCACCGAAAAAGAAAAACGAACGGCTGTTTGGGCAAGTGATAATTATCGCGGCTTGTCTTGGTACGAAGGAGAAATTCCGTACAGCTATTTCCCATGGTCGTTACACATGTTGGCAGAACCCTTTTCCGTTATTTGGGTGCGAGGAGAAACAAAATGGCGGTTTTTAGAAAAATGGTTGCAAAGATCCAATTTTCGCATCATCTCAAGAGATTTTGAAATACAATGGGATTGAACGAATCGTTTGTTCCAACCATACAAATGGTTTTTTTCATTGTGCTTTGGGAAAAGTGGTTCGGCATTATTATTATTTAAAGGCACAGAAGTTAGATGGTTTATATAGATAACGCAAAGTCCAATCTTGTGGCTGGAAAGATTTTCTTAGAGAACTAATAATTAAAAAAACTTTTTGTTTAAAAAATTATGTCTCACTTTTTCATTTCTTCATAGGTTAACATTGGAAAAGTTAATTGAATGACGTCTTGAAGACATCATTAAATTAACAATTTTTTTTTCATTTTTTTTTATTCTTAGGTAGAAATTTTCTCTGAGAAAATTTTTCCAGCCGATGAATTCCCGATTGACTCATTTTCTAAAATGTAATATAGACATTATGGGATCTCATTCTTTGAAGCCTACTGTTGCATCAGGTTCATCTAATTACAAAAGTAATTAAAAGTCTCTTACCTGATACATCTTCAGGATTCCGGACGCCAGGCTTCTAATAAAATCGTTATCTTCCCTAAGAGGTTTCGTTCAAGTAAGAGGCCATCTTGTCTTTACAGTTTATTTACAGAACTACTGAATTACATTATTTACAAAATATTTCATATATTATTACATTTAGATGATTTTCAAGGCAGAAGTTTCGTATTGACGCTCCCCAGTGAGCGTTGGAATCTAGACTCGTTCTCAGACCTCAGTCAGAGAAAGAAAAGGAAGAATGCCCGCCATCTGGTGGCAAGAATGGGACATCCTCCCACCTTTTGATTTTACATCAATGAGATGGGAAAATCAAAACTAAATTTTAAGCATATCAACAATAAATCAATATTTCAAGTACAACTTTTACAAATATGAAAATTACCAAATGCTCTAAAATTATACTTACAAAACAGTATTACACATCTAAACAACATGCAGATAACATATTTCAATTTACTATAGTTAGGACACTTAAACTTCTAAGCTACTGAAAAGAAACAAAAAAAATTAGTATATCAATTCAAAAATACGTAACAGGTTTTGCAGTATTACGTCCATATCTAGTTCGATAGTTCATATCACTGTCAAACTCATTGGTAGAGTTCTTTCTATTCAGAGTCAAGTCACTAAACAAGTTAGATCTATCAAGTTCGAGAGGATAAATACGTTTCACAGGTCTTAAGAACTCACCTGTTGCAGTTTTCACTTTGACAACACGCACTTCGTTGTCTTTTCCAGGATATGTTTCTATAACGCGACCTAATGGCCAATCTATTCTCTTCTTATTGTCGCTGCCGACAAACACCAAGTCATTTTTATTAATAGTCCCAGTAGATCGTTTAGGTGGTCTTTGCACTAGGAGAGCTAAATATTCATTACGAAATCTTTTGCGAAAATGTTCTCTTAAGTTCTGCAAGAACTTGTATCGTTTTGTCAGATTGATGGTATCTAAGTGGTCTAAGTCTGGTACACCGACGTCATGCACATCTTGCAGAAACATTGAAGGAGTCAGTACCGTAAGATCATTTGGATCTTCTGAAAGGTATGTAAGGGGCCTTGAGTTAATCACTGATTCGATATCACAAAGTATAGTCAACATTTCCTCGTAAGAGACACAGGACTTTCCAAGAACATTTCTCAACAGCTTCTTCACTATTTGTATCAATCTCTCCCACCAACCGCCCCACCATGAAGCAGTTGGGGGATTGAATTTCCACTGTATTCTCATAGTAGCTGAATGGCATTCTATCTCTTTCCAATCTATCGATCTTAATAAATTTTCTGTTCCAACGAAATTAGTGCCATTGTCGCTGTAAATGATTCTTGGACGGCCTCTTCTAGCAATAAATCTTCTTAATCCCAAAATGAACCCGTTTATTGATAAACTTTCTATCAGCTCAAGATGTATCGCGCGATAGACTGCGCAAGTAAAGAGCAAGATCCATGCCTTTTTTCCTTTCTTCAAATAAAGAGGTCCGGCTACATCGACTCCAGTCACTTCAAACACTAGAGCATCTCTAACACGGTCTTCAGGAAGAGGCGCTGGAACAGTTTCTATATTCTTTGCGCTATATCTTCTACAGCGAACGCATTTTATCAGAACTCTACGCACTGTTTTTCTTCCTCTCAGGATCCAAAATTTCTGTCGAATATTGGCTAGTACGAATTGCACACCAGCATGGGATAATCGCAAATGGTAATCTAAAATTAATCTATGAACTATATCATGATTTGAAGGCAATACGATTGGACAGCGAAAATTTTCTTCTTCATCTCTTCTAGTAATCTTTGTTTTTAACCGAATAAGGCCATCTGAATCAACAAAGGTGCAAAGATTTCTAACTTTCAGTTCCTTGTCAAATGCTTCTCTCTGCACGACCTTCCATATTTTCTTTTCTGCGTTTTCTATTTCAGGGACAGTGAGTTCTCCTGATTGTTTAGAATCTGGTCTTCTGCAGTTATTGAAGAATCTGCATATCCAAGCTGTTATTCTTAACATTTTGTGGTAAGATGAATATTTTTCATAAAAATGTTCTACCCTTTGCGTATTTAGTGTAGAGATGACTGTTTTCCTTTTTTCTGAATTCACTATTTCCATGTCCGGTATTTCCCTTTGTTTAGGCCATTCCTCCATCGGTAATTTCAAAAATGGAGGTCCCTTCCACCAGTAAGACATGGCCAGAACACTTGCATTACACCCACGTGACGGGAGGTCTGCCGGATTTAAATATCCGGGGATGTGATTCCATGCGTCTGTATCACTCAAAGACCTAATTTCATTTACTCTGTTCATGACAAATACAGCCCAATTTTCTTGATTCCGAATCCAATACAAGGCATTCATGGAGTCAGTCCAGTGGAAAATTGGAATTTCAAATGGAAACTCTGTCTTAATAGAGTTCATCAGTCTGACACCTATTAAGCATGCCAAAAGTTCTAGTCTAGAAACAGATACGCACTTTAAAGGAGCAACACGAGCACGAGCTTGCATCAGTTGACATTTAACACTGGAACCACTTTCCTGTCTGAGATAAATGCATGCTGCATAAGCGTATTGCGAAGCATCGCAAAATACGTGAAAGGATAAATCAGTCTCTGATTCAAAATCACCTAATATTTTTCTGGGAATCCTCACATCTTCCACAAATTTTAATTCTTGTTTCCATTTTAGGAAATTCTTTTCCAAGTCAGTAGGTAATTTTGTATCCCAGGATAGTTTTCTTCTCCAACATTCTTGCATTAGAATCTTTGGAATTAATGTTACAGGGCACAGGAATCCAACTGGATCGAACAGTTGGCTTGCTAATGACAAAATGATTCTTTTTGTTAAATTTTCATTGTTGTAGTCGTAGAATTTTGCATTACAAAACAGGATATCTGTTGAAACATCCCAGTTTAAGCCTAAAACAGGAACAATTCCATCACGTAAAACTTCTTCAGAAATTTCTGATGCTTTTTCATTTTCAATGCGAATTTGTGACTTATCCAATTGTATACCGTTATAGATCCATCCTCTTAGATCAAAACAGGCTAGAAGCATAATTTCTTTTGACTGCCTCATAAAATTCATCAGTTCTTCTTTGGATTTACAACTTGTGACACAATTATCAACATACATGGATTTTTTCAGTTTAGATGCTGTTTCTTGCAGATGGTCTGGAACATTGTCTAAGTGATAATTCAGAGTAGCACCTAAAAGGAATGGACTGGAATTCACTCCAAACACTACTCTTCGATGTCTAAAAACTTTCTTCTTATTAGGATCACCGCCCTCCCACCATAAGAATCTGAGAAAGTCGCGATCCTCATCTTTTATTCCTATCTGCAAAAATGCTTTTCGAATGTCAGCCACTACTCCATACTCATACAAACGAAATTTATTCAGAATGCTAGGAATTAATTCTATGTAGTTAGGACCCTTGGTCAGACAGTCATTTAAAGAAACACTATTTTTCTCTTTAGCTGAAGCATCGAAGACCGGACGTATTTTAGTCGTGGAATGTTCTTTGATGACTGCTCTGTGTGGGAGATAATGACAATTTGTTTCTTCTAATTCAATTGGTTTTACTTCTTCGATAATTTGTTCATCAAGCCACTGCCTGAAGACGCTTTCATAAGCTTTTACCAATCCTTTATTTTTTAAAGTCCTTACGGTACTTTTCAGTCGCCTTTCAGCTATACTCTTATTGGTTGGCAAAATTTGGTGACCTTCTATCCAAGGCAAGGATACTATGTACCGCCCATCAATATCCCTTTTTAAAGTCTTCCGAAAATGTTCCTTAGATGCTTCTTCTAGTTCCTCCCTGGACTGCTTCTCGGCAGGTTCTTTTATTCCAAGGGTATCTAATCTCCAAAGATCAGAAATCTGTGCGTCAGAAATATGCAAAGATAACGAAAGCGTCGAAAAGGAATTTTCTGTTTCATAATTGTCAGCGTTCGCTTTTCCCATAATAGTCCACCCAAGTCTAGTATTTACGGCAACTAACTTTCCCCAAGGAAGAGCTTCGATTTTGCCTGTAAATAAATCTGCAGCAACATCTGCCCCTAACAACAAATGGATCTCTTGGGGGTTCTTCTGAAATAATCTGTTATTTTCATTTTCAAAAACATCACTGACGTAAATTCCTCTTTTCCTAAGTTCTCTTATCCAATCTATATTTTTGACTTTGGGAACCGAAGAACATATTTTTCTTTCATCCAACACATTGATTTCGCAATTATACCGTTTATCTACGCAACCCAATCTAATTCTATATCGTTTATGCTTTTCTGAAACCTCTATACTACCGAAAAGTCCGTGTTTTACATTTTGTTCGCCTAAGCTTCTTAATTGTAACCGTTCTGCCGCATACCTGCTTATGTAAGAATTTTGACTTGCTGTGTCAATTAGTGCTCGAACAAATTGGTTATTCCCTCTTCCATATACGTAAACAACTAAAGTTTGTAAATATACTTCTGAACATCCTGCATGATTTGAAAGTACTTTATTTTCTTTCTCTTCATCTTTATTAACCTTCGAAACTTCGACAGAAGGACTTTGTTTATTACACATAATAGTTGCATGTTGTTTTTTACAAACAGAACAAGTTATTTTTGCTTTGCAATCTCGCGCTAAATGATGAGGTTTTAAACATTTATAGCAAGCACCTTTCTTTCTCAAAATGTCCCTTTTTTCATCGAATGATAAGCCGGAAACGAAACTACAGTCATAAATCTTGTGGAATTGACTACAGAATATGCAGCTCATATTTTCCTCCCTGCATTCGGATTTTGTAAGCAAATCAGTAGCCGTTGGAATCGTCGGCTTATTATGACTGTTTGGAAAACCAGATGTGCTTTTCGTCGCGGGGGGAAAGGAATACTGTCGCCGCTCGGAGATCTTTTGCTGTTGCGTAATCGTTGACCTTGTGCTTTCGCGGGAAGAGAGTTCTCTGTGCAAGAACGACATTAAATCATTTATGTTATAATCGGTGCTGATATTTTGTGTTCTATTGAATTCAAGTGTCAGCTCTGAAGGCAGTAATTTCAGAATCATCGGACACAGCAAGGCGCTGTAAGATTCCGATACAATATCTAAAGCTTCAAGACATCTAATCTGCGTTTGTAATTTATCATATAAATTACGAAATGTTTTTATGTCATTCGCGTTTTTTAATGGTTCAACATTTATTAAATTATTCATGTGTGCATTAATAAGAATGTCCCTCCTTCCAAAACGATCGTGTAAGATTTGAATTGCTGAATCGTAATGTTTTGGCGATAAAGGAAATCCTTGAACGCAACTGGCAGCAGTTCCTCCTAAATACGCTTTCAGGTAATTAAATTTGTCTACCTTGTTCAATAATTCGTTATTATGGATTGAGGACTCAAAACTGTTCCAAAAATTAAGCCACTGACTACTGTCTCCATAAAATACGGGAATCGAAAGTTTCGGTAATTTAACATTAGGTGTATTTAAGTTACTGTCCTGTACTGAAACTGCTAAAATATTAGTGTTCAAGTCACGATTAAGTTCTTTAATCCGTTTCTTAAGCCTAAATTTCCATAATGTGATCTTCTCTCGATATTGTTCTGTAATTTCGTATTCATTTTCGAATTCATCCGTATTCAAAACTGGTTCAATTTCTGCATCGGCATTATATAGTGTTTCGGTTTTAGCACTCAACTGTTCTAACAACTCTTCAAGCTCATTAACAGTAACTTCTGAATTATCTAATTCACTTTCGAATTTCTTAAATAGTTTAGTAACGGCAGTTCTTAAGATACTTCTTTTCTTTTTTAATTTATCTACTTTTGCCATTTTCGTTTTAGATATAAGCACATACACAATATACGTTTTGTGAAAACGAAATGCTTAACTCTTACTTCGTAAACAAAATTATTCTTTTGCTGAATATTTCAAGAACAAGAATTAAAATCTTCAAATTTAATACTCAGCGTTTAACTTACAATTTTATTAGAAATTTCAAAAAACCTGGCGTCCCTGTTCGGGCGCCATAAAAATGTTGCATCAGGTTCATCTAATTACAAAAGTAATTAAAAGTCTCTTACCTGATACATCTTCAGGATTCCGGACGCCAGGCTTCTAATAAAATCGTTATCTTCCCTAAGAGGTTTCGTTCAAGTAAGAGGCCATCTTGTCTTTACAGTTTATTTACAGAACTACTGAATTACATTATTTACAAAATATTTCATATATTATTACATTTAGATGTTTATCAAGGCAGAAGTTTCGTCTTGACGGTACGCAGTAGCGTTGGAATCTAGACTCGTTCTCAGACCTCAGTCAGAGAAAGAGAAAGGAAGAATGCCCGCCATCTAGTGGCAAGAATGGGACACCTACACTGAACACTTCCGATGAAAAAGGTAAATACCATGGGGTCCGTTTGAATACATTTCTCTGCAAAAGTGATAGGATTACAGACTCTACTTAGGAGTCCTTTTTTAAATGGAAACTTATTCTCATCAGGAGTATCATTGATAGATTCTTCTTGACTCTGTTCATTTGTAATGGTTTCTTCCTGTTTTTCTTGATCCTGAACAGGTTTCTCATCATCCACTATAGGTATGGGGTAGTTCTTCAACCATTCAATCTTTTCTTGTACGACAATTTTTTCAAAATTCGTGAAGAGTTAAGGTGATTGTTGTTGGGAATATAATATTGATTGTTATGGGTCTTGAAGATTAAGAGAGATTCGTGCAGGATTTTGTGCATCCAATCTCTAAATTCAATCTCAATCTTTTTTTCTTCTTAAGACGATCCATAATACGGTTTATTTGCGAAATTGTTAGAAAGGCAGCCGTGTATTGATATTTGGCTCGTTTCATCAACAAAATTCGTGTATCCAAGGTAGAAATTTCACGAGCAGTTAAAACATCTTCATCTTCCAGAAATCGTTGCAGCATCGTGCGACCTACTAAAGTATAACCCACACATTTCGAAACATCCGAGGTTTTCAAGTAAACAACTCCTTGGATGATATAAAACGAAATCCTATAATTTTTATATTTGAAAAGAATACAGGTGGTGATCTTCATGATATCAAAAGCGACTCCTTTCTCTTGTATTCTGTTTATATAGAGAGACACTTTTTTTCTTTTCCCCAACCTACTCCAAGGGTGACGTTAAGATTTCATTGGGTGTCAAAAACGGGCATGGAGATAAGATTTCTTGGAATCTGAAAAGGTCATTTTTTTTTCTTTTCCTTAACCTACTTCAAGGGTGACGATAAGATTTCATTGGTGTCAAAAACGGCATGGACTAAATATTTCTTGGAAACTGAAAAGGTCATTTTTTTTCTTTTCCCCAAATTACTTAAAATGTGACAATCAGATTTCATTAGGTGTCAGAAAAGGTAAAGGAGATAAGATTTCTTGGAAACTGAAAAATGTCATTTTTTTCCTTTTCCCCAACCTACTTAAAAAGTGACGTCACAAATTTCTTGGTAAACAAAAAGGCCTTGAAACCGACTATAAAAGCGAGAGCGGCCATTAGAAGCCAGAGCCATGTCCCTGCTCCTAGCCAGAGCCCGACCCAATTTATTTTGTGTGCTGGTGATTTGAAGACGCTTTCCGAAACTGAAAATCTGAAAGCATTTTTGGCGACTTATTGTGGCAAATTTATTCCTCATTTACCGGCTAGCAAAGTCAGTGTTTACTTTAAGCATGTTGTGGAATCTTCGGACCTGCTCACTCAGAATATGGAGAGGAACTTAGTGGACTTTAAAGAAACCAAAGATCGCCGACCCTTCTTTCGGGACCGGTTGAGTCAAGTTTTAAGACGTCCCATTTAAACGGGACGTAGATATACGGATTTGCGAATGAGTTTCCGGTGGAAGAATATTAGCAAAAGAAGAACTTTAAGTGGGCACTTGGCCTTCGCACTTACGTAAAATTTACAATTCCACTAAAAATATTTGTAAGAGCGAGGGTCAGATGCTCACTTAAAATTTCAAGAGACAGCTGGCGTGTTTCCTTCGCTGAATCCACTTTTTATGGAAGCCTGCCTTGTAATCAATTTTGTATAATTACCTTCAAATTTTGGAGAGTACTTGATGTTCACTAGACCACTTTTTTTAGTAAATTTACGTTTAATATGCCATGTCATTCCAAAAATAAACTTCTAATAGGAAGAATATTTTCACAGTCTACTTAATTTCTTAGATCTGAAGAATTTCTTTTACTTCCGAATTTTTACCTTATGCCTACATATGCTGCATTTATTACTTTCGTCTTCTTATTACTGATAGGAAAAATTATGATCACTTGAAAGATTTGGAATACTAAAATTCATGTGTATGTTGAATAATGAGAACAAATCTGCCATTCTGTCATAATTGGTTAATACTCTGAAGAAGAAAACTTTAAGAAAATATCAGTTTCATTCGCGTGAATAAAATAAACACAATTTGCAAAAACATCCAAGTGTCAACATAAACGATCTACAAATATATTTTGAAGTATTTAAATAACTCATAGGCTGGATATAAACTAAAAAAGTATCGAGAATTTATTAGCATATACCAACAACAAAGATAAAATAGTTCCCAATAGCAAAGAAAAAAAAGTTTCGAAAATCTGACTATAGAGAGCGTACTTTCAAAAGTTTACAAAAAGGCAACGACATCACAAACACATAAATTTTGTGGAACATGACATTATTTAAAATGTTTCGTTCCAAATTTTAGTTCTGATATAGAAAAATATACATTAAATAATTAAACGTGAGTATTCATGTGCATGTTTGCAAAGTAACAAATATGTAAATATTTTGGTAATAATATCGGTAAGTTAGGAAACTTTTCTGTACTAAACATATGTGGCTACGAAATTCTTTGGAAAAGCGAAAAGTTAACAATCATTTCGACCCTTCATTTGAAAATAAGCATTATAAATGAACAATGAATTAATAATTAACCAAGAGTGCAGCAAAATGCGTATATAAATTACTTTGCCACTCAATTATGAACATTTGAGTAGGACATATTCAGAATCTTCAAAATTAGTACTGAAAACGTTCAGTTTAAACTTTAAGTTTTTACTAAAGAAATCTCCGTAATAGTGAGATACTGGTTAAAACTGTGCTAACACTAAAGAAATCTCTGTAATAGTGAGATACTGGTTAAAACTGTGCTAACAGAAGGAAAAAAACAAAACATTTTTTAAATATTCGCATGACATGTAATAAAAATGAAAAGCATGGCCCCGGTACAGCAATGCAATACAAGGCGTTAAGTAAGTAAAAGTTTCGAAATTAAGTTTTTGTCACATACGAAATGCATTGAAAAAGCGAAAATTAGCAATATATTAGCAATGGAATAGGAAACAAATTTTCAAAGATAATCAAGTGGTTTGAAAATTAATCAAAAAAGCGTAACTTGTACAAATTTTTTCTTCGTAATAAGTTATGAATGTTTTCGTTTCAGTAGATTGAAGTCGGAAAGTACAAATTTGGTAATGAAACACTCATTTGAGCTTTTAAGGATTTATTAAAAATGCAATAAATACATGTGTGCATTAGTAAAATTCGACCTGAAAAATGAGCATTTAGGGGGAAAACATAACTTTCTTCACATATTCACTTGACATTCAATACGATAAGATAACCCTGGTTCATCAATACAATCTATTAGGTATGTACGGTTAATTGTTCATTTCGAATATGATAAAAAAAAACTTTGAGTCAGAGAAAAGCATTTTTTGAGTCAGAGAGAAGCATGTTTACAAAATAAGGGTTCTTATTTTCGTAGAAATTTAAATCAAAGGGTTCATATTTCTTATGAAGATGGGATATTTTTTAGACATGTTTCTGAAGAAAATAGTGTATAAACTTCTTTTTAAGAAAGAAATAGACGTCACAAGGAAATCTATGACAATGAAAGTCAGTGATTGTGGTGACTTAGACAAAATATTCAATGTCTGTATGAGCTGGGTTAAAAGTCTCCGTTATCTACACTCGAATACATCAGCGTCAGAAAAGAATTAATCTATCCCTATAGTATACTAAGATAAAAATTCCATTTCTTTTCTTAATTTCTGGTTCAGCGTGGTAGTGTTGTTGAAGTTAAATCTTCCAAAATGTAACAAAATTATTAAATGAAACAATATAAGTATTTAGTAAAAATTTGTTCCCATGTCATTACAAGGCGTCGTAAAAGATAAACAGGAAAGTATTTGAAAATTAAATGACTTGCAGTGGCAGAAATGCACAAAATGGTAATATTCAAAAGTGTTCAGATGGTTATAGATAGGTCTTCTCAAAAACAGTTTATGAAAACATGATAACATCCCAGTCATTCGCAAATGACCTTCGTCTCAAAACTGAATATTTTATGCTTAAAATTTACTTGGGATGCAGGAAAAGAAACATTGAAGGCTTCAAAATGAAGATACTTATGTAAACTTTCCGAAACGAAATGTACAGTAGTATTTGAGGAAATATTAACTTAACTTCTAACTTGTTTGTAATTTTGTTAAATTTGATGTAATGAGCATATGTGAGACACGAAATGTATTCGGATGCGAAAAAAATAACAAACATTCAACTATCTGGCAATGAATCAAATTTCATTGGAAATGTAATGGTATGAGAAGTAGAAAAAATAGTAATCAACGACTAAATTCGGTTAATTTTCATCTCAAACACATTAAAAATTCTGCATACTGATAAAATATTACTTAAATTCTCTAACTTCATGACTTCCCTCAGACACTGGGAAGCGCAACGGCTGTCTGAGCATTTAATGGGTTACTTCAAAAATATTAAAGAAATAGCGTTTGGGGAAAATATGGATTATTTTCAAGAAAAAATGTTCTCTTAGGTTCTTTCGGTATTATAATTGTATACAAAAAATGCAAAAATTAAGTAAATACGTGGATAAATCTCGGAAAAAACAGTAAATTAACACGAAATGCTTTTTTAAAGTCTATGTAAATGGAAAACAGTGAATAGTAATGTATTTGAAAACAATCATAGTTCATATACAGGGCATTATAATTTTGATACCAATCTATGAATTCGTGAAAATCAGCGAAAAAATAATTTATCATGTTCGCCTGCTTATGGTATATTCTCTCTTCGTTCTAATCTTTTTGCTTTTGACATGTATTATTTCTCAAGTTGTAATATTTCTGAATCTAAAGTTTAAAACACAAAAATCACTCTGTTTAACCAACTTGTGCCTAAATGTAGAATACAACCAACAAAACGGAAAATTTTAGTTTAAGTAAATATACTACAGACAAAATAAAACTGAAAATACTTCATTATTTTTCATGCCCTGTTTATGAAACTAGTTAATTCCTGATTTATGAAGTTCGGAACATTTTCAGAAAAAAACAATCATTTCTTATTCATGTTTTGCATACTCAGATACTAATTTTGTTGGAAATCTGACATTTTCTTATTTTATATTTCACTATTACGGTTTGGCTTGGAAAAAAGTTTTCTGTACGGATATGGCATACCTCTCCTATATGTCTGGGACTGTTCTAATAATTTACATTACCAACTAATGTTAACAAAATCCCTAGTTATACAGGAATTCCCTTGAATTGTTTAATCTAAAACGAAAAAATGCATCCCATGTGCTAAAATAGAGAAAGTTTACCATAGAAAGTTCTCCGCGAATGCATTTGTTTCCTTGATCTTTACATGTTTTTCTGTATTTATCGCTAAGTTCATTGTATACCCATCTTTTATCTAATTTGTGAAGCATTCCTGTTTGAATGCTTGCATTTGAATACTTTTTAACTGATTTTAAAGTACATATATATTTTGATCATTGCGTGGGGAAATGAGGAACACTAACAGCAAACGGTT
This sequence comes from Stegodyphus mimosarum, assembly GCA_000611955.2. Classification (NCBI taxonomy): domain Eukaryota; kingdom Metazoa; phylum Arthropoda; class Arachnida; order Araneae; family Eresidae; genus Stegodyphus; species Stegodyphus mimosarum. The sequence continues at coordinate 107,758 of KK112786.1, read as the reverse complement.
CCCAGCACTGTATCGTTACTTCATCCTTTTTTCTTAAGAATACAGCTGGTTAAAAGAGAAATGTGTTTCGTACTTTGTGAAATGTATTTTATTTAATTAATATGTGTGATGCTCATTATAAAAATAATGTTCTATATGTGCACAGAATTGTGTGGTTCCAATGTTTAATTAAAATAATGCTTTTTTGAAAGTGTGGTCCTTATGTTAAATCATACTAAACTGCGTTAAAATTTTTAAAGTTGATGACTATAGTAGATTATTATATGAAGTTTCTGTCACTATTGCCTATTATGTACGATATTCGTGAGAAATTTTATTTGCTATCTATGAGAAGCTAAATGTCAAAAAAGATGTAAGAGTTCACTATTAACCAATGTCAATTTTGAAATGTGTACCTAACTTAGAATGTGCTAAAACTTTTAAGTTAAGTTAGATTATTATTCGTTATGCATGATGCTTATGCATAATTTTATTTGCTATCCGTGAGAAGTTAAATGTTCTCAAAGAGCTGCAAGAGCTTAATGTTAAAAAATAATGTCAATTTTAAATTTCCTCCTTAAAATGACTGTGTTAAATCCTTTAATTTCTTTGGGTCAGTATTTGGAACGTTACTCAATATTTCGTGTAATGTAGCATAACTACGTAGGAGTTTATATGCCAGGTATGATAAATTAAATTTCGTTCTCAAAAGGCTGTAACAGTTCAGTGCTAAATAAATTATTGTCAGTGTCAAATATGGGTATCTTTTAGTTAAGTTACAATGAATACCTTAAGAGGCTATGAGACTCAGCAAAAATAATGATCATATTTACTGGTTGAAAAAAAATAGTCCATCTTAAGAAATTTTTGTATTCCAAATTGGAAAAAAAGGCGACAAAGTTTCATTCCCATGGCTGAATATTAATTCTATGTGTAATTATAGCAAAAAATAATACTATCTCGTGTATCTTGTTAAGAAAGTCAAGGCTGTGGTAAGTTCGAATATAGTAGCATTTATGAGGTTCTCTGGTAGATGGGTGACATCATGTTAAGAATTCAAGTGATGTTTTCACAATAAAAAATCAAGGTTTAGAAAATGTTTAGTGGTTTTAGGTAGGATGTGCACAATAAAATTTAAGATATTTTTGTAAAGTGTTTAAAAACCTTAATATGGGTTAGTAATATAAAGGAATCCTTCTGCTGAATAAAAAAGGAGTGTTCTGAGTATATTCGTGTAAATGTCTGTAGAGTAAAATAATAAGAAATGAAATACTTTTCGTATGTAACTGAACTAAACTGGGTAGAAATGACCCATGTATTGGTTTGAGCGAACTTTATGGCATGAAAAATTTATTACTTCTTATAGGATTTCTTCAAAGTCAGTAGGTCTTACAGTAAAGATACTTGTGTAAGTCTGTACACATTTATTGGAAAAAGGAATCAGAAATGCTACATGAACATATTTTAAAAGTAGGATGAAAGTTCAATCTGAGGATAAATGTGGCATTGCAAAGTGTAAAATTTACATTTGTCAGACACAACATGGCGAATCCTTTGAATAAAAGTAAGACGTGTAAAAGAGAATTCGTAATATTTCGCGTAGTATTTGATAAAGTTAGTACAGTCATTAGTAATTAGTACAATAGATTAGAAGGAAAAGTTCTGAGTACCTCCTATTTAGTAGTATGAAAAGTAAAAAATGTAGTGTTTTATTAAAACTGCATAGAAGAATACTGTTTAAAGTTCCAGAAAATATTATCCATGAAGGCCTCCAGAGGGAAATAGAGATGTAACATCAATAAGTATTTAAAACAAGGGAAAGAAGTTAAGAGTAAAATAAAAAAAACATAACAAGAAAAAATTTTAAAGACTAGAAAAAATTATATTTATAAAAAAGAAACCAAAATGTGAAAAAAATTTCAATTTACTTTTGGAAGTAAAATACAAAAGAGAGAAAAAAAATTGCATTTGTGAAAACAGAGAAGTGGAAAAAATTATGAAAATAAATATTATTTTTGTAAAAACCAAAAAAAGTTAAACGTAAAAAGTTTTTAAAGTAAAAATATGGAAAGGAAAAAATTTGGAAAAAAAATTTTGCAAAATAAAAAGTGAAAAGAAAATTTAAAAATAAATCTTCTTCTACGGATATAAAATTCTGGAAACATTAATTTGCGACAGTAAAGTTTACATTTGCAACAGCAAAACGTATAAATTTAATTAAGTGAAAAGAAGAAGAAAAAAGGAAAACAATGAAAAATATCCTAATAATAAGGCCAAAAGATTAAACTGTGGGAAAATCTTATATTTAAAGCAGCAAAGAATAAAGTAACGGATTAGAAAGCTAAAAGTGAGGTTCACGCATGCTCTATCCTTCAGCTTACTGACATTATGGCGGTTTCCTCTGTACAAGGTCAAATGGGCAAAAAGGATGGACAAGGTGAAATAACAAGTTTGGAGGGACGATAGGATTGCATTGTGGTTAAAGCGTCAAACCCCCATTCCAGAAATAGCGAGTTCGAATCTCCATCCGTGAGAGTTATTTTTAAAATTCAGGGAATGTGACATTAAATTCATTAAAAATGGATTAAAATATAATAGAAACAATTAAAACTGATTAAAAATAATGACGGATTAAATAATTAAAAAGGATGATTCATAATTAATAATGAAACATAATTAAAAATAATGATTAAAAAGATTAAATAAATAAAATAATAAAGGAAAATAATAAAGTTGACGTCGTTTCAAAGACATGATTAAAGACTTCGTTGCCACAAACTTAAAAAAATAGTGTCGTTGCCACAAAAAATAAAAACTTTGAAAACAGAAAAGCGTTGCCACAGAATAACAACGGAACTTTGAAAAAATCCGTCTACGTCACTTCCGAAGGGAAAATCCAATCTGTTAACGTCACTTCCGGTTGTCACGTGGTCCAAGATGGCGGTGGCGGCACATCAAAGACACGTCCCCGTTGCATCATCTATTGTTCTTTTACGTCATCAATTGTTCTAATGCGTCATGGCCCCATCCTTTGGCTGCAGGAGGACGGGCGGCTACTACTCATCCCCGCTCGTCTATTACGAGTTATCCTCCCGCTTTACCCCCCCGAACTCTTAAAAATGACAGCCAAGGAGAGATATTTCAAAGCGATCGACGAGAAGAAATTTAAGCGGTATTTTTTAAGACCTTTCGGGTACTATGCAGTTCCCCCGAAGACGCACTCTCATTTTAACGACACAAAAGAGCCCGTTTCTCCTCGACCGGTGCTCGTTGACTCTTTGGGAGCGATTGAAAAAGGATTTCCCTTTCCAAACCCCGACGTCGTATACTTCGTTTCGAGCAGACGATCTCTATAATGAACCGCCTCCCACCTCCTATTTAGATGATAGCATGAGATGGAAGGAAAATCAATTTAAAACGTTTTTCTCGGGGAAAGAAGAAACATAGAAGTGATCACGATTGAGGATGAGGAGCAACAAGATCATAAATTACCAATTAAGAAACGCCTTAGTTACCGAGAAATGCCTCCTGAAGACCCTTTGATGAATTCGGAAATGAGAGGTGTTCCACTTTTCCAAAAGTGTTCAAAGAGAGATTATCCATTTCAGTTTTTTTTTCCAAGATTCAAAGAGAGCCATTTTCCGAGATGATTCAAAGAGAGATTATGTAGAGAATCGTTTTCAGTTTTTTTTTCCAAGATTGGGTTTCAAAGAGAACCCTTTCCGTTAACCAAAATGGTTTCCTAATTCAGAAAGATCGTATAGAGTCCAAGATGGAGGTCCAAAAGGGTTTGAGGTACGTGTGGGTAACACGTGCCTAAGAAAGTATCCCTAACATTAACTAGAAAAACAGCAATCTTAGTTAAGACAGACATGTTACAATTAATAGTCAAATTTAATAAGGAAATATAACATAGTTGCCAGATACATTATAACAGCTTAAGAAATTCAGAGTACGGCACAGATCCGGGTACCAAAGTTCACATATCCCGGTGAAGCACAGACGCACACAGTCTGAAGTAGTTACGCAGGACTGCCGGAGAAAATTCTTCTCTCCCCGTCAATCTGTAGGTTTGCTAAACAGGTTTACTGTTTCGCCAATTGGCGCTTTTCTGTACAGTTTTTAAGTCTGTATTGCCTGTTTAGCGCTGCCGCTGCAGGTTCAAAGAGAGACTGTGTAGAGAGTACATTTCCATTTTCCAAGATTAGGGTTCCAAAAGGGTTCAAAGAGAGATTGTGTAGAGAGTTCATTTCCATTTTCCAAGATTAAAGTGTTCGTTTTATCGTTTTTCAAAATGGTTCAAAGAAAGATTGTGCAGAGGATCCATATTCGGAGATTGGGGTTTAAAAAGAGAGATCGTGTAGAGAGTTCATTTCCACTTTTCCAAGATGGGATGTTCAAAGAGAGATCGTGTAGTTCAGTTTTCCAAGATGGGGGGGGGGGGATTTTTAGTTGGGGGGGGGGGTAGTTCCGAAATGGCTTTCCTATTCAGAGATCGTGTGGAATCAGTTTTCCAAGACTGGGGTGTTCAAAGAAAGATTTTGTAGAGAGTTCATTTCAGTTTGCCATGATCGGGGTAAAGTGATTCAGAAAAAAAAAATGAGAAGAATTATGATGGAATGGTAAGTTTGGATTTAGAGAAAACGCCATCATTTAATTTTCTGATGGGGTACCGGTGTTCGAATATTTTTGTGACCGATTGTGCCTCAGCCACCAAAGGCAAAAGAAACTCAGGCTTTTAACACAGATATAGGCATAACACCATGGAAATTAATAATAGAAATAATAATGTTATTCTTGTACTAATTTCAATACATTAGTTCTTCCGTTATATGAGAATACTAATTGTTGAATCAAATCGTGCACTACCTTCTTTATGAAAAATAAATTAACATATGCCGTGAATTTTCTGCATCTGTATTTTAAATTAACTTAAGTGACCATAAAACAGAAAAATTCATTCGCTGTTCCATTAATTTTTTTAAAATATAGCTGCGATCATCGTCAGTCATTTGAAATTGAGTAGGTCCTGAAAAAGTTTTATTATAGTACGTATAATTCGCTTTTCGCAGTTCGTTTTCTTCAACCGTTGCTGTGATATAAATGTTTTTTTACTTTATACGAGTATAATACTTTCCAATTAAGAAATCTAAATATGCTATAATATGTGGATAACATAAACAGATTTTTAACGCTCATGAAACTAACGAACATATTAAACTAACGATGCCAAGAGTTAAACTGTAATTCTAGCCATAGACTCAAATATTAAGATGAATTTGTATATTTTACTATATTATTTGAGTATTTACGGTTAACTTAATTTGATTTTGCTATTTAACTCTTCGCATTTTATTACATTTTAATAATTATTTATTATTATATTCATTTACTTTTGTTCATCTTTCCTAACGACTTTGGGGCTTCTAATTTTAGAAATTAAAATTAAACTCCTCCAGGCTATTGTGTCATCCACCAGTACTGTAACTTAACAATTAGCACTGAATTGCAAATACCGAGGACTGCAAGAGCGCAAAAACGCCGTACAGATTCTCCAATGCCTACAACAGACGAATTTTTTGAAAAGCTGTCTAAAAATTTCTTATTTGGATTCTTTAATGTCTTCAGCGCGAGAGAATTTCGCGTCAATTTTATCAGCATCGTTATTGTACCCTGTAGTTATGTTAAGAGGTACCAGACAAAGAATTCAGCAAAAAAGTGGATAGTTTCGTGATTTTTACGATTTGTAAACTTTTGGAAGCGAGACTGAACTCTGGCACATAGTTTTGAAGAGAAAAAAAAGTGAAGCTCGATAGCACAAAATTACCCTTGAAAGACTTGGTAAAAGAAGCAAAAACTCTTTCTTCCACAAACGGAACGTACTACGGCCGGCTAAAACCTGCCGGGAACTGAGGAAATTCAACCAATCAGAAAGAGCCGTTACGTTGGGGAACTTTTGGCGTTGTTTTCTGTTCGCCAAACGTAATTTTTGTGCAAAACTGGTATACTTGATAGTATGCCAGACTTGTAATGGTAACTTTTTGGTTACGATATGGAAATCATGAGCGTTTTTAGATAGCAGCAGTTCATTTTGTTTTGGTTATTATTTTGCGGTACTCAAATAATTTAATTTACTATAGGTCAAGACTATTTAATTTACTCTAAGTCAAGAATGTACAATATTTATAGTATGTACAATATTAAAAAAAAAGCTTTCTATCCTTCTCAATTTGCTCTGTCGTTACCGAATTATCTTTTGATTTCCTCATACCCTTTATTTACTATTGATAAAAATTACTGTATTGTGAAATGTATTCACTCGTATATTTGAAAATGCTTGGTGACATCTAGGTCCTCATTATTTCAGGTACTGCCAACATCATAATATTTAATAATGAAAAGTATTTTAAGAATGTGTTCGCTTAAAAAAAAATTAACTAGCAGCTACTAGAAATCTCTTTTTTTTTTTTTTTTTTTTTTTTTTTTTTTTTTTTTTTTTTTGGAAGTGTTTTTCTGTAATGCAAAATTTTACTAACAGAAGCTCCTACTGAAACACAGAAAATGGAATGATTATTCAGAGAATAAGTATATTAAAATGCAAACATGGGATAGCTCATAAAATTTCAGCTAATCCATTAACCCCCAAAAGGAAAAAAAAAAATGAGAAATTAACAGGAAACTTGTTTTATGCATTATTTTCTACTTAAATAATTCTATTTCATTTCGTTGTGTTACATAAAAATGAAGATATAATTCTTTAAGTCTTGTAAAAATGCAGCATTAGCACAATCAAGTAGTTTTTATTCACTGCAAATCTGTGGAGCATTTTCCACTTTATATTACACTGTGCGTGTTGCTATGTACATATTTTTTTTTGTCAAGAGTTTTCTGAATGATATGCTCTAATTTATCAGCTTTACTAGTGATCATATTTTATAATTATAGGAGATCCCACGTCTTTAATTTGCAATTTAAATTTAGTTTGCTTACGATTGATGTAAACGTCAGATGGTATGTTGTAATCCGTAGCAGAAAAGTTTTCTTGAGATCCCATACTTTTTTATTTTGCATCCATAAAACATTACAATAAAAACAGCTCTCACCATTGGATTCTGCTAATTTCTGTTTTCTAAGAAGCAACAACTTTTATTCTGTAACCTAACACATCTACACATTCTGTAACCTACACATGTGTTTTTATAATTTGCTATCATTTCTGACTGTGGAACTGAGGTGAGTTTTCGTTATTCTGCATTTTTTCAATAAAGATGTAAACATGAAAAACTAAATTTGTTGTGGTAAATAAATTTTTCGAACATCGATGAAAATATTTCAGTTGATAAAAGAATGTACAAATTTTTTTTTTTTTTTTGAGTTCTATACCGGTGGTAGTAAATGAGAATGTTTTCTTATTTGCTTCATTGATTATTGCAAAGCATAGAAACAGTATCTTCTTGAGGAAAAGAACAATTTCATGAAGTATATTTAAAACAAAATGACTCCTTTATGTAACGTACGAAAAAATTCCCATGAAGCTAGCCTGTCCACTACAGTTCAAACTACCATTACTCCACAGTCTTATCCACTCGGCTACTGATGAATACTAAGCTAGATAAGAAAAAGATCATAATAATTTTTGCTCTGACTGGAAAGCTTTTTCCCCATTTTATCGAAGGTTTCTCACTTTATCTTTGCTGAATCTTTGGATAAAGTTACCATTGTATGATGTATCATCATTATTTCTTCATATCAAAACTGATTTGGCAACTACTTTTTTTTTCATTTGGAATAATTATTCATAGCGGCATAATAACTATATAAAAAGGACTCTGTTTATAATTGTTATTCTCCAATTAATAAATTAACATCATTCATCCAATTAATAAACATCATTCAATTTATTATACCATTGTTTATAGGAATATGTAAGAATAAGAGTCAAAATTGGCTTTATGACAAATAAGTGGGTATCTGACTATATGTGTGCATTTAGTTGAGTAATTAACATTCATTTATTGTTTTACATTGGCTTACACTAATTATGTGTTTTCAAAATATCTAACATGTTAAACGACAAGTCCATTTTACCTGGTTCCCAAAGGCCAATGCAATATTTAATGTGTTAATACATTACTGATGAAATGTTAAATGAATAGAAACAAACACCTGAAATATTCTGATGAAATGTTAAAGGAATAAAAATAATTTATTGTACATAGAAAACAAATAACTGAAATATTCTATCTTCAGGTTATATTTTGTGATTATGTATATGATGCCAAGAGAAAAAATATCTTAAAATATAGTATTGAAAAACTTAAAATTGACATATATTAAGAATCTAAAGATATTTAAATTATGCTGCATAATCTGATGTATTAGCCAATATATATTAAATTGTAATTTACTAATTTATATAAAATTTGGATTAAAATATCCAGGGTGAGCTATGAAAATGTTACCAAAGAGCTCACACTTTAGTTTATAAAAATAAAATACCAAATTATAATTCAATGTTTTAATTTTTACAAAAACAGGAAATACAAGAAACTGTGTATGAAAAAATCTGAAATAAAAACATCGTCAAAAATTCATTACATGCACAATTCATGCGAGAAGTTACCACATACTGCTTTCTTCTGTCACTTCAGATAATGTTTTATAAAGTTTCCAAATGTTATTAACTAACTAAATGATTTTTTTAAATTATGTATTAATCTTTTAAAAAATACACTATGCTTTCGATTTTTACAATCAAATTTATTCAATGTGTTAAATTTCTTCAAAACCAAATATCAAAATGCAATACATTTCATAAAAAGTTTTAAAAAAATCAAATCATAATTTGTTAGTATTTAGGAACTTTCTGAAAAAATATAAGCTTGAGGGCAAGGCTCACTAAATTTCGGTCCCTAATATTAAAAAAAAGTAAAGCAAAAGCAATATATCTTCCGCACAGTAAAACTTAAGAAAGACTTTTACACATATATTTGTTACTTGATGATCAAAAAATAAATACTCTGTGTAATTTTCAGTGCTACAGAATGAAGTGGAACGTTCGAAGAGGCATACCAGAGAATTTTTGGCTTTTGAGACAACACCGTAAAAAAGACGCGGTGATTCATTAGTACACTTTTTCTGGGCTTAAAATTTTATTATGCAGTTCACATGAGAATCCTCCGAATGTTACATATTCACTCTGTTGCCTTTCAATAAACGTTAAAGTTAAAATATCGTTACAAATCCAAACGAAAAAGATACAATCAGTAAATGTACGAAAAGTTGCGTATCAGCGGAAAATGAATCAAAAACAAACCCTTTAATTCTAGGCATTAAAAATTGGTCTTCAAAAACAGACTCTGGCGGTGGCTTATTCTGATTGGTTGAATTTCTTCAGTTCCTGGCGGGTTTTAGCCGCTCGTGAACGTACTCTTCCTATTTCTTTGTCTCAACCACGCACTACAAGTACGAGCGTTAATTTTGTGCCTTGCACCGAGCAAAAATTTGGTTCGCTCAACAGTGACAAGCGACCTCTAGAATTGACTAAAGTATATAAGTGAGAATCAGAGTTTATTGAACTTCCACTGCTTGAGAATCGAAGTACAGATAGGAAATTCTAGAAAGAATTAGTGCAGACCGAAAAAAAAAGAAGTTGTACTGAATGTTAAGACCAAGTTAACAGGAAAAAAAAGTAAGACTCTTTATGACTGGTCGCCAAACTTTATAATCTCCTTACTCGTATATTTAAGTCCATTGTTTATTTACTCATTTATGATAATGCACGTGATGGTTATTTCTCTAAGGGAAAATACGTCACAAGCGCGATTTTGTAAGGGAAACTTTTGTTACTGTTACATGCTCAGAAAACCACGAAAACGCTCATGCTTTCCATGTCGCTTTGATTCGAACTCTTGGGCCGAGGGCTCAGCTGTCATTCTTCTTAGCAACCTGCTGGACGTATTCAAGTCTGATCCTAAATTAGTTTTCATGGTATAAAATCGCTTGCACTTCCCTAGCATCCTGGCTATACCCTTGCATGTTAAAAATATTAAAGAAATTGAATAAAAACCTCGGAACAGTACATTATTTATTTCATAAAAATTTTCTTTGGAAAGTTGAACATTTCTAAAAGGCTTGTTTCTTCAAGTAGAAGCATTTTTGATAATTAGTTAATCTGATTAGTTGTACAAAGTGTGGCCATAAATTTGTGTATTTCTGAAAATCAAACAAAAAAGTGGTTATCTCATAGAGCTTTTACTTTAAAGAACAAGCACATCTAGAAATTTATTTTAAAAAAATATCATCCAAGTGTCCATCTTCATAAATCAACCGAACACTAAAAACAGGCTGATATATGGCGCAGCTATTACTCCGCTTAAAAACAGCAGCTATTTCATCGCGAATATTTTGCTTCGATTTGATTATAGTTAATAGAATAGTTCTCTTATTATTTCACACAAGACTTTTTAAGATATCCCAATAAAAAAAGTCAGCCGGAGAAAGTAATCATCGGAAGCCAGTTTATGTCACATGCAAGAGAAGCCAATTTATTGGAGAACATTTCTAAACATGAGTATGGGCAAGTTTGAGGTACGGTATGCAGCACCATGCTGCTGAAACCCTTCTGTTATAGTCTTTAAATTCTTGCAACTCCATCCAATATCTTATGGCTTGCATATTTTTTATGCTATGAATACGAGCGTGGCCCTCCTGCTCTTATTTTCATTTTTATGGAGGAATAATTTTTTTTCGTGCCCTATGCTTTAATTAAATTAACACCGTGACACTGACTAGTGTAGTGCAAAAGGTAGCGTAACAAATAAATGCGCCATACTGCTATATAAGAATAGTTATTTTTGTAAGTGTTTTATACAAAAAGCGCTCTGTTCACATGTGAAATGTAAATAGTGACTAAAGTTTGCAGAACTGACATACTGCTAGCCACCACCTATGCACTCATCTCCTAAATGCTTTTTGAGAAAAACACACTTATCATATGCAGAAAATTTATAGCTCAACCTGTATGACATTTTTAGCATATTGACAACAGTGGCGGCACAATTTTTTAAAAACTGCGGTTCTTAGTTAATAGCACATTTGGATTAGCACGCTTTAGATAGCTCTGTACTAGTGAAAGCCAAACAGCAGTATATCGGTAAAGTCCCTGAACGTTGGTTGTTCGATTCCGGTTGAACAGTCTAGATGCATGACCGTTTTCGTAGATACGAGCCAGTTTTTATTATTAAGTCCTCCAATTGAAGAGGTCTTTCCCTTAGACAGATAACTCTACTGTACTTTTCCATAATCAAATAAACTGTATTATTAAAAATACACCAAACAGAAGTATCTTTAGTGCAATGAACTAGTCACTGCAAAGAAGCCACTTGATGAATCATATCACTTACTAAATTTTCCTTAAATCACTAACTTACTACTGTAGCCAGATCTTACTGCTGTTAGCAGATATTCCACATGGACCGACTAAAACGTAATACAAAAGCAAGTAAAACCAAATTAGAATATTTATTGCACCATACATTTTACGGGACAGTACAAAGCGGAACTAGAACTTCTAGATTCTACTATGGTTTACATAGATTAGAACACAAATTTCAGTGTCAGGAATGTGGCAGTATTCTTTTCAATTTCTGTTATGTATTAAGCTAACTATCGAATACACTTCTATTTTCTGAACGACTCCAGTTCTTTCTCAGATTAACAATCAAAACAAAACTTATTTCTCAGCTGAAGGCTTATGGGTGCAATAGACTTACATTCAAAATTAAAGATACATATTTGAGTCCTTACAGATTTCCTGCTCTTAGTTGAATTTATGTTACATTTGAGCCGTGCCCTAGTTCTGTCCCAGATGGCCTGTTATGCAATTTTGTGCAGCAACATTAACATCTTTTTCCTACCTGACTACGAACGCACACTACGGAAATCAGTCCCACTAGTGTGCACTACTTGTTACATTATATATGCATTACTACTCTAGCGATCAACGAAAATGAAAACACAAGATATGTTAGAAAGCATGTGCATCCATTGAAGAGTAGTCATATCATTTCTAGCAGATTTAATTTAGAAATTAAACAATGACATATTAATAGATAAAAAGGTTGGTTAGGTCAGGTTTTTGAATTATGGCAAAGCACACGAGGGCTATCTGCCTAAGGGGATGGATGCCTTCGTGGAGGACGTTCTAAGGGAAACTGGCTCGTATACACGTTACGCATGGGGAAAACCACGAAAACGCCCATGCAGCTAGCTCGTTTGCGGGATTCGAACCTCGGACCGAACTACCAGTGTTCAGCGTCTTTACCGCTCGGCCGCTGATAAAAAGGTTGACCAGAAAAGGAAGCTTAGGGGGAAAACATCTCATTTCTAAATTTTTACTTGAAAATGAAACAGTATACGTGTCACTTATTTGATGACCAACAGAAAACCTCGTTTTGGGACTATTTGTTATTTTTTAATTGCAATAATTAAATAAAAACATTCTACTGAGTACAGCTGTTCTCTCCTCATTGAATCCTGCAAACAGTAAGGGCACTGTAAAAGATCGTCATGGCCCTATCTGCACGATGCACTAGAGAAGAGCTATTTGGCTTGCGATTAAAAGTATTTGCCCACCTCTGATCTACAGTCATACCCATCATGTTATAACAAGCTTTCAAATTCTAAAATTTTATGAAGTTAAAATTATCAGCTCTCTTAAACAAAATTTCTCAAAAATTGCTACATTTCAGTAAATATTCCACTGCAGAAGTAATCAGTACCAAAATTTCACATACACTCTGAGCCTTGCTCCAAAATGACAATTCTCTGTCTAGGTAGTTTTTATTGATAATCACAGCTCTTTGCTATATTTTCATCTATGTTTGAGAAACATCATTAAGTCAAACACTGCAAGAAAAAGGCATTAGCATGCATGTGAAATAATGAGTTACATTGCCTTCTAGAAATGGAGAGATGTTCACATGAATATTTCTAATTAAAAAAAAAAAGAAATTTGGTTACATCAATTGCAGTCCCATGTCTTACAACCCACATAATGCTTCAAATAGTACGGGCTGATTTTAAGAGATGCACAATGCTAGATTGCTGATTTACACAGTGCTCAACATCTCTGAAGACAGTCAAGACACAGTGAAAAAATTCACAAATAATAATGAGAAATATACTTTATTTAAAGACATTTTAAAGATGATGCTTCATCACAGATATTTTAAAGATTATGCTTCATCTAGCATGAAATATTGTTGCTCAAAACAAATAACAATAAAAAGAGCACATTCATACAATGATCAAGCCCTTTAAAACATGGTGTAGCAAGAAAAATATAAAGAAACCTTCAACAATTATAAACAAGAAAGAGCATTACATCATTAATCATAAAAGATTGTTGAAAAGTAAAATGCATTATAAAAAGCAATAATGTATATATATATTTATTTAACTTAAATTACATAAAAACAAAAATAAATATTTATATTTATAATAATATGTAACACTTATTTACAGAAATGTTTACAACTACAAAACTAAAGCTGTTTTACATAAACCTTTCAGGAATAAAAAACATAAGATTATGGAGCTGGATCTGCAGAATGACACAGCATGATAAGATTTATAAAAAATTATTAAATAACCTAACCCAACAACAATATCACAAATACACAAAATTAAAATAAATAAAAATTACAAACAATATTTTAAAGGAACTACATTAGAAAAAATTTGATTTCATTTTCAAGATAATACTTATGTCTTCATCAAAGATACTTCAAAAAACCAAAAAATCCACATTATGAAGTTTTCTTTCTCATACTGAGAATCAAAAGAGCTCTGAATTTCTATAACACAGATTTTGCGTTCACATACCTCCATAAGTCACCATGAAAGTAGTAGCTCACAGAATAAATTATTTTTAAAATTTTCTGAAGCATATATTCATTCCATGTTTTAAAATTTTGCTTCCTTTTCAAAACCTTTGAGCACACTTTACTTAAATATATGCAATATCTGAAAATTTCTTTTATTATTTCTAAAAATGCAATAAATACAATTTATACATTAGTGCTTTTTTAATTCCATGCTTAAATAATTTTACAAAATTGAAATAAATACTATTATAACTAAGATAAAAGTTATTCAATAAACTATAACCAGTACTTTATATATATAAAAAAAATTACACATCCACACTCATTTTGTTTTCTTCCTCTGTTTTAAGTGCTTACATAAAACAAGAATTCTTCTTCAGTAAGACAATTCCTTCTCATTTTCAAACAAATATATGTTTAAAATCCCAAATATTTACAAATGACTTAATATAGCTTTTGATATAGACAATACTTTTCAATACAAAATATTCATACATTGCCACAAATATTACAACATAAAATGTCTGTACAAAAAACATGATTTAGGCTCATCAGTCAAAATCAGCACCTGAGTCAATACATATAAACAAACAGCATTCTGACTTGCTAGAAGTTTTCAATTTATAAAAATATTTTTTCTATACGTATATAAAAAGAACAAACATTAAATATCAACCCACTCACAGAAAATTTACACATTGCAGCTGAATCTAAATCATTGTACATATGCAAATATACACAATGTGCACAGAATTTATCTAAATTCATTATCAAAAAGTTCTCTTGCCAGTGTACTACATACATTACTGAGTAAAACCAAATTTTTGATCCTCAGATAGAATTTATGGAATGAGCTTTTCAATGAAAATAAAAATAAGTGACATGTTTACACAAATTTAACTTATAAATCGCCTTTCAGCACATTTTAGAAATCATCTGTGCAGATTATAGAACATTCATAATACCTGCGATATTAAATTATCAGATCTTGTTATACTGATTTCTTAAATTACACATATGAGCAACTTCTAAAAAATATGGAATATTAGAAAAAAATCTGATTTAACTAAATGTAACAAAATCATTAATTGCACTTACTCTTACATAAAGTGAATAAAAGCTCACCAAATTTTTTTTCAGAAATAATAACTATTGCAACAAACACATCAACATCACCTGCCATTAAATTTACCATATGACCATTAATACAACAGCTCTTACTAATAATTAAATAATACCTTTATGGTTTTTATCTTGATAAATACCTCTACGGTTTCTACCTATCTATTACTGGGCAGGTCTATACTAAAGCAGCTCCCGAGATGCATATTTTAATTCACATCATCATGAGCACAATATGCACCCCACAATTTTGGAAGCACCTTCAGACAATGGACCACATGTGTGGGTTAGTTTGAAGCAAGCAAGCAGGAAAGTGACACATTCACAGGAAAGTCTGGGGAACAATCAAAAATGGTTTGGTTTTAAATAAAATCTTATACAGGGACTGCCTAAAAAATACCTGCATTGCAGCATTATATACGAGCTATGCACAGATTAGTTTTAAAATCATGTAGTTTTAGATTGATATACTATAAACAGTTACTATTTTTAGGACAGAAGGGCAAGTACCCAAATTAAAATGAAGAACGAAAGGTTCTATTGCCAATAAAAATTAGAACTTTGCTTTCATATTCTTACATTACATATATTAATGTAAGATAAAAAATATGTAAATTAGCTTTTCAATCTAATTTGGTAATAGCCTTTTAATTGCTCTTTTTTTAATGGTTATTTCCTCTTTATTAAAAAATAACAACATTTCTGGAATAATCTGTGCCACAAAGCTTGCATAATGCTTATGATGTTGTAGAGTCATTAGGTTATTTGGAAGAAGGAGATGTGAAAAATGAGCAATGCCGTCGCCGGGACTCGAACCATGGACCTCTCGAATACGCATCGAGCGTGCTGACCACTACACCATGAAGGCGGGAGAAATACACTATATACTCCCCCTTTTAAAGGGTGACTGGTGATTAGGGGCTCCAATTGCCAAATCCTAGTGGTGGAGAATCATCATCCACCTCCTTTTTCAGTTCGGATACCACTGTAGAGACATTAGGTTATTTAGAAACAGGAGATGTGAAAAATCAACAATGCCCTTGACGGAACATGAACCACCGACCTCTTGAACACACGTTGATCGTGCTGACCACTATACGACAAAGGCATGTAAAGAAGGCAGGACAAACACCCCATATACTCCCCCTTACAAAGAGCGACTGGGGGCTAGGGGACCCAATCACCAAACTCTGGTGGCAGAGAACCATCAACCACCACCCGTCCCTGTTCAGGTGCCAGATGAACAGTCTACTTGTCTAACTTTTGTGTGAAAGCTGGAAGAGTATTGGCTGTACAGAAGAAGAGTTAAAATTACCCTTTATTACATTTTTTATGAATTTACAATGCATCAACTCACCGCTAACAAACTACGCCTCTGTTTGAGCGATAACTGAAAGAGTAAGACTAAATTAAAAAATTTGAAGATATTCACTAGTAGCAGAATTATGCTACAGGACTCGGACTATCCTGTTTCCTAGCACAGCAGTGAAGATTTAGTGGCAGCAAAGTAATAGCTGTTACACCATGTTTAACCAGCAATAAATGATAAGCCGAAGCTCACGCTACAACAAGCACAGAGTTTTCCCACCCTCTCTAACTTTTCCGCCTATAACTTAATACATAAACCTTTTTTTCACAACAGTAGAATTTTCATTACTTCACACACGCTACCAAACTTAAATATTCTGGCATTGAAAATTAAGAGAATGAAGGCTTATAGGAAAAAAACTTCAAATTAAATTTAACTGGTTATTTAAAATAAATAAAAATCCCTACAACGTAACGCAACCTTAAGTCTGAGAACTGAAACCTTTGTAAACCAAAACCTTCCTCTTTGGTAAGCTGCCATATTGGATTAATGTTTACTTTGCTTGTAACTCTGTTGTTGCCTCGGCGTCATTTTGCTGTGCTCTATTCCTGTCGCAAATTTATTCAAAAATGTAAATGTTCTGAAAATAGGCAAGATTAGTGTGCCAAGTAAACTGTCGCTCTAAATGTTATCTTTAAATAATCATATATAAACTCCCTTGACTGCCAAATTTCTTATTCGTTGTGGATCGGCATTTCAGTATTCTACGCAATCAGTATTCTTTCTCTCTATGCCTAACAACATTGCTACGTCTTTTTCCCTTTTATATCACACATATATATATGTATATATATTACACGTCTTATAAGTTTATTACACATTTTTAATAGTTTTAATACAGTCCTCTTAAGCATTAACATTTCCTAATTTCAGTCTGCAATAGTTCTGCAATAGTTTTATATTTCTTTTCCTAGGCGATAATCAAAAAAAGAAAATTAATAATCATACACACACACTATAGATATTATATAAAAGAATATACTAAATGAAGATGATGTAACAAAAGTTTTCCGTTGCAAAGCTGCAATCAACTAATACACAGCAGAATCTAGCCACAAATTATCATAACCAATAATGGAGAAAGTGACAAAGAGGTTGTTGATAATGAAAAGACTTTGACTGATAGTTTAGTAGAAACTGTAAGCCCAGTAATTACAGGACACACAATGGAAACTTAATAACCAAAAACTAAAGAAGAAATTTCCTGTTCATGGAATTAAAGAGATGGTATAAGCACAAAGAGTGAAACAGCTGAAAATACTTACATTGAAAGAAATATTTAATTAAAAAAATGAATGCTGAGCTTTTTTTTCTGATAAGTTTTCATTTTCTTCAGATTAATTCGATTCCCTTAATCTCATAAATGCTTCATCATTTCCTAAGCAACTATTTTATAATTTTTACATGATATCTTTCTACATTTATACCACTGATCTAAAGTTCGGAAATTTCTGAAACACAGAATCTCTAAACTTTCTATGATTCCGAATCTTGAATTCTATACTGTATACATATGCATATATCACCCTAACACAATTTATAGTTTGTCTCCTTAAGATGCAAGAATACCGCATAAATATGCATTTCCCAGCTGCATTAAAACAACTAAAAGTATTTAATTATTATAAAAAGAAAGTAAGAAGACATATAGTTACTATGAAGCATAAATATGCATCAATTACAGTAGGTTATACTTTTAAACAGATACATACAGAAAGAAAATAAGCCCATTTTACTATAATATCGATAATACAAAAGGTATTACCACACCTTTATCCCATTCAAAATAAATAAATAAATAAAAACATATTTACAAATTTAAATATAAACTGCTTAAATTTTAACAAATATTTATAATGTATGTTCAAAAGGTTTACTTTACATGATCATTTTAGTACTTGTTCACCATAACGAATACATCTTTGATAAACACTGACAGCAGTTTGTGGTGCTTTCAGGAACTGATACATTAATCTTTGACCGTCTACTTTTGCTATTATGCCTCTTTGATAGTAGTACCTACAGCATTAAAAATTTATATTAATAAGCTTAAAATTATAAATATACGCATAAAATTATCCACACTATTATATAAAAGTAAGAAGAACCTAAGTAATAAAAGCACAATCTCTCAAAAAGTGTTTATTAATACAGTGGGTACCATTTAAAATGGTCATGTCTATTTTGACCTTATTTGATTTTATAAAGTAGCTGAGTTTCATATGCAGTGTAGGGCTGCACACAGGATTTCATTTTGGTTATGAATACAAGGTTGATGCTTGTCGAGACTCTGCTCCATTGGTAGAGAATTGGGATTTTTACTTTCAGGCTCCCTTTCACTTATTCTTTTGTTTTCTGATAACTTTGATGATTTCTGTGTCAGTCTTTTCATAGCAAGTCTGGATTATTTTCATTTATTCCCAAATATTCAAGGAAGGTCACATGAAGCATTTCTTCATCGTCACCCTTGTCTTCTGGCACATCTTGAGAGTTTCTAGAAATTTGCTTTAGATGGAAGCCGTTTTTTTAAAACAATTTGAAATCGTTTGCAAAGTTACTTCATTCCACGCATTTAAAATAACGTACATGCATTTAAGAGAGAAATCAACTTAACAACTGTAGAGACATTAGGTTTTTTTCTAAGCAGGAGAGGTGAAAAATGTACAATGCTTTTCGTCGGGACTTGAACCCTGGACCTCTCGGAGTATGCATTGAGTGCGTTTCCAGTTACACCATAAAGGCATGCAGAAAATACCTTATATAATCACCTGTTTAAAATGTGATTGGGAATTAGAGAACCCAATCAGCAGATCCTGGTAGTGCCAAATTATCGTCCACCACCATTCAGTTTGGGTGCCACTTCTAGAGTCATTAAGGTTTTTGATGCTGGAGATGTGAAAAATGTGCAATGCCCTCGCTAGGACTCCAGCCCTGGATCTCTTGAATTTGCATGAACTGTGCTTACACCATGAAGGCATGTGGAAAGGAGAGAGAAAATACCTTTTATAATTTCCTTGGAAGAACAAAATGCATCAGTCATATCAGTTTCATTAATAACATTTTAAACCACTTCCTTCATGTAATAAACCTTGAATGCTTTCATAACACCCTGAGCTAATGGCTGAAGAATGGAAGATGTATTGGGAGGAAGGAAAGCTAAATTTATGCCATTTGCACTTGCCATCAGTTCATAAAAAATTGCTCCCGTTCTTTTCAACAACATTCATAATGCAGATTGTAAAATTCTGAGTTGTAGAGAAGCTTCATGTTGGCTACAATCTGGTAAAACATCATACTGCTTCAACAATTCTTCTTCATCCTTTAAACTCAAGTCCTTGCATTTAGAGTTTCAGGCACAACCGAATAATAAAAGCACTGCGTGGACAGGTGAAGACAATGAACTATGAGAGCAATAAAAAGATAATTTTTTAAACAGATTTGCCCTCACGTCTTTCTTTTACGTTTTCCCTGCCCCAAGCTGGCCTTAGCTAGTTATGACAAACCTCTTGTTACCCATTCCCACCCATGATTGGTCCAGATACGAAAATTCTAGCATTTGCAGCTCCACATATAAAAAAGAATCGAACTTGGATGATAACATTGACCTTGAAATATACACTTGGGGTATTTTGACAATTCCACATAAGAAAATTCTAGCGTCTGCACCTCCACATGTGAAAGTGAATTGACTCTGAACAAAATCTCTACACCTGAAACATAAATGTGGGGTTCTGATTTTAAAATTTTAAAAGCAGTTTGATTTTTATCAGCAGTGGCGCTGATTCTATTAAGCGGTTATTTTATAAAGATATTGTATTTATTTGAATTCGTTCCTTGGCTTTTGGTTTTAATTAGCAGCAGAATTTATAAAGCAGTGATTTTATTAAGTGGTACCCACTGTAATTCCATAAAAATTATTAGCTATTCACATTATTTCTAACAAAAAGCTCTCAAGAAAATTTTTAACCTTCCAAGCAGAAAAGAATTTAGCCCAGTAATATCAAAGTTCTAAAACATAACATGAAAAGCTATATTCTTCCAAAAGTCCCTATCACTTTGTATCTATTATTTTGCTTAAATAAAATTAGCATCTTTTGAAAACTGTTTAACAATTATAGCAAAGCGTGTGACAGATACCTTTTTAATCACATTACACATCAGAAAACCCACAAATGCCTATGCAGAGAGCCCATTTATAGGAATACTAACATAGATCAAACCATAATTCATACAAGAGGTTTTTTCATTTTAATTCCAGGTATTCATTCAGCTGACATTAATGCACTTTATGCTAACTAGTCATAAGAGCTAATTTCATGTTTACTTCCGTGACATTTCCTGCTTTTAATAGGAGAAAAATGTGAATATTTACACACATTTACATTTTGAATAGTTTACTACAGACTGTCTTTTATTAAGAAAATTCCTCCAGTAAATTGTTATTTTGAAAAACTTTCTCAGACTCTGTTTTATATTATTTTGCAACTTAAGATTTAATTATTAATATAGCTACTAATTTTTCTTTGATCAAACTTAATCCATATATTTAATTTGAATTAGCAATAAACATAGGATAACAATTCATTTCTGATTTATTTTAATTCTGAAGTGTTTTATAAAACACTAATTTGGCACGTAATTGCCTAATTGTCTTGTCATCTGGTCTGAGACTTCAGTTTATTTCTACTGTTAGTGATCTATTTCATCTTGAACATGACTTCAGTATACAATCATAATACTGTAATAGACATAAAAAATTTATCCTAAATTATTCAGATAAAAAAATAAACTTTGGTGATAAAGGAATGATTTTTTAAAAACATTGGTATGTCCTTTATCCCCGATATAACAATTTTTTAATTTCTTACTTTTATATATTACTTTCTAAACTTACATGCTTATTTTAATTTGGGATAAAAAATGAAATTAATTATGTAATCATATTTGACTGCCATCAGAGATCTGACATACATTATAAAAGAAAATTAAGGCCAGGATATTATACACCTCAAATGCTGTACATGTGAATGTTTCTACCAAGAAGAAAATTTTACTTTGTGTACTTATGTTGCTTTTATAGTAATTTACTTGGAACTTGTATAATAAAGCAAACACTTCACTAAAAGTTGTCAAATTTTCATAATGTGCCAAATTCTGGCAGCACATATATTCAGACATCTATACATATAACAATCCTTCTGCTTTAATTAGCAGCATTCCATTTTCATAGGCATTCTTTTTGTTGTATAATAATTCCCAATATCAAAAATTTTTTATAGAAAAATGTAATATTTTTACTTTAAATTTAATTTTAAAATATACACCTGCGAAATTTACCAGCAATGAAAGAAAATGTGGTAAAATTTCTACAGTAATATAGTACTTTGCCACAAACTCAATAAAGACGGAACAAAAAAAAAAAAAAAATCTTGAACCAGTTCTTAAAGCAATAGCCACAAAATTTCCACCAGAACAAAAGAAACAAAAATTTACTTCTAAATCGGTTTAGTGATTGATTTGCATTGCAAATACCTAATTAAAATGTAAAATATACACATGTGTGTAGTACATACAATTCTCAGAATTACACACACACACAAAAAAAAAGCTGTAATAATATATAGCAGAGGGATATGTGGAAGAACTATAAAAAGTTTCTAAAGATTCAAATACCTTTATCAAACTTAAAATGTTCACTGAAAAATCAACTGTTATTTAATTTTGTTGTCTATTCTTTTCAGTCTGGATTTTGCTTTCATTTCTGTCTCTTCATTGCTCCCTTCAAAACATCAGTAGTCTCTTCTGCAAACCATGGGGGCCCACCAGCGGCCAAGCGGTAAAGACGCTGAACACTGGTAGTTCGGTCCAAGGTTCGAATCCCGCGAACGGGCTGGCTGCATGGGCGTTTTCGTGGTTTTCCCCATGTGCAACGTGTATACGAGCCAGTTTCCCTAGAAAGTCCCCCACAAAGGCATCCCTCCCTTAAGGCAGATAACCCTCGTGTGCTTTGCCATAATTGAATAACCTAACCTGGAAACCATGGGCTTGAACTACCAGTGTGCAGCAGACTTACTTGATGACCGAGTGCCTCATTTACAAAGATTCTTTTCAAATATGCAATTAACTTATCCACGGAAATGATTACTAACTATATTTTAAGATAAAATGTATAAAATATAGTTAATATCTTCATTAGGAATAATGAAAACTGCAAGACACGTTTCCCTGAACCTGTATAAAATAACCATGAAGTATATTGTGATGTCCAAGTTCCTGGGATGTATACTATTTCAATGAAAGGTTGTTCATTCACTAACTACATCAAACTAAAAACTGTGAAGAAAAATTGCATCAGTTTGAAGAATTGTTAGAATGAATCTTTCAATTTGATTTTTTTTTATTAATATGCAATACCATCATCTTAAAATGACAACTTACATTTGCAAATGACTATGATCTTCTGTGGAAGGCATTAGAGAACATGATTAGTAATTATTTCAGTATAGTTATTTACACTTCAAAGAAGGCAAGACAGATGAGAAACATGGCAAAATAAAACTTAAGAATAGGGAAAACAACAACCTTACGTTTGCTGTAGATTTTTAATTAAAAATCTATTGATTTCGAGGATGAACACGTACAGGTTCCTCTTTATCAGGGATAAAAAAAGAATTCTGCAAGGAGACACAGTTGCATTTATAAAACAAAAACAAAACATGGAGCAAAGCGAAAATGAACATAGTGCCATCTGTCTAAGAAAATAGTTAAGAAACAAGGAAAATTAAGATACTAGACTTTTAAAAACATTCAGAAGGACTGGATTGAAATTAATATTAACTAACCAAGACACATTTTTTTAGAATGCGAAATGCTTAAGAAAATTCAATTCACCAAATGAAGAAACTTTACGGATAGTTATAACAGATCCAAAATCAAAATTGCGATTAAATTTCCAGCTATGATTAGCAATCAGAGATTTGTTTATTTCTCCTCTCATGTCGTAATATTCATGTTCCTTTATGTGAAATTTTAATGCTCTTTTAATTTGGCCAATTTACATTCTCTTGCAAAAAAATACATGCATCCAAAAAGAATTGATACACTACACAGCTACAAAACTCGGCGGTACTACAGTGTTTGAGTAGATAAACAAATGAACAAAAACTGGGAAGAAAAAAAGACTTATTTAAGAGAAGCAATACAAGGAATGTGAAAATCAGTATGTAGTAAAGCCACCCTTGGCAGCTATACAAGCCGATACTCAGTTGGGCATAGAGTCTATTCAGTTGCCAATGTCCCTCTGCGATAGATTGCGGCACAAATGGAGCAAGTGGTCAGACAGTTGGGACATATTCATACACAGCTGAATTTGCCTGCTTAACATGTTCGAAGACGACAGGTCTGGAGACCTGGCAGGCCAGTCGATGACATTAACAAGTCAAAGACATCGCGACAGTTGTGCTGCTTGTGGCCGAGCATTCTCCTACTGGCAAACAGAACCTGGAAGGAAAGGCATCCTGGAAGGAATACACCATCAACATACCTGCGAGCAATCAGCGTACCTAGCAGCATGATCCATGGTAAACAGCTGCATCAGCTCATCATTCCCCAGACTGTCACAGGCTGTGCTCTGTTCGATAACAAATGGTACATTGGACTGCTCACCATTCCGTCTCCAGATACATATGCAGTGGTCATCAGCATTGAGAGAAAAGCATGATTCATCGCTGAAGATAAAATTTCTTCAAACGGACATTGTCCAGCTGTGCACGACGACACTGCTTATGGTGGATTGTCAATGGCAAGCATCCTAATGGACATTGAGATCTGATTTTAATGTCACCTAGTCTTCTGCGAATCATATTTGTGGACATCCCAAGATCCATGCGAATTGGCAAATGCCGTTGCATCGATGACAGGACAACTCTTGGTGCAGATGTGGGAGCTCTTATAACTGCATAATCATCTCACAAACTGGTGGTCCGCAGATGTCCCAAGCCACCATGGCAGCTGACTATGCCTTTGCTGAGCCACTGGTTCCAACAATAGACAACAACCATATCGCTTTGACCAATCCACCTGTTCAACCAACCAGTTACATTCAACTCTATAATGCGACCCTTCTCAAAGTCAGACAACTGTTCTTAATGTCACAGAGTACATCTTAAAGGCATCTTTTGTTATAACGTCATGTATCAAAGCCATCAGCACAGTTGTAAATGCCTCTCGCTCGACGCACCTGCCCTTTTACATTCTACTAGCTGTGCACTTCAGACACATTTTATATCGCTCTACAATGCTGACTGGTGCTGTAAGTTTAATCATTTACACCACTCGCCAAAATACATCTGCATACCATGTTTTGTAGTTGTGGATCAATTTTTTTGAGTGTGTATACATATATATATATTTTTGCAACAGAGAGTATTTCAAATCATACTGAGAAGATATGCTATGAATTCTCCAAGAACTGAAGTCAGTGATGGAATCACTGTCTGATTCTTAAAGATTCTATAATTAAATATTTCAAACAGTTATGCATAGTAAAGGGCTTAATCAAATAATCACAACTGTATTTTCAAACTGCAATATATCTTAAACACATTGTCAGGATTGTCATTATTACTGCTGGCAATATTTTGTGATAACCTTATTAACTGTTGGCACTGACTACTGCCCTTTATCAGAACCTAGAAATGTTAACTCTAATTATACCTAGAATTGTTACCTTTAATTATAACCAGAACTGAGAACATTTCATTTTGATCACCTCAGAATGGTGCGTATTAAACAAATTTGCAATTTTCCAACAAATAATAGGAAAAAAAAATAGTTTAAAGCAGTAAAATCGCACAATTTATCATGAAATAATGAGTCTGTGTAATTTAAAGGAAAGGGCACTTAAATTAAAACATCCTAAAATTTCATAAAAATTATCATTTGTAATTGTAAATTCTGTAAATTTCAGGTTTTAATTTTTACCACCTGTTAGTTTATTTTTCATATTTAAATAATGTTGATATTTATGTTAATTAAGTTACATTTCCTTAACATTTATGCAAAAAAATAAATACACCAAAATATTTTTACTCTAAAATTGAAGTTAAAACTGTGAACTCCAAATTGCAGAACTTTAGTCTGAGAACTGTTAACCCAACTCACCTACTTGTGAAAAAGTTACGTATTTTTGCTTCAAAATGAGAGCATCCCTCTTGTCAGCCAACCACAGATATTTTCAAAGTATGTTATATTTTGATCTTATGCCTGTAAATCTCTAAAACGACAATTGGTTTATTTTTAGCTGTATACCTACGTTTGACGAAAATGACACAATATTTGAATTATATTCATATAAAGCGAGCATAAAGGAATTTCATATAATAAAAGTTTGTAAAAATATGAAAGGTGAAAAATGCTTGTTTTCCAGAGCTAAATAAAACCATTCATCCATAATCAGGATGCACACACAGTATCAATGCCAAATAACCCTTTGATAAATTTAAAATGCGTCACTTGACAACAATTTCTGCTTGAAAGCAGGAAATATAGATATATTATTATTTATCAGAATACCATCTACTCACATATAAATATTAATTGCATGAATAGCTTTACTGAATTTAACTGATTTGCATATGTATCAGAGTTAAGAAATATATAATGCATAATGTTAAATAATTATACAGCAGCAATTTGTATTATTACTCTATATTATATTAACATCATCAAAACCACTAAGAGCAATTCCTAAATTGTGGAATTTTAACACTATACTGAAAAAGAATTACAAATTTCAACTAGTGGAATGCATTTTACAATATGTACCAAGTTATTACACATTATACACTGTAATTAATAAAATATGTTACTTAAACACTGAAACTCCTGTTTTTCCTGACTAACAATAATCAAATAGTATCTTCTTAAATACGGAACAATAATATGCCCTCTTTGGACAGATTAATAAAAATGCATAAAATTTTATTAACCTGAGTGCTCTTGACATAGTATCATATGTCATGTCTGGGTTGTTCTTATGCAATCCCCATAGTCTTGATACAGCTTTGGAATCAACAATTTTAAAAACACCATATTCCTTATTAATCCATCTTATAAAATGAGGGCAATAATTTCCATCATGCAGCAACTTTAGGAGAAACTCCCAGAGGTATGTAGTATTTTCTAAAAAGCACAAAACTTTGATTGTAAATTTTAAAACAGAACATTAACTGGTCTTCTACTTAAAATACAGCTAAAGAAAAATATAAAGTTGCATATGAAAATAATACACACACACAAAAAAAAAAAGATATGTCTTCATCTAAAAATTAAATATTTACGTATTTTACAGTAGCATTAAGTATGAAAAAAGTAAAACGATGGTTATAATAAATGCTCACACATAACAATATACAAACATCATTATACAAATCTATGTAATTTATAATTCATCATATATACTAATAAAACACCATTTTAATAAAATAAAGCAGTTAGAAATAGGCATCACAGATATTTTTGAAAATAGATGCAAAACTAGGGCATGCAAACAAACAAAAAAAAAAAATATCACGAAATGACATAACAAATACAAATCATTCTGTAGAATTTAAAGCGTGAAAAATACAAATTCAAAACTTAAAAGA
Source organism: Stegodyphus mimosarum (assembly GCA_000611955.2). Lineage (NCBI taxonomy): Eukaryota > Metazoa > Arthropoda > Arachnida > Araneae > Eresidae > Stegodyphus > Stegodyphus mimosarum. The sequence continues at coordinate 80,753 of KK112786.1, read as the reverse complement.
AATTGATGCACTTGGGTAAAAAGGTAAAAATGCAACTTCATCAACTAATACATCTAACAAACTTAAAAAAAAAAAAAAGAAAAGAAAAGAACACTACATCTTATCACTTAAAACTAATGAAAATATAACTTAATATAACAATTGTAAAACTAAATTTCTATGATAAAAGTTATACAACAGATATTGATTAAATGTTTTTATTCTGCAGTTTACATCTATCTTAAATTAATCACATTAAAAAAAATATATCAATATATGTATACAGTATATGCGTACATATTAATTTATGTATACAGTTACATGTGGGCGTCTGAGTGTGTATCATTATATATACATACACAGACAGATGCACATTGTTTCAAATATTTCTATAACTCTATCATAAGATAGTAAAGCAGGCATATGGAAATTTTCTGATAAAACACAAAACGTTCATAAATAAAATTGTTCACACTATCGCCCCCTCCCTGGAAAAAAATACCTGAACAAGTGGGCAAGAATTAAAGAAAAAAAGAAAAGCATGCACAAATCTATGTATCAAATGTCATTCAAAAAGCAATAAATAAAATTATAAAATATCTCAAAACATTACACAAATTCATTTGATATTTTATATATGGACTTATTCTAAGAGATATTTAATTTATGGAGCTCAAAAGTTTAAATACAGGACACCAGAAAAAAAAGAAAAGTCTAGAAACATTCCTAACGTTTCTAACTGATATATTAACAAAAAGGCTAGTTCAAAGACAAGTGCAAACGTTAAAAATGCTGCTGACAGCAGAAAATGCATGATGTAAACAGCTGATAAACGAACATAGGAAATGAAAAAATTCTTTCATTCCGATTGTTTTAATCAACAGCTTAAAAGCTGGAAAATACTTCTTATACTATCATTCAATGAAGCTTAGTTCCGTTACTTCCCAACTATTTCTGATGAAGTTCAACAGTCCAATTTTTAAAGAGTCAAACTACATATCTTTATAATGACTCAACAAAATATTAGTCTAAATTTTACACACAATATTTATGTAACGATTAATACTACATGTCAATGAGAAATAAATTTGTATTACAGGTTCAGAAGTTAAAAACCATTAAAACACGAATTAAAAAAACACTACTGTCAACACATTAATCCAGACATTCGTTATTTGCAGGAAATATTTGGAAGGGAAAGAAACAATGCGGTTACACTAAAAGGAGAATTCAACTCAAAATGTGAATATTCGGCGGCCATATTTGGCCAACCACTGTAACTCGTGCGAGGAAGACATCAAAGTTTTTTGTTTCCTTTTACTCTGCATCTGGTGAAGAGCATCGGAAGAACAAAATATTTAGTGTGGACAAAAAGACGTAAGTATAAATCAAGTGGCTGCCATCAGTCGACGAATAAGGTGAATTACTGGTAGAAGGTCCTAATCAGTGAACTGAAGAGTCAAGTATGAGTAACAGATGTTAAGGATGGAGAAAGTCAGATGGGTATCTCTGTTTCTCTCAGGGAAATGCAGAACATCTAAGAGGGCTGATGCAGTTGTTAGGATGAGTGAGAACAGAACAGAAGAAATTTCTGATAAGTTTTTGAATATAAACTTGGATTGTGTCTACTTTGAGATCGCGGTGGATATACGAATTTGGAATGAACCACGGCGCGTTGATAATCTTTCTCAGGGCTTTGCTTTGAAGAACTTGGATGTGTAGCTGATGAGTTTTGGCAGCGTGGCCCCAGACAGGACTAGAATAGAGTAATGCTGGTCGAAGTATAGATTTATATAAGATGAGTTTATTTGAAACGGGCATATGACTTCTTCTGCAAAGAAGTGGGCACAAAGTTGCAAGCGTGATATTAATTTTTTTCACAGTTTCCCTGAGATGTTTCTGAAAAGTCAATTTTTTTTATCTAGAATGACTCCTAGATATTTGACATCGTCAACCCAGTCAATTTCTTCATCAAATAGAAGAGGTCTTAGTGGAGTGAAATTTGTTTGTCCTTTACGAAAAATAATTGCTTTTGATTTTTCAGTATTAATTACAGTCCTCCAAGAAATGAGCCATTTTTCTAGATGATTGAGGTAATGTTGAAGAAAGAGCTGGGTAGAACAGTAACTGTAGAAGTTTGGGTCATAACTGCAGTATCATCTGCGAAAAGAGCTATGTGGAATTGTGGGTCTTTAGAAATATCGTAAGTGTAAAGGTTATATAAATATGGTGAAATTCCTGATCCTTGGGGCACTCCAGCGAAAACGTTTCTCGTGGTAGAAACAGCATTACCAGTTTTCACTGCAAAGCTTCTGTCTTGGAGATAGGAAACAATAAGTTTTATACAATGATCGGGGACATTCAACTTGATAAGTTTGTAAATAAGACCCCGGTGCCAGACCCTATCAAAAGCGTTCGCAATATCTAGGAAAATGGCTCCGGTTGGGAACTTATAATTGAAACCATCAGTAGTTTGTTGATGACACGAAGCAGCTGGTGATTAGTACTATGAAGTTCACGGAAGCCAAACTGTTCTTCTGAAATGTAGGAGCTCTGTGGAATAACTTGATTAAGACGATATAGAATAATTTTTTCAGTTATTTTACAAAGTCGGCTGAGGAGGCTAATTGGGCGGTAGCTCTGCGGAAATGGTGAATTTTGATGCGGTTTGGGGAAGACGATGATGATGGCATGCTTCCATACATTAGGAAAGTAAGAGAATTTTATGATAAAGTTGATAATCTTAGTAAAACAAGTGGTAGCATTGATAGAAAGCTGTTTCTGAGCTTTGGTATAAATACCATCAACACCTGGAGTTTTTTGGGTTTTAAGGAACTAATGTAATGAGGAACCAGCTTAGGCGTGGCGAGGAATGTAAAGTTCAAAGGACCTGAGATTTTTAAGAAGGTACTAACAGTTTCAATAAATTTGGAGATATGATTGTTGTCTTAAGGGGTAGTATTGGGCATAAACGTTTCTTCTAGTATATGTGCAAGGGTGTTAGCTTTACCTTCGTCGGAATAAACCATTCCGTTGGTACCATGAAGTGGAGGAATTTGCTTGAAGGGTTTCTTAAATTTCTTAGCAATGTCAAAAAGAGAATTATTTTCAGTTGCGAGAGAGTTGATGAAGTTTCGCCAGCGTTGTGTCTTGAAGTAACTAATGTCCTTTTTGATGTCACGATGAAGAGCGTTCAGTTGCGTTTTGAGCCTCGAGTCTCGTGTATTTTGCCAGTTTTCCCTAATGCAATTTTTGCATTTAATTTTTTGTCTTATGCTGGCTGGAAGAGGCAGAAAAGAATAAAAACTGATGAATTTATTGGTAGAGAAATTTGGTAAACCTCTTGATTTCAGACTCAATATCGTCTACATTGATGATTTTGGGATTTCCAGGAATGGTATCTGAAAAGAGTTTTTTGAATTTCTTCCAGTCTTGTGACACCATTACTCCTGTCCAGTGAAGGTAAGTAGCTATTAATGCTACAAAAGTGATGATTCTACCTCCGCGTCCGTTTTGTCGGTCCGCAGGATAAGTCGAATAGTTTGCGTAAAGCACGTTTAGTGCAGGTTTCAAATGAGTTTCCTATATGAGAATTACGTCAGGTTCTACACTGACTACCAATAAGTATTTGGACACCTATGCAAATAGCGATATCTGCGGTCCTAAGGTACGTCACGGACTCCGCCGGTATATATCGTGTAGGAAACAGCATCGGCTTTAGTCGCATGCAAGATGCCTAGCAGTTCGGAGCTCTCTGATTTCGAGAAAGGTATAATTATCGGGTATCACAAATGCGACCGATCCTTAAGGGACATATCTAGCGATCTGAAGTACCCAAAATCGACAGTGGCCTATGTGATTAAGAAGTGGAAGGTGAGCGGTGATTGTCGGAATGTGCCCTGAGTCGGCAGACCAACGAAACTGGGAGATAGAGACCCACGAGTGCTGTCCAGAGAAATTCGGATGAATCGCACCCAACCGATGACCCTCATCAGCGAGGAGTTTCAACAGACATCCGGGAGTATTGTTTCAATGAATACCATCCGTAAGGAAGCACATCTGCTTGGTTTTCATGGTCGTGCTGCTGCTCATAAGCCTTTGATCACAAAGTCCAACCGCGCTGCTCGGTTAATGTGGTGCAAAGCACATCGAAATTGGACCGTAGATCAGTGGAAACGGGTTCTTTGGAGTGACGAATCAAGGTTCACCCTTTACCGTTCGGATGGCAGGGTCTGTGTCTGGCGTCTACCTGAAGAACGGCTCCTGGCAGAATGTATTGTGCCAACAGTCAAGTTCGGCAGAGGTGGAATTATGGTCTGGGGTTGTTTCTCCTGGTATGGGCTGGGACCCTTGGTCCCCATTCATGGTAAGCTCAACTCCATGCCCACTGCACTATTTTGGATGACAATGTGCTTCCTACGATGTGGCAGTTTTACGGGTTAGACCCCTGTTACTTTCAGGACGACAATGCCAGTTGTCATGTTTCGACGTTAACCAAGGCTTTGTATGGTGCCAATGGATTTCATCGAATGGACTGGCCTGCCCAGAGATCAGACCTGAACCCTATCGAGAACCTCTGGGACGAGTTGCATTGCGGAATTCAGGGGTGCACTGCCCGTGCAAAATCGGTGAAGGAACTTCTCTGTCTTCCATGAACCCTATCGAGAACCTCTGGGACGAGTTGCATTGCGGAATTCAGGGGTGCACTGCCCGTGCAAAATCGGTGAAGGAACTTCTGTGTCTTCTCCAAGCCGGGCGGAAGAAAATACCCCTAACTGTCATACAAAGACATGTGGAAAGTATGCCCCGGAGGGTCCACGCTGTAATTACCTCTCTTGGAGGCTCTACCAACTATTGATTTTGAATAAAGTTAGTTTTTCTTTTCCATCACAGGTGTCGAAATACTTATTGGTAGTCAGTGTAGTTCCAGAAGAAGGTCACCAAATTCGTCTTTTTTGTTAAATAGGCCATTAGCATTCCATGAAAGAATTTTGATGTTTCTCAGATTAATACTGCGTGGCATGTTAAAGGCAATTACTAATTTTGTCAAGAATGTCCATAATAGCACATATTTTGTCTATAGGCGCGGTTTGTTTCTTCACGATTTTGAGGCCTTCTATAATAACAGTCCATATTGTTTTTAATGAAGCCAAATTAAACAAGTCTGAAAAAGTGGAGCTTGTGGTTTGAGTTTCAAATAAGTTGGAGTTCTTAGTATTTTCAGGCTCCGGAGAATCCATTTCTTTATTTAGAGGTGGAAAGTTGTCTTGTAAATTCCAATAATTTTTGGTAGGTGGATTGCTGGGTGAGAATTTCTGCTAGATTTGTTGTGGGCTAGCTGTACACTGGGAGACGTTAGCTGGATGTGTACCACCACAATGGCACAAGTGGCGGCTTATTTTTGTCAACTGGGCAGTTTTTAGGTTCACGTTTTCCCCCACAATGCACACAAACCCAGTCACGGGTACATAAAAGTGAGTTGTTGAAGTATTGCTGGCAACGATAGCATTGTGGATGACCAGGCCTCCGTTTAAAATTTCAGAAGTGACATTCATATATCTGATGTGCTTGATATGATAAATGTTTTATGATGTTTCATTCTTAGGAAGATGAATTACGGAAAGAGGCATTGGCTTATTTTCCTTTCTGTTTTCGATGACTGTGATATGGTTAATGGTAAAGCCTTGGTTTGTTAGTTCTTGGACAATATAGTTGGGGTTCATAGTCACTAGCAGGCCTCTGATTACGATTTTAATCCCTTTTTCTTCTGGCAGAAGAAATGTATGGGCTTTAAGATGTGTTTCTTCTATGACTTTGCGAATAAAGCAGTGAGAAACAGCATCAGGAGGTTCAATTTGTAGTATGTCTGCTTTGTCTCTTTTAAGAGTGCCCATTATCTTTCTTTCAGTTTGAATTCTTAAATTTGCAAGAAATTCATTAGCTTTGATAACATTATCCACTATTACGGGCGGAACTCCATTCTTTTGAGCTTTATTGGTAGGAAATTTCTTCTTGGTAGTTTTTGGAATTGCTGTAGCTTTTGGAATGGTGGCGCGAATAGTTGGTTGGCTAGAAGTGCATGGGTGGTTATCTTCAGTATCATGCAAGTTCATTAAGTCTTTATCGGTTTGGAGAACTTGAAATTTGTTATTAGTTTTAAGATTTGATTCATCATTGTCACTCTCAGAATCTGAAGATTTTCTTAGTTGTCGTTTCCGTTGTTTACGGAATTCACCTCCAGTTTGATAAGATTTGCAGTATTGTTTCAAGTCATTTATTTGCTATTGTAAGCGTTCATTAGAACTTTTGAATTCATTGAATAAAGAACTTTTGATTGCTGCAGTAGCCTGAACATTTTCTTGTTCTCTTAATTGATTGATGGCTTTTGCAAGTAGCAAATGTAGTTCTTTGATTGGAATCTTGTGTCTCATATAGATGCACGAACAGAACTTCTAAAAAGATTCCTCGCATTACTCTTCACGTGAAGTATTAATTTTTTTAGGTAATTTGAAAAATATGCAGAAAAATATGAGGGTTTCAGGCACCTTCCTTCCGAATGTGGAAAAAAAAGGATTTAATAATACTAATCAAATTTTACAAATACATTTTTCTGTTTATGTTTATAACTTGTATTTTTGTTCCTTAATATATAGTGACATACACTAGGATGATTTTAACTGGCCGCTTGCAGTGATTGAAGAACTATATCCGTGAGGGGACGGCCATGTGAGAATCGTCAAAATCAAAACTCCACTTGATCACCTCGATCGTCCATTCTAAAAGATTTACACACTAGAAGTTGATTCTTCTGGGGATCCCATTATCTTGTGGTAATCGATATAAATCCCACGGGATTCCAGTTGCCCATATTACCTTAAATGTTCTCATTGTATTCGTCAAGAACTTTCAGCAGACATATTATACAGCAAAAATTGATCTTTATTTCGAGACTTCAGATATAAATGGTACTCCTCGAACAGCCGGTCTCTCTTCTCTCTCTGCGCTTCTACCTAGGGTTGCCGTATTTATTGGCTTCCACGCAGGGGCGCAAGGCGAGCTCCTTATCACTATCACCATATCACTATCACATGAACATCCTGCTAATGCCCTACCAACAACACGGCCGAATGAAAGTTTAGTGATGCTCATAGGGATGTTCCAGTAACTCTTCGGACGTCGAGATACGGTAAAATAATCAAAACTCTGAGGAGATTGGTCTGTTGAACTTTTGAACATTGTTGATTTAACTCGAAGGTGGTAAATCAAGGTAGGAGGATCTTATGTAATGCCGTCAAAAGATAGCGGAGCTGTCCACAAACCTATGTGTTAATGAATAATTTTTTGGATTAGGTCAGTACTTTTTACAGAGGGCCTTTTTTATTGAATTGCGCTTTAAGGTTTTGCGGTTTTTGTTGGATTATCCTTGTATGTTTTTGTCTCTCGCTTTTTTGTTGGATTATGTTTTATAATGCTGTAATAATTTAGTTGTAGTAATTTAGTTGTTGTGAATGTTGTAGTAATTTTAAAATATGATTAATTTGTCCTTTTTATTAACATTCCATTGAGAGTTTAATGTTTGACTAATTAAGTAGTTTAGTCAACATGTATACCAGTGTCATGTTAAATGTCTAATACGTATCTCGTCAAAAGAACACCTGAACGGCGATGGATAACACACCAAATGGGCTTGTGCTCAGTAGCCAGTAGGAGAAATATTTTTATTATTTTTAAAGGCATATTTAAAGTTTTTAAAGTATTTTTAAAGTTTATATATATATATATATATATATCAAAGGATGGTTCAGATTCGAAGTTCTGATTTTGGTTTTATATTATATTATTTATCAGCCCAAAGGGGCTTTGTCCCTGAAGGACTATTGTTTTCTTTTGCGTTGAATCGCTATAAACTACTGTATCAGTTTTCAAATTGTAGCCACCAAATGTTTTCGGCCTGTGTTATATTTAAAGAAATTAAATAATGAAGAATCTGCATAAACAACGGTGCCTAGAGCCATCCATTTTTGAATAACGTACGTTTCCACCCGAATATGCGCATCTGGAAGCGCAGATCTCGAATTTGGAATTTGTTTTATTATCTATTTCATAGTTTGTAAACCTTTAACGAATTTTCGATGAACAAACTCAACGAATTAAAGCGAGCAATGGCAACACTCTACGAGGGAAAAAAAAAAGAAAAAGAAACTTTTTATCTCCAGTGCGCGGAACTGTGTATCGGAAATTTTAAAGATATGCTCATTTTAAAATTATTTTGCGATATTGCTGTTGAACTGAATTTTATGGTTTAAGTGCGGAAAACAAGATATTTAATAAATAAAGGTAAAGCACAAAACGTTAAAAAAACACCCCTTTAGAACGTAATTTAAAATTTGAAACATTTCAGATTTTATTTATTTTTTCTTTCAACTAGAAAGTTACGAATATGTTTAAAAGACAAACTGTTCCCTATTAATTTCAGGTAGAAAAAGCGACAAAGACTTCAAAGACAGTTTAGCTCTTTTTACGGAGTGTCTAATTAATGTAGGTCAGAGATAGGAGATCATCATTCGTTAAGTGGTGTTCGACCCGAAGGCTTTTACCGCTACATGTTTATCATTCTCCCTAAGGACCTGTAAAAGTTCCTTAAATTCCATAAAAATGGAAAAATCCTGTGCACTTATAATAAAAGTGCAAAGTCTTTAGAAGTTGATCAGGAGAGGCGCCATCTATCGGCCACGAATGAAGTCTTCTGGAAATTTTGGGTAATCACGTGACTTGCCTATTTTATTTCTCACAACCACACAAACAAAATCCCAAGAAAAATAGAAAGAATAAAACTTAGGAGGGATTAAAACTTATTAATTAATTAACAACTTTTATCATCTGAAAAGTTTTTTTTTCCGGTTTCTAGGAGATATTTTAAATCATTTTGTCCCCAATTTTGCTCTTGAGAAATCACAATTGCGTGACCGTAAAACTAGGCAATACACATCTCAACCTATTTCTGTGTTTTCGATGAAAACAATAGATGAATTTGCCGTTGCCGTGTTGTGTGAAAAGGATTTGCATGATGTTTTTTAAAATTAAATTGAAAAATTATGTACGAGTATCGTAAATGTTTAAATTATGGCCGAATTTGATGCTATATATGAAGAAGATGTGGAGGAAGAACGTTATATAGACGATTTTTTAATTGAACCTGTAGTTGTTCGAGGAGCTGGAAACATGACTGTGTTAGTAAACAGTTTGGAATTATTTTAGTTTTTCAGCAGTTTGTTCAGCTGTAAATTTGTACTTCTGTCCTACGAAAGATAATTTGAAACTGACTGAAAAATTCAGATGAAGCCATTGAGCAATATCTCAATTTAAATTGTAATAAGTTGTCATAAATATTGAAATACTGGATTTCACTTTCTAATTTCTAAAACGAAAGTATTAATCATGTGTGGTGTTACTTTCGCGTTTATGAATAAAACAGAACCCTTAATAATGAAATATTATTATTAGTGAAATCTGTGATACTTATTAAATGCATATTACATAAAATTTAATAGTATCTGTTTTGCATATGTAAAGACAAGAGTTATCATTTTATAATTTATCATTACGTTTCCAAGAAAAATTTTTAAGAAGCTTCTGATTTGTTTGTCAGTGATCGTTTTGTTTTCTATATAAACACGAATGTTGAAGTTTTTCAATTGTGTTTTTAGGTTTGGACTGAGCAATCGTTTTGATACCGAATTTCCCTCTTCTTTATCGGGCAGAGTAAGTTTTGCATTTGATTTTAATTTCAGAGTCATTATATGCGACATTAAGTATGGTATTTTGTGTTGTATAAAATTTTTCTAAACGTGTAATTTGTAAATCGTATAACAGTCAATTGATATACAGTTGGTCTAAAATAAATACAGATATAAACTGATTAGCTGTTTATTAACTCTCCGAAGCAGGATTAAGTGTTTTAAATCTAGTTTTAACTGTAAGTAATCCTTGGTGCATAGTCAGAATGTAGTTTTTAAATAATGAAAAATGCTAGATCTATGAATGAAATAATAAAAATGTGAATAAAATAATGAAAAGTGCCAGATGTGCGCTACTGTTAAGTTAGTATAAAGTGACTAGACATTTTAGATTGTGCAGAACAGTCCTAGATTTTATGTGTTGGCTATCAATGTAAATTTTGTTATTGTTGCACGTTATGGTTATAAAGGTAATATTTTGAAATCAGAACTTCATTGACTAATCAAATAACCTTAGGTTCCAGATATATGGTTTAGGGCATTTGCAGTGTCCACAAAGTAAATGGTTTCTGAAAGGATTTTAAAAAATTTTTGTACGAGCTGCATTGTACAAATTTTTGTGTAAGCAAGAGCATAGAAAACTGAATTATGAAATGAAGTTATATATAGAATTTTAACTGGATTGCTTTTGAAAAATAACTTAAAAACATGTAAATTTTATGCAAGAAAATATTTTAATAAAGGAAAGTTAATCTGCTAATGAACGTTTCAGTGATATCCAATGAATGTTATCTGAAATGACCACAGTTTCAGAGATGGCGGATTGGTAAATTTGTGCAATATATATTATAAAAGGATGTATAGAAAGATATATAAAAGGAATAAAATGAAAGGTATTTGAGTATTAAATGAAAATTGAGTTAAATAAACCAAGATTTTTCTCATTTCAGGTTTTGTTTAAATTTGCAGTATTAGTAATTAATTACTGGGGCCTTATGTTGGAACAATTTTGTATTTTGCTAAAGTTCTAATGGCAGCCACTTCTAAAACTGATCAATATTTATGAGAATGTAACTAAACATTGGTATTAACCCTGAATTAACCTCATACGCCCATACGCATTAGCAGTTAATCCTCTTACGCGATTGCATGCCGTTTGGTGCAACTCACCTTGGAGATGGTGGGTTGTTGCAGTATGATCTCGCCAGACCAGATATTTTGTGTCACTAAGCCTAACTTAAAAATAATAATAATAATAAATTGTTTTGATTTTTTTTTTTCCTGTAATGCTATCTAACAGTAATATAATCATAAATACAGAACATCAAAAGATTCTGAAAAAATTTTAATTAAAATCTGAATGCAAAATAAAATATTTGACTCATCTTGATGAAATGTAAAAAACTTACTTAAATCTATATCTAAAAATACATAAAAAATACTCAAATATAATCAAATATTACAGTATAAATGATTCAGAAACGAGACAGTGTGTGATAATCTAGTCGCTCTCATTTTATTAGTTATGAAACACATTTTTAGGTCAAACTTTTTAATTCCATCCTAGCAGAATAATTAATCCTAGGAATCCCATTCATTTTAGGTACATCTACCGGAGTATGTTGATTTTGGATGAAGATAGATTTTTCACTCATCTTTTATTCATAGAAATTACTAGTTTCTTCAACTATTATTTTCATTAAATTATTAAAAAAAAGGGGGGTATCAATTTACTTCACATTATTTTCAATTAAGTTTACTTCTGTAATTTCCGTATATTAATAAGGCTTTAATTACTTAACAGATCGAGTTAATGATGAAGTAGCCGCTTCTCTACTGGATTGTAAGGTGAAAGCAAAGCAAACTTCCAGTTCAGTCTCTTAGAAAATTTCGGTATCAAAATTGCTATTCTCACTTAAATCCAGAGTTTTTGGTACAAAAATAGTCACTCATGGGCTTTACAATTCGAATATACTCTTCTTCCGTTGAAAACTTCTTTCTCTTAGACATCGCTTAATTAGTTTAAATCTGTTATCCGGTAGAAAAAACTTACGCCTGCTATCTAAAAAAGATGCAAATGGAATACAAACTGGAGTTTCCAAAACCACAAGCTGCACTCCCAGTCTTCCCATGGGGGGATGAAACATCAGAAACTGGTCAGTGTTAAAGTCCAAGATCCGAATACATCAGGACTTTGGCGATTCCAGATTTGGGATTTTCTGGGTATTACGTCATCAATTTAAATCTAGTAAAATAGCATGGAGAAATGATAGGTGAAAATGTGCTTTAGCCCACTGCTTGGCGATGTTTTGAAAATCGCCAATTCGGCGCGTTTCTGCGAAACGTCTTTGCAATTGCAACCTTCCCAACACGCTCCGCAAAAACCTATTGTAAACAAAACATAGAATTCTAAACCATAAATTAGTATGCAAACTGTGGCCACAAAAATATAATAAAATAATATGCAAAACGAACATTACGATCATTAAAATATTTGTCAGTTACCTTTAAATTAATTATTTACATTTTATGTTGTAATACTTAACACATTTTATGCCGTTACATAACCTTCCCGACACGCTCCGCGAAAACGTAACCAAAATGGCATCCCAGAAAGAAGGAATTTTTTTTAAAAGGGCATTAAAATTACAAACGATACCATGTACACACCGTTCCGTTTTAACTTAAAAAAAAACATCTGAGAATTGCACAATGTAGACAACGTACACAAATAAACAAAATAAGCTAGAATAACGAAAATAAATTACAAGAAAATGCCATGTGCACAGCGTTCCTTTTAAACTTAAAAAAAATTTCAGCGAATTGCACAGAAATAACTACTTAAATTAACACGTAAGAATTTCGAATAAACCGCTACGTCATCTCACATTCCCAATAAAACCGTTCTTTATAAAATAGGAAATACGCATGCGCGAAAACTAATGTTTCCGTAGCTTCAAAATACCCAGTCAGCCATGTTCGCGGATATACGGAGTTACCCATGTTGTCGCGTTTATTGCTCATTCAAAAACAATCGCCGCCAAGCAGTGGGCTAAAGCGCATTTGGGCCAAATGATACAATTAAAAATATGAAATCGTAATTTATGATCTAACGGGTATAAAAATTTATAAAAAGAAAGTTTAATATGTATTTGTTTAGTTTATTAATCATTGCTTTCGATGTAAGTTGTTTAAGTTGCTTTGTTTTATGTGCAGATACTTTCTCTTTAATTCTGTAAACAGACATAATTTCTTGTTCAGTTAGAAAGTTCCACTGTTCAAGTCCTGTAATTGCTGTGCTGAGAATTCCGCCTAACTTGCCAGTCAAAATTTTTTTGTTTTCAATAACATCTCTGTCACTATCGGTAGTGGTATTTTCTGTATCTAGAACCATAACTACAGATTTCGCCGTCCGTTGATTGATGATTGGGTCATTATCATTGCAATGAAAAACTTCTGTTATATCATCTTCATTTATTACCGCTTGTCTACAAATCTTTACAAAATCCATTAACTGGAAAATCTCACCTTTGGTTTGTGATATCAGAAAACTTTCAAATTTACGGCTATCATCTTTATCTTCCTCACGATGAAATATTGTAGCTAACTATAAATTATGCCAAGCATTTTTTAAAGTATCTGGAGATACATCCTCCCACAATCTTGCAGTGCTGCATACAGCAGATTTATTATAGTAAAATATTTCAAAAATTCTTGAATGGTCTTGCCATTGTTCGAGAAAATTAACATGGATTTTAAAAATGCTACTTTATATTTGCATTTCAGCGTGCACACTGTTCTGATATCTGTAGGCTGAATGACAGACACAATTTGGAGGAAAGAATAATATGGATACATTATCTTTCACTAAAATGTTAAGTGAACTAGGAGCCAAATAGTTATCTACAATCAGGACTATTTTTTACTAATCAGCTAAACGAACCCAATTCAAATGTTGCCGAGCCTCGGGTGTAAAATGGTTTTCAAATCAATCATTCATTAACGCTTGTGTCATCCATGTTCTTTTATTTGCACAATATATATAACCGGGAGCATCGTTACTCCTTTAAATGCTCGAGGTCGTGTATGTTTTTTGATTACGAAAAGTTTGCATTTGTGCGTTCCTATGGCATTTGCGCACGCTAAAATTGTTAGGCTCACTTTGGAATCTTTGACAGTGGTTGGAACCTTTCCTGTAGAGGCTGCCAATGTATTTCGCGCTACATATTGCTGGAAAAGATCAATTTCATCAACGTTGTAATTTGTCCTGGAGATAACGTTTCACTATTAATGACTTAATGAATTCATCTGCAAATAGTTCAGCAGCTTCAATATCAGCTGAAATTTTTAATTGCATTATACCACAGCGATTTTAAAATTTGGTTAACTCATGTATTGAATATGTGCACTCAGTTTTCATTTCTTCATGAAATATTTTGGCTTGAGCCATTAGTGTTGGCATACTTTGCTGCGACGCTGTCTGACCCATTCAATCATCACTTTGTCATGATCGTCACTTTTAGCATAACAAACAATTTTTCTGTTATTCATTGTAAGCGTGGTGTCGGAATCCACAAAAAATTCAAAAAGTTCCTTTTTCTTATGTCATGTACAGTTGAGCCATACTTCTCTCATAAATTTAAGACGTATAATGCCTTTATCCATTTTTTTGCAGCAATTCCACTTTTTGTTTAATGGACATCAAAACATGCTTTCACCCTTGGCAGCTCCAGAATTAGAAACACATTTTCGACGTAATTGAAAGTTCAAGCTTTAATTTTTATAAAATTGCTGTAATAATAAAAGTCTGCAAAAAATAATAAGCTGGATCAAATTAGAAGATTAAGGAGCAGTGCAGTCTGCTACATTAACCGAAATTTCTTAGAATCAATGAAGATAATTTTAGCCTAGCGTAATAGCACCCACTATACGTTATTGGCTATTTATCATAAGATTAGTGACAAAAGACAAGTTGTTCCACTAAATTTTGTCTTGCTTCTATCACGTACTGAAGTAAGCCTGAATTGTATTAGTTTAGTTATTTATTATACCTACCTCGCTTTCTTGCAATACTTAAGGCTAATCTGAGCCCTGAATAAATAAACTCCCACATACTTAACCCTCCGAGCATTACGGGTTTAGCCCTGAAATTTCAAAGTTCCTCAAAATGTCATGAATAAGTGTTATTTTCTCGATTTTAATTAAAAAAATGGCTCTCTCATTTTGTACCTTGATTTCTTTTCTTCCAATATAAATCCAAACCGAAATCAGATACATTAAAATATAGCAGAAATTTTCATGTGTAATGAATATAGAAGGCAGCCTTCTGTATGGAATAATCCGGCCATAAGGCTGAGAGGGTTAAAGTTTATCTAGGTCTGTCGCTGGTTACTGCCTGATGCAGTCTCTGCGGGTCCTAAACTCTGCAACAAAGCACCTTCCTAAGTTCTAAATTTTCACCGCCCCTAAACTTTGTATCTCAGTGCTTTCTCTAAATTATAAAAATTTTGTCATCTCTTAATTTTGCCATACGGTGCTTCTCCAAATTCCAAAAATTTTGTCTTCCCTAAATTCCGCTGTCTGGTGCGGCCATTCGAGCTAAGATGCTGGATCTGGGTTTATGTGAATATCGTATCAGTTATTGTTACTTCAAATAGTACTAAATATAATTTGGTACTTATGTACTATGACGACTACCTTGGCAACATTTGGCAATAAAAATTTTCATTGGCAATTTTTGGTTTATCTTTATAAATTCTTTTAAAAATAAAAGCCCTAATTCTAAAGGAATAAAAACTCAGAAACCAAAGATCCCGAATATATATATACATATTATAAAGAAATGTATATATATAAACTATATACTAAATACGAATTAAAAAAATTAAAATTAACTTACTTAAAACTGATTAAAAGAAAATGTTGAAGTTAATGATGAGGAAAGTAGCGTGAAATAGCTTTCAAAATGGCATCAAAAAGCGTTTCCTGTTTTCTCCGTCAAATAAATTCAGCTAAATAGGTATCGAAATGATGGTGGCTTTTCTCACGTTGTCGCTTGTTTCTCTATTTTGCGGAACGCCACATCCTTTCCATGTGTTGAGTGCGAGTCTGTGTAGATGGGCCAACAAAATTGTATCGATTGCCAGTTTTCCAGTAGCCAATTTTGGCGAGATATCTAGTAGTCTTCATAGTACGCAAGTACCTATAATTTTTTGGCCTATGATTTTCATTAACAAAATCGATTTTTGGAATATGAAAAGACATTTTTGTTAAATTTTTCCTCGTCAACATGTCTTGGCGCATTTAACTTAAATCTGTAAACATCATCAACGTAATGTTAGTATAAAAGGTTGCCATAATCTTGTTATTCAATTACTAATATAAAAAAAGTGTTTAGCCATCGCTGCATGAGTCATTACTGAAGCTGCCATGTATTGATAAACGTGCAGGGGGGAATAATATAATAAATAATGATTTGCCAGGTCAGCATCAGGGATGTAAAATACTAGTTGGTGTAAAATAACAATATTTATTTGTAGAATGTTTCGGTTTGAGAGGGATGCCAAGAAGATGCGAAGCTACGGAGCCAAATTATTAATCTCATAAATTTTTGCTTAAATGATTGTTTCTTGAATAACGAGGTATTTTATTTAGTGCCTAAGTGAAATTAAGAATCGGGACTCTCCATATGTTTTATTATGGAAAGAAAAATCAAACGTGCATACGTAAAGCATACAAAAAAAAAGTTTGTGGCTTTGAAGTCCGGATTTTAGATCATTCTGGATCTCGGACATTATCACACGAAGCCAACTGCATGTCAGCTGGGTTTTGTTTGCTTTATATCATCTGCTCGTACATCTAAACGAATAACGAGAATTCAAGAGTACTTTATGGGCACAAGGTCAACAATGTATATGTTCATATAAGCTAACTGTAGTGGATACGGATGGCCATTTAGTGATTTAAAATAATTCTAAAAGAACGTGCATGTTTGAGAGTGCATATATGCCATACCTGTCTCAATGCAAGTGGCGATGCACTGGTGCATCAGTTGGCTGCTACCGACATAAGGGACTGATGCATACACCAAAGAGCCATTACATTATGACCACCCTCTATCTGTTACAATGGGCTCGCCCAGGAACAAAATCACTGCGCATGTGTGACTGATGTTGGAGTATGTGAAGCGGCTATGAATTGTCTTTCCAAACATAGTGCAATTAATGACATAATGGGAAAAACACTTGATTTATCAGACTTCAATAAAGGTCAAATCGTTATGGGTCGGCGACTGCGAACATCAATATCAGAAACGGCACGTTTAGTGGGCTGTTCATTCGCAGTTGTTGTTAGCACATATCGAAAATGGTGTATGGAGGTGAGCTGGCCAGCCATTGTCGACTTGCACACTGCTGGCAAATCGCCAGCCAGCAGTGTGTCATTGATGGCACATGATTCCAGAGGAGAGCAGAGTTTCTCAACACACTGTACTGCATATGGGCCTATGCAGCTGAAGGCCGAAGTACATCCCTGCACTCACAGTACGCCATTGCCAGCTGCGTCTGCAATTGGCCAATAAACATCAAAATTGGACAGTAGAAGAATGTTGCATGGTTCGACGAGTCATGTTTTCTTGTCCATCACATCGATAGGCGTTTGCTAATCTGATTTGAAAATGAAACACTGGCTCCCGGATGCACAGTTGGACAGAGACAAGCCTATGGCAGGGTTGTGGGCAATGTTTTCATGGAGCCCATTAGGACCCATAATCTCCGTATAATAATCCATGATGTCTCTGTGCTACGTGAACATCGTTTCAGACCAGGTTCACCCATGCATGATAACAATATTTCCAGCGGGGGATAGTGTTTACAACAGGATAATGCACCATGTCATAAGGATCGAATCATCAGGGAGTGGTTCGAGGACCATTCCAGTGACTTTCAAGTCATGTCTTAGCCTTCAAATTCACCTGACATTAATCCAATAGAGCATTTGTAGTCCCACCTGGAAAATCAAATTCGTCTTGCCACTCTACCCTCTCGCAATGTGTGGGAATTGCAGGACCAGTTGGTGAGTGCTTGGTACCAGATACCTCAAACTATGTATTAGCACCTTGTGGAGTCAATGCCATGTCGGGTGCTGGCAGTTTTGAGGGCTAAAGGTGGTCATATTGTAATGGCTCTTCAGTACGTATGACACATCCATATGCAGAGGGTTTTTAGTTCAGCGACATGCTGTCTCAAAGGGGTTAGTCATGAGTGATAGGCATATTCTTTGAGGCAATAATTTCTATGATAGATCATCTTATTTAAAACGAGGAGTTTGGAAAGTTTCATTGTCACATGAGGACAACTTAGAAAATCCAAGTAGGTTATATTCAGTTTCTGACATAGTAATGTTATGTGCCAGTTTTTTGTCCCAGGTCACTGTCCCCACATGGATCTCTGTCTAAAATTCAGTTTACTGTAATGCGGAAACAGTTTGAATTTTGCATCCTTTTTTGTTTTGGTATTTTAAAACTAAGTTATTTGTTTCATTCTTCTGAATTCTCATTATTATATAAATTAAAACTGAGTTTATTATATAAATTAAATATTGAGTCTCTTCATCCTTGTTGTAAGTGATGTTTTGGTGTCCACATTAGTAAAAACCTAATAAAGAATCTTAGCATTGCACATATTTTCATTGCAGGATAACTAACTACACCCCTACTTAATATATTTTATATAAGACCAGTTAAGACTTTTAGAGGCCCTAAAATGCATAAAAGATACTGGTGCTCTAAATCTATGTTTATGCCAGTTTTTCCTTCATTCCTTCTCTCTGTCAGTTTTGGTTTAGCTGCACTATTCATTCTGTGGCAAAACTGGCAAATTTTTGGTGCCCCATTTCCTGAATACTTAAGTACTTTTCCATGGCGCCCACAATACTTTATGCCCTAAGCATGTGCTTATACTGCTTAATGGTTATTCTGGCTCAGATTTTATATCTATGTGAATTTGGTAAGTAGAAAATCTGCTTGAAATTCAGGAGTGAATTGTTTTTTTTTATAGAAAGTATTTGTTATAATGTTTACAGTTCTGGTATTCATTATGCTAAATCAGTGGTCTTCAAACTGTGTTCCAAGGGACCCCGAGATTTCATGAGTCAAAATGAAAATTATACAGCACCCATACTAGTTGATTAATATTTATAAACTAAAAAATGTGAAGCTACATGTAGTTATAGGTTAGTTTTAAAACATAACATGTGGTCATCGTATGTCGAAGAGAATGATGTGCAATACTTACTAAACAGTTTTCTATTAGAAAATGAATTGATACAACAGTATTAAAAATTATACAATGGAGCGCTTTTTTCATTTGAAAAAAACTGTGAAAGAATATTTCCCAGAAGTAAAAAAAAAAGTAAGTATGACTAGATAAAAAAAATCTGTTTTGAGTATTATATAAATCAAAAGGCTTGCTAATGAAGGAAAGAAAGCAACTTTTGACATATCAACAGATTTAGTGTTAAAAATTTAAGCAAGATGAGCTTCTAATTTTGTGTAGTAGATTCATACAGAGCACAGAAGTTTTTCAAATAGCTATAAACATTTTAGTACCATTTGGAATAATGTATTTAACTGAAAAATCTTTCTCAATGTACGTAGCAACAAAAACAAATTTAATGCAGAATGTGAAATGCAGGTAACATAAGTAGAACTAGAATTTGACAGTTTGTTAAAAAAAATGCAAGCACACACCTGTCACTAAATATAAGACAAAAAATTAGGTGATATCTGGATCACTGGTTAATGCTAAAATTACATTAATTTTATGTTAATATTTTTTAATAATAAATGCAGTACTTTTCATTTAATTGTCCTTACATAAAGTACCTATAATATATTGATCTACTTTAAATATTATTTTCAGATATACAGTGGATGCTCATTAATTCAAATTAGGTTTATTTGAACCTTTGGTTAATTCGAACTAAACCAAAACCGCACCCCCCCCCAAAAAGAAACTAATTAATATTAAAAATATTTCATGAATTTGAACCAAATTTTTATCACTAGCTAATTCGAACTAAAAATTTGACAAACAATGCTATTTTTTATTTATTTTGTTTGTCAGAATCATCTGTATTTCTTTTCTGTGTAAAGAGGCATATGCCTGCATTTTTGGGCTATTGCACATTTCCACTAAACATTAAGGGCTATTGGCCTACTACCATTATCTTATTGGTGCTTAACAGACAAAGCTGCCTGGCGTAATTTGTTTCCTTGGATTCATTCAAAACTCTTTATGAATGGATCAGAGTAGGGGGAGAATCATTTTTTTATTTGTTATAAATTTTCTTATAATTTCAGAAAATCCAGTCTTTACTACAGATTTTAGAGAGCTGTGTCAGTTAACCTGCAGTGCAGGTGAGTTAATGTGCTCTAGTTTTTTTTCCTCACTGTGTGATGTGAACGTGTAAAAATTCAAGATTTTATGCTTGGAAAGTACAGAACTTTGGAGAAAAAGAGTAGAAATTTTGAAGAAAGTAGAGAATGGTAAATGTAAAACAAAGTTAACAGCTGAGTATGGAATTAAAAGAAATACCTTGTCAACTTATTTGAAAAACAAGGAATCAGTTTTAGATTCATGGGGAAAATCTAAATTTCGTATAGGAAGGAAATGCATCCCAAGAAGACTAGAAAAAGCTCTGATGCTGTGGTTCCACAAGGCTAGATCTCGAAACTTTCCGATGAATGGACCCCTATTACAATTGAAGGGTAATGAATTGGCAGGTGAAATGGGTATTGAAAATTTTAAATGCAGTGATGGATGGCTTCTTCAATTTAAGTCAATGCAGAATATTTCTTTATCAAACTGTATGTGGCCAGAGCCCTGATGTAAACGAAGACATATGCACTAATTTTGGTAGGAAACTGCCAGATCTTTTCTCTGCTTACCTGCTGAAAGATATTTTTAATGCAGACGAAACTGCATTTTTTTTTTTGTAAACTCTTTCCAAACAAGACATTGCATTTTAAAGGGGATACTTGCATATGAGGTAAAAGCAGTAAACAGGATTACAGCTTTACTTTGTGCTAATATGGATGGAAGCAAAAAGCTTAAATTATTAGTTAGTGGAAAGTCCAAGAATCCACTGTATTTTAAAGGAATTCGAACTCTGCCAGTTGATTACGTATCCAGCACAAAAACATGGATGACACAATATATCTTTAGTAACTGGTTAAAAGGAATAGATAAGTCTTTGAGGCAAGAGCATAAGATTCTCTTATTTGTGGATAATGCAACCTCTTGCTGTAATCTTCCGTAACTGAGTTCCATACAGGTGGGATATTTGCCACCAAATACAACTGCGAAGCTACAACCAGTTAATCAACAAATCATCCAGAATCTTAAGCAAATTTTTATAACACACTCTTACAACAAATAATTTTCTCTTTGGATCGTGATGAAAACTACGACATTACTCTACTGACATCTTTATATGATTTTATGCACATAGGATGCTGTTAAAGAAAGCACAATTAGTGATTGCTTTTGTCATGCTAAATTCATGCACTTCGAAGAGAACAATCATATTGAAGAATGTGATGATATTGGTACAGCTTTTTCTGAATTTAAAAAATTTAGATGTGATAATGTTACTTTTCTGATTATGTAAGGGTAGATGAAGACTTGGAATTGTGTGTAAAACTGAAGAGACCTTATCAGATTCAGAAGAGAATGCGGAGACTGTTTAGTGTCCTAATGATCAGGCCATAATGAATTTATAAAAACTCTGAAAGCAGATTGAACCTTTCTGTGAAAATGAAGTGTTTACTTCAAATCGAGAAGCTGGCTGAAATGTGTAGACATAGTAAATAAAACCAAACATCTATTTTAGAGTTTTATCCAAAAGTGTAATTCAGATTTTTACTTGAAGTTTATTTCTACTGCATATCTTCAGCTGTTAAGGTAAGTCTTTATTGTTATTGCTTTTTAATATGTTTAATTTTAGATAACATAGTATAGTATATTTTCTGGCTTTATAACGTACTAGGAGGTTTTTCTTCTTCAGTGATGCACTTTTAAAGTTATATTTTCTCTTAACATCATATAATTCAAACTCTTTTCTGAGAAACTTTGAGTTTGAATTCATGAGCGTCCACTGTATTTTTCTAAGTGTGAGCTGGGATTCCCTGAAAATACCTTTAGTTCTAAACATTTCGTAAGTCGACAGAGTTTGAAGACCATTATACTAGATGTTGTACGACGCATAGACAGAAGTGTGTTTATTTTTTTTTCACTTTAAAGGTGAGATTCAAGAGTTGTAGTGTTGTTTCAATTATTTGATATTTTGTAATTTATTCCTGACTTATTTATGTGTAATAATTATCTTTAAAATGCTATATATACAGAATCACGTGGTTGATGTAAATTTAACATGGCTGAAAATATTTGATTTTCAGTCTTTAATGTTCAACTTTTAATATTTCTAGATTGAGATTTTGATGAGTGTGCAGCTGTTATGGGAGATCGATTTTTACTGTTGTTGGATATATAATTGGCAAATACATTTTATGTGATGGAATGAGAATATTTTGAAACGTACTGCTATGTTAAAAATCTTTGCATATATGCTTGTAGGACAGTTCTATTTGAAATTATTGTTACCTAATTTCTGTTGATGTAGCATCTTCTGACATTCCTGTAAGTAATGGTTCTTTTGGTAACTGTCCTAAACATTGCCATTATGGCATTTTAAATAGCTTGCATTGTCTGAAAAACTTGTCTCCATAAAAACATCATGATAAGAGGGATTATCGGAATCAAGAAAATGAGAAATCTGGTACATATAGTGATTGTCACATGGCCAGGTGTCTGTTTACTAACCCAAGCTTTTTGGCTTCAGTTCCATTTTCACAAAAGTGGTGGTTGATCAAGAAATGCCTTAAGCAGACATTCTGGAGGATATTGCTCTATAGATCTCTGTCATAGAGAATGCTGTAATGGCCAAATTCAATTGTAAATTTAACCCATGACATAACTTCTTCATGAACTTCTTGAGCAGAAGAATATCACCTTTATTTAAGAAAATGTTTTATTGCCACCAAAAATTTTAAATGTAAAATTTTCTTTTTATAAATTAAATGCAAATACTTTAAAGTAGTTATTTTGTTACTTATTGGTTATTCCTTCTCATATTTTCATAGCAATAATTTATCTCTTGCTAAGAATTTTTTGTTAATAAAACATTTCAAGTAGTATTTTGGTAATCTTTATCTATTGCTGAGTCAAATATTCTTCTCAGCAGTTAATGCATTTTGGGAAGATTTCAGCCATATTGTTTGGTAATTATCTCTTTAAAGGTTTTGTAATTTTTTCAGTTATTTAAAAAAAATGAATAAATAAATAGCTTGTTTTGTGCCAAGTGCTATCAACATTTTACTGTTCCGGTAAAAACTTTCCTACGCAGTTTTTCCATTTTATAGAACGGCATGCCATTGCAAACATGTAAATTTTATGAGCACTTTTTTCGTATTTCATCTTTTATATATTATGCAATTCTTTTGAAGTAAATTCTCGTTTTCTGCACAACTTCATTATTTATTTCCACTCTTGGTGCTGTGATGCTTGTTTTTGATGTCTTGTTTCTTAGCTGGAAGAATTGTCATCAAAAAAAAAAAATGTAAAACAGGATAATTGATAAGTATCTTTATTTTCCT
>KK112786.1:6628-57311 GCA_000611955.2 Stegodyphus mimosarum | reverse complement strand
TCCCCCCCCCCCCCGTCGAAAAAACGAAATTTGTAGTTGTTTTTGTCACAGCTGTTGCTGAATACCGTTTTAGACGACCACATTTTCGGTTGCTATAAGACAGTAATTTTGTTATAAATATGATTTTTATCTTTGTGTGTATTTGTATCAAAAATTATAAATTTTTAGAAGAAACGATATTTCTGTATTTAGTCATGTAGTTTCCCTCTATATTTTGCTAATTTTATCATCCAATGCAAATAATTTAATTTGCAAAAAATGTGGTTACTGGAAAAACAAAGCAAATGCAAAGTAGTCATGGATAAACTACAGGTAACTATCACAATATTATTTCTTCAAAAGAAACCTACATTCCAGTAAGAATGCCAGTAATAATATTCAGTAACACATTAAGTAATATATAGTAACAATTTTTTGTAACTTATAGCTCTCCAAACCAAATGTAAATCTCATTCCTTTGGAAAGACTCAAACCTGACATTGAAAAGACTCAAACCAAAAATACTGAAAAACAGTAAGACTATGTTTGGTACTTCTCTGTTACAGCAGCATTGATGAGGAACAAGAATTGATGCATTTCAAACTTGGTGAGAAGTAGATGGTAACTGATATAAGCTAGCAATTCATTCAGTGTCTTCTAATTCCTAATGAGATTTTCTGTGAATAAAGTATGAAGATCTGATAAAATCTTGGAGGTTGATGAATTCCTCTTTGTAAAATGGAACAATAATGCAGGAAGAGTATTATTGCAATAGTGGGTTTTTAAGTGGTATTTGTCAGAACAACAATGAAGTGCTTCTTGATTCAAATAATACAGAACGGGAGCATGAAACAGACCAACTCCCATTTTTATTATAAGAGAGTAGTACTCTGTGTACTACCATCAGTAATTGTTTTATAACTAATAAATTAATGTATTTTGTCTACTGATGATATTTTCATTGTTCCTTTAAATTTTTTGTTATTTTACAATTTTGAACTGGGCTTGGGAATGGATAAAAATTGGTTGGTTAAAAAAAATTGGTTAGGTTGTTTGCATATACCGAAACATATAAGGGCTTGCCTTAGGGACTTGATGTCTTTGTGGAGGACTAAGGGAAAAACTGGCTTGTATGACATGGGAAAGTCATGAAAACCAACCATGCAGCTGGCCTTGTTTGCCTGGGATCAAACCCAGGTCTAACTCCCGTTATTCAGCAGTTTTAACCTCTTAGCTGCTAGTGGGTTAGGCTAAAATTGTTTGCATGTCCTGGAATAGATTGTGTTCGTTATGTGCAGTGCTACTCTATAATAATAATTTTAAAAAAAGAATCAAAACAACTAACTCATAATAATAAAAAATAATGTAGAATTAAAAAGTGGAAAAAATAGGAAATTGCATGGATGGAATCTACTTTTAGTTATAGGAAGATTCAAGGAAAAATTGCAAATGTAAAAAATATCCAAAAGCCAAATTTCAGTTTCTTTGTATTTTAATTTTGCAATATGTTTTAATGCTGTTTTGTTTCTTTTATTCCAATTCTCATTTTGTGCCAAAAAAGGGGAAAAAAAAGTATATTCTTCTCATTCTGTAGATCTTCTAATTTTAAAGTTCTTAGTTTTATTTTACAATTTTTTTAAATGTTTGCCAAATTTTGAAAGGGTTGTTTTTTGACAATCTTTTTAGTAAGATGATGAGATTCCTATTTAGAAAAATCATCAAGCTTTATATTTGTGCATGCACTTACAGAAACAACAATTGGTATAAATCTATGATTTGTGCACACATGTATGCATTTTGATGTGCAAAATTATCTTTATAAAGGCATTAATTTTTTTAAAACTGCCAACTAGAGCTTATATTGCATGTATATCTACGTTCATCAATCTATATTCAAGATCTGATCATGCTAGTTCTAATTCATCCAAGGTGATACACAGTGTGTCAAACAATCATACCATGTTTCCATTCATGCTGCAACACTTTTTCCAAGATATCCACTCGTATGAATGATGTCAGAGTATGTCATAGAAGCATCCTTGGTAATAATTATATCTTTAGTAGGCCTCAGTAGTAACAAAGAGTCTTATTTCTCGTAAGCTTCTGACATTTTTTGTGCTATAAACCTCCCAATGTAAATTTTAACAAATGCTTTTGATATTCTGAAGCATCTTAAGGTAGTGATTTTTTTCTTTAGTTATAGAATATGCATGTGTATATTGTGTGTGCAAAATTTAAGGACTGGTTTTTGTTTTGTTTGTGAAAGTTTCCTTTTCTAATAAAAATTATTTGAATTCATATATATTAATTAAAAATAGTTGAAATTGTTAAAAGGTGGGACAATTTGTCCAACCTCACATGTAAAAAATGCTGCCACTAGTTGGCAGCACCATTCAAAATTTTAATTCAAGTATGTTTATTTCATATATAGGTAATGCAAATTTATATTTTTCAATAAATTGCAGTAATGTTAAAACTTGAAAAAGATTTAGTATTTTTTCTGAAAAAAATGAAAATATAACTCTGTAACATGAAGTGTCGTTGAATACTGAATGGATATGTGAGTGTGATTCACCACAGAAAAATATCCTAAGCAGAGGAAAGAAAGGTAAATGTAAATAAACATGGCAGCCTTCTAAATGTCCTCCTTTTCAAACCTGTAGGAAATAAAGTACTGGAGTGAAAATCTTCTCTGTTTCAAATCTATTATGAAATCATTAAAAAATATCCACAAAGTCGTACAGGGAGCGATTTTTTTTTAAAAGTTGTGTAATATTTTAAAAATATTTTTTTTTTGCAGATATGATCAATATTTTCTAGATAATTATTCAAAAATGTTTTTTACATTTTGCATTTTAAATTAGTTGCTAAAACTAGCATTTTATATAAGCATGTTAGGAGAATTTACACTTAGGCAAAGATGCCATTTTATTGCTCTAGATTTGCAGTGGGAGAAGCGGGATCCCACCGCATCATGAATTATCTTGAAGGTTTACCGAAATAACATTGTATTAGGGGCTAATTATCTATGCATACAGTAATTTTTTCCCCCAAAAATTTTTGATGCACCGAACCTCAAAAGGTTAAAAAATGCTATTCGACGCAGCTCAGCAAGCAACTCACAGAGACTGCCACTCAATCAGATCTGCTCAAGTCCAGGAGACAGTGGATCAAGTGTCTGCTCGTCTAGCTGATTTAATGAAACCAGGCAAATAAATGCCTTGAGATGGAGCTTAAGTACACCAAGACAAATAGATCTTTTAATCAGTCGTACTAATTACGGCTAGTAGAAGTGACGAATACTTTAAAATGGTTCAGATAAATTTACATCACGCCAAAGCTGCTGTAAATCAATTATGTATTAAAGCTATTGAAAGAGGCTATAAAATAGCCTTGATCCAAGAACCTTATGTAGTGGATAATAAAGTTCGGGGAATCCCGATGAAATTTCGAACTTTTTATGACAAAAATTATCCACGAGCGGCAATTGTTTTGTTTGACAGCTCTCCAGCAATGCTTTTGTATGCTTCCTCGAACATAGTGGCTATCAAAATGATCATTAATAATAGAAATATAGTTTTTGTTTCAGTGTATTGCCCCCTAACGATGCCTTGAATGACTATTTATATTGTATTAGCAGTATTATTGATTCACATGAAGACTCGGAAATAATTATTTGCGGAGATTTCAATGCTAAGAGTCCCCTATGGGGTCCTTATGATCATTCAATAGATCCAAAAGGTGATGCTATAATTGAATTCTGCTCGATAAACAATTTGAATATTCTTAATAGTCCTGATAGCCCGGCTACGTTTTCCGGTGCCAGAGGTAAAAGCTGGATAGATCTTACCATTGTAAAATCTTCTCTTGTCCTTGTAGCGATGATCGCTACATTGAGATTGGACATTTAAACAACTTACTTAGAGAGAAGAAATTTGTTTCTATATTAGGGATTTGAATTGGCTAAAATTTTGAGCAGAACTGTATAACTTTATAAATCAAGTTTCCGAAGAAAATT
The DNA here is from genome assembly GCA_000611955.2 of Stegodyphus mimosarum. Classification (NCBI taxonomy): domain Eukaryota; kingdom Metazoa; phylum Arthropoda; class Arachnida; order Araneae; family Eresidae; genus Stegodyphus; species Stegodyphus mimosarum. The sequence continues at coordinate 53,314 of KK112786.1, read as the reverse complement.
TAGAAAATACGTCTGATTTAAATATTTATATTAAAGATCTTACTAAATCAATAGTGGATATCTGTAAAAAAAATAAGAAGATGAATAAATTTAAACAGAGCAACGCTCTGGGTAAACAGGTGCATTGGTGGTCCGAAAAACTGGCTGTTTTAAGAAGTCAAGCTCGACTGTATCGAAGAAAATTTCAGAGATGTTACAAATGTATAGAGAAAAATTTGTTAACGATTCAATATAAGAAGAAATTAGCTGAATATAAACGAGAAATCAACATTAGTAAAAATTGTGCTTGGGAACAATTATGTGACACTTTGAATATTCATCAACCTTTTGGCATTCCTTACTATATCGCTGTTAATAAATATAAACCAGCTTTACAAATTGCTTCGTTGAAATATCAATATGGGTCTTATACTAAGAATATAGACGAAACAGTAAATTATCTCCTACAATATCACTTTCCTTGTGATACTACTTATGATGATCTATCATGTCATTATCAAATTAGATCTGATTGTAGGATACTTCCAGAGACCGTAAATGATTATGTTTTTAATTTGGATGAAGTGGAATTTACTCTTATAAAGTTAAATAAAGGAAAAGCTTCTGGTAAAGATGGCCTGACAATGGATATTATTTTAGAAATCTTTGAATGTAATAAAAAGTTTTTTGTAGCTATTCTGAATGAATGGGAGGGGGATTATGCTGGAAAGAGGCTGATTTGGTTTTGTTCAACAAAGAAAGAAAGGATAAAGAAAATCCTTCCTCTTTTTGCCCCATTTGCTTACTGCCTTCCTGGGGCAAGGTGCTGGATAAACTCATGACACAACGGTTACAATATTATTTATTATCAAATAATCTTTTAAATAAAAATCAGTTTGGTTTTATGCTGGGTAAAAGTACTCCCCAGGCTATAGATAATTTAATTTCTGACATCCTTCTAAATAGAAGGAATAGTAAACATACTGCAATTTTATCCTTAGATGTAAAGAGCACTTTCAACTATGTTTGGTGGCCAATTTTATTAAAGGAATTAAAAAATATGAAATGTCCAAGAAATATCTTTTTGTTTATATGTGATTTTCTGAACGAAAGAAAAGTTTCCTTATATGATGGTAATAAGTGGCATCACAGAAATTACCAAAGGGGTTGTCCCCAAGGCTCAATATCTGGTCCTGTATTGTGGAATATTATTGCTAATATAGCTTTAAACATAACCTTCCACAAAACGTTAGTATACAAGCTTATGCTGACGATTTTGTTTTACTGGCCACGGGAAGTGGTCGCCATAGTATTGACAAAGCTTTAAGTTTCGCCACTCAAGAATTGGAGAAGTGTTCTTTCCATGTTAAACTCAAATTTGATCCAAAGAAGAGCTTTCTTTTGGGTATTGCCGAAACTAATACTAGATCAATACATCCTAGGTGCAAATTGTATGGACAACCAATTAGAGTTTCTAAGTCGATCAAATATTTGGGCATTACGATCGATGAAAAGCTCACTTTTATACCTCACCTAGATCAAATAAAGATTGAATACACCCATATTCTTAATAGACTCAGTAAAATGAATCTCCAAGGTAAAGTTCTTAAGAGTTTATATATAAAAGAGCTATTGAGAGAAAGATCTTATATGCATATGGCGCATGGTGGACTGGAACGGTCCGAATGCGTAACAAAATTTCGCAAATTCAGAGAATCGCTTTATTGAGGATTGCTAAGTGTTTTAGACCTGTTTCCACAGTAGCTCTTTAGATTTTGGCTGGATGTCCTCCGATCGATATTTTAGCGGAAAAAGAATATACTATCTTTAAATTAAAAGCTGGTTATTATAAAACTGTCGAGTGTTTCAGTGAAATCTTCTCAGCTAGAGATTTTGAGAGAGGTTTAGACATTCATCCAGCTTTGTTGAAACGGTTATATTGGCATAAAGGCCTCCTCAATATGATAGGCTACATGGCTTTTACAGATGGATCTAAATTAAATGGTCATGTGGGAGCAGCCTTTTGTGTGTTCTCAGAGGAGAAACTAAGCTTAGAAAGGAAATATAGACTTTCTGACAATGCCTCTGTTTATCAGGCTGAGTTAGTAGCCCTGCGAGAGGCCTTGTATTGGCTTATCTCTAATCCTGAGATAGATCCTGTAGAAATCTATAGTGATTGCGAAAGCGCAATTGTTTCAATTACAGATGTTTATCCAAATAACGATCTAATTAAACAGATAAAAGACGTGCTCATATTTCTTATCGCTTTCAGAGATATTAAACTCTTTTGGACGAAGAGTCATATCGGTACCATTGGTAACAAGTTAGCAGATAGATTGGCAAAGGCCTCCACTGAAAATCAAATTATTGATTTTGAAGTAAAGACTTCCTTTGACAGTTTGAAATCCTTGTTGAAAAGAAAAAGTTTGAATCTATGGCAAGCAAAGTGGAACAACACAGACTCAAAGGAAGATTCACATATAATTTAATCTCAACTGTAAGTGAGAGAAGATGCCTAAGTGACAAGTATCTAAACCAAGCTTTAACTAATCATGGACACTTCCCCTTTTATTATAATAGATTTTCGATTAAAAATTGTGCCTGTCCACGTGGCATGAGTAATGTCGATACTGAGTCGCTCTTCTATGAAAAATATTGTTCTAAGATTTATTCCAGATATTGCTAAATTTAATACTCTAAAGGATCTAACTAAAAATACAGCGACTAACTTGAAATTGACAAATTTCATAAAATATGTATCTATAAATAAAATGAATTTATATATTGATTGTGTTTTAAATTTTCCCTGTCTGTTTAAAGGAAAGCTAGAATGTTTATGATATTCTGTTATTTTATTTCTTTGTATATGTAAGTAACATATTTTTATGCATGCAAGTAACATGTGTTATATTTTTATTTAAAGTATGTAATAATGTGCTTTTGTTGGTGTAGCTGGTACATCTCACCAGCTTCTAGACTTTAAGTTCATACTTTAGTTGTTTATTCTATTTTAAGTTATTTCAGGTAGTATTGTGGTAGTTCTACTGCTTAATGGGCCTGATTTAGGCCTTGTTTTAGATTTAATTTTATGTTTTACTAATGTTTAATTAAATAGCTCCACTAAGCCCTGTTAAGCCTCTAATGGCGGTACAGGAAGTTCGACCAGTCTCAAGTACACCAAAATCACAGAACCTAGGACCGCTCCCAGCAAGAAGCAGGGAAACTAATTATTGGCCATCTTGCAGGGCGGAGGTTGCCAGATAGTGAGAAGCCCCATTTCAAAGCACTTCAGATTTCTGCAGTGAGTAGTAGCAGTAATGGGACATATCAGTGGAGTTCCTTGCAATATAGCCATCAAAACAGGAGTCAGTGTTACCATCATTCGAAAAGATTTGGCTCAACAACTGGAAGGTAAACTCATCTGGATGCCACCCTACTTTGCATTCCAGATTGTGTCTGGGGAGAAGATCGACATCGACGGAAAATTAAACACTAACGTCATGTTTGGAAGTGCTGCCTACCATCACACAGCATGTATGGCAGACATTACAGATCTCTGCATACTCGGATTGGGCTTTCTAAGAAAATATAATTTTTCCTTGGACTCTAAAAATAACGAATTGTATTCTGGCTCTGAGGATTTAACTATTCTGAATTAAAGGAGTTAAATGCGTGTTCAAAACCTTATCACAATACCTGGAAGAACTGAATTTTTACTTCTGGGTGCATAACTGAAAATGGAACTTTTCATTACATCATCGTGGAATATTCCAAGAACTGTAATATCCCAAGAAAGGAGTATTAGTAGCCTTGGCACTTGTCGAACTATCGAGGACTGCTATCTCAATTAGAATTGCTCATGTAACTGATAAAGCAAAAGTGATTAGGAAAGTGGTTCCAGCATGTACTCCAGTGACCTGCATGAAACGAAACAGTAACTCTTCCGAATCTGTGTTTTCGGAGAGCCTAAAGTTATTGCAGAAAGCACAACTAAGTGATGTAGAGAAAAATGTTGCAGGATGTGTCATTCAAGAATTTCAAGATGTTTTCTCCTGCTCATTTTCTGGAGTAGGTCAAACTAGTTCAACCGAACATAGAATTGATACAGGGCATGATCCACCAATCAAGTAACATCCAAGACATCTACTGATTGCTAAACATGAAGAGGTAGGAAAACTTGTAAAGGACATGCAAGAAAGAGATGTTTTTGAGCCTTCAGTAAGCCCCTGGTCCTCTCCCATCATCCTGGCCAAAAAGAAAGATGGTTCCACTAGATTTTTTGTTGACTATCAATGGCTGAACAAGGTCAACAGTGGTCACAAAGAAAGGCAGCTACCCTCTTCCTTGAAATGGTGCCATTCTGGACACTGTTTCTGGTAGCAAACGTTTTCTGATGTTTGATTTAAAGTGTGGATATTGGCAGGTAGAGATACACTGTGATGATCGAGAAAGGATGGCATTTGCTACTGGACAAGAACTTTGACAGTTCAAAGTGATGTCATTCAGGTTATGTAATGCACCAACAATATTAGAGCACCTCATGGAGACTATTGAGAGGTCTTTCTTAGAAGTCTGTCTGGTACACCTATATGACCTCATTATCATTGGGAAGAGTTTTGAAGAGCATTTCGAAAATATTAGGAAAGTGCTTCAGAAATTGAAGGAAGCCAATCTTAAAATTAACTCTTGCCAACTGAAATAGTTCAGACAGGAAGTGACTTACCTTGCACATGTCATCTCTGTTGAAGGTATGTGTGTGGATCTAGAAAAAAGTGTTGGCAATTAAAGATTGGAGATGGCCCGAACATATACATCAGCTGAAAAGTTTCCTGAGGTCATAAAAAAGAGAAAATTGTACTTAGCAAGTAATGATCCTAGCTCCTATCAAAGTAGTTCTGCTTGGCCATCTATGTACAATTGCCAATGTTTCTGAAGGTCTTGGAAACAGGCAGGGAAATCCTTAACTGCGATGCTTGTAAGCTCATTTGTCACATGCCATTAGATGTTCGCAATATCTTCATGAAGCTTTCCTTTCAGTTGTGTTTTCGCTTGCGAAAACCAGAAAAATTGGCAAGGTGAGAGGTCAGGTGAATATGGGGGATGTTAATAACAGAATGTCTGGCTAGATACTTGTTAACAGATAAAGCAGTAAGGAGTCCTGCATTGTCATGCAGTAAGAACTAGTCCTGAGAATGTCAGAAATTGGGGCGTCGACATCAAATTGATTTTTTCAAAGATTTCAAGACTTCGATGTGAAGAGGTTGGTTCACTGGAGGAACATACTCATGGTGAACCAGTCCTTTACATCAAAGAATACGATCAACATTGTTCTCAAAGGTTGTCATTTGACTTTTTTCGAGGCTGGTGATCTGTGACTCTGCCGTTCAGCTCTTTGACGCTTTGTATGAGGGTCGTACTGGTAGCACCAACTTTCATCCCCTGCTATAATCTTTGACACAAATGTGGGATGACATCTGGCTGTATCCAATAGTTCAGCAGAAATTCTTTGTATTTCCTCTGTCTGTTGGTCTGTTAGTTAGTGAGAGACGATTTTTGTATTAAGTTTACATTTCCCTAAATCTTCGCTTAAAATCATATGACACACATCACGATTCAAATTCAGTTCTGATATCACACATACAGTTACACGACTGTCTTCTTTCAATAACTATCTTACATGCTTCATGTTTGCATCGGTATGTGCTGTAGACAGGCGACCAACTCTGGGATGTCTTGCACTGAATCTCTGCCTTCACAAAACCTTTTTTGTGCCATTCGAAAACACAACTTCTTAAAAGTGCCTCACCTGCATATGCTTTTTTTAATCATGTTCCACGTTTCACTAGGGGTTTTCCCAATTTCAACGCAGAACTTATTCTTTGCTTACAGTCAGCATCCATTGTGTCACCTTAATGAATGCGACAATAACCCAAACAGTGTGTTGCTAAACACAGCCCTGTCACCTAGTGAGTTTGCACAGAAACATAGCCAATGTCATGTCACGAAGAACACGTACCAGGTAACATAAAATCAACATTTGTTCCTTTTTCATATTGCAAACTCAGAAATAATAATAAAAAAAAAAGTCCTGGAACTTTTCTGACAAAGGGTTTACTATAGGACATTAGTAAAGGACTATCTTCCATCACAAGACTCCTTCACAAACTGCTAGAAAGCAAGCAAAATTTTTTTGGGCAAAAGAATGTGAGGATTACACTGTGCAAAAAAAAAGGGCAGTTTCTATATCTCCCATTCTACTGGGCCGATTGACAAAATACAAATTGCATTTTCCATGTCTTGAAAGTGCGACTTAGGATATATATTAGATTTATATATAGCTTTGTTCTAATATAACTATTTTGACACAAAATCAGACTTTTTCTGAAATAACATGCCATTTGTTTTCCATATTTCGATTCTATGACTCAAATTATGCCTAAATATTAAATTATGTAAAATTTGGTGCGAAATTTACGGAGAAATTCAAAAATTTAACTTGACAAGTTTTTTTCAGTTTGAGCCAAGAAGAATTCACTTGGTGAACTTCTTAATATATGGCAATCTATTTTTCTTCACTTCCGTTGTGCGGGGGAGGGAAAAAAGTCACATCGTTCTATTTTCAAATAATTTTAACAAAGTGCGTAAACCACATTTTCGTTATTATTGCTTTCAACAAATATGCCAAATTTCAAAACGCGCCAGCATATAAATTCATGTATATCTTCGGAAATTTGGAATAAAAAGCTCTATTTTTTTTTCAGGTATGCTTAGAATTGGATATACTTTAAGATCATTATAAAAATTTGATAGGTTATAATTCGAAATTTTTTTCAAAAAATTAATAAAAATTATTTAAAATACAAATTTAAAAAATAAATCATAAAAAATGGATGAATTTTATTTGGGATGAAAATAAATTTCGAACTGTATAAGAAGGAATTAAATAAGTTTCATAAAAAAAGATATTGTTACGAAAAATTCGGCGGTTGCGCCTGTATGTAAGCTTTCCGGCATAGCACTAGGGTTGCCATAAAATAGTGTATGGCAGGGTTGCCAGATTGGTGACTTTATCGCCCATTTGGCGACCAAATTGGCGATATCCCATGGTCCAATCGGGAAGCTTCTAGAATAACTTCCTGTCGAGATATTTCTCGAAACGTGTCGAACTTAAAGAAAAGCTATATAAACCCTTGCGTTTCTGAGAGCCAGTTAGTTAGTTGCGAGTTGTTACGAGTTAGTTGCAAGCGAGTTGCGAAATTGTGAAGTGTTGCGAGCAGTGTGATTAGTTGTGAGAATAGCTGCTACGCGAGAGTTTTGTGAACGGAAAGCAATCGAGATAGTGCTTTGCCGTGAAGCTATCTTTACAGTATAGCTTGACAGTGTATTGGTGATTGTTCCACGGCATTTATTATAAGTTTAGTGTTGCCGTGAAGCTACCTTTACAGTTACAGCCTGAAGCTGTGTTGCTGATTGTTTCAGCGTATTTATTGTAGATTTTCGACGCTTTTAAAGGCAATTTTGGAACTGTGCTGTAAATAGTGATTCTTGTAAATAAATTGTGCTTTTTATTGCTCTGCATCGTGTTTTCATCGGATACTCTCAAATCTACGAACCCGTATAAACGCAACAATATTAATGAATACATACCAAATTGAATTAACATTGAGGAGCTGAAATTTTGAGAGCTAATTTTTTAAAAACTACTGCGATTTTTACAAAACTTGGCAGTTTGGCATAATTTTAGCCGTAGAATTGAAATATGGGAAAAAATGGCATGTCATTTCAGAAGAAGTCTGATTTTGTGTCAAAATACCTATATTAGAACAATGCTATATATAAATCTAATACATATCCTAAGTCGCACTTTTGAGACAGGAAAAATGCAATTTGAATTTTGTCAATCGGCCCAGTAGAACGGGAGATACAGAACTGTCCCCTTTTTTTTTGGCGCAGTGTACTTAACAAAGAGGATTTAATTTAAGGAGGCTTTAACATCTGCAACAATCCTGTCATATCCTCAGCTCGACAAACCATTTATTCTCGACATGGATGCAAGCAATGAAAATGTGGGTGCTATTTTGTGCAAATCTGGCTAGAAGTCATCAACTTCATAGCTGTTTGGCAACGTTTTGGTCTAGTCCCTGTATAGCTGTAATTTTAATTGAATAACTCTCAATTGATGCTATATATGTAGGTCTAACTGTAACCGGCCATCATATGCCTTCCAGTAATTTTGAGAAGTGGAAGGTACTAGAAATCTCTTGGGGGAGCCAATAGAAAACTATGTACAACTGAGGAGGGCATCTGTTTCTGAGTAGTAGTAGTTTGGTTTAGCATTAGTTCGGAGTATTTATTATTTTTCTGTGTGGGGTTTGCTCTTTAGGTGGGCTTTGCATGGTGATTTGTTTCATGTTCTTATTAGTTTGAAGTTTAACTGCTGGTTGTGTTCTGTGATACCGTGAAGAGCTGTGTATCCATGAATATTTTTTTTTGTACAGATTTTTGAATCCTCTAGTATCCAGAACTGTGAAGTGTTTCTTTTGGTAAAATAAATTTTAATATGCTATCATCAACTCAGTGGGCATTCAATCTATTACGAACCCGTCGCACACAGCAGTAATTTATAGTGAGAGTTATTTAAGCATATCTGGACTTTATGCATTTAAAGACCAAAATTATTTCATAACTGAACTGGCAGGCTACTGCTGGTATCTAATTTGATTTTTTGCATGATTTTTCATAACTTTTTCTAGTCGTTTCATGAATTTAAAATATTATGTTTTGTATTTTGAAACAAGGATTCATTGAAGAAATTTTACACCAGATAGAAAAGGGTTTAGCTGATATATAACTTGGTGTTGAGCATGCTTTCTCATAAGTGTTTTGATAACTTACCATTCATTACCTGATAGTTATTTTATTCCACTACTTTTCTGTTAACCCATATAGCTCACCCATATCTCTGTCATAAACCAGTGGCAATAACAGAGATGAATGCCAGCTTAAATGTTCTTTTTTGAGGGATTGTGTTGTTCATAGGATAAAATATACTGAACCCTTTAATTTAAAATGATTAAAATGCTGGTATAATTTTCTTCTTAAAAATAATTTGGTATTTATGTACTATCCCATCGACCAGAAACGTTGGCTTCCATCAAACCATGAAAGTTAGCAGAGATCCCTTTGTATTCTGATCAAATTTGCACCAGTCATTATAATGGAATTCACAAGGAACTGACGCTTCCTTATTTAATATACAATCAGTAATTTAAAAGTCAAACAACAAAAATCAGCATATTTGCAAATTTTCCAGGACTAGTTTCGATGGTTTTACTGAACCATCATCCTCAGCTGATTTTTCTTGTTTCACTTCTAAATTAATCTTTGTTCGGCACATTATTTTAACCTATATAATCAGTAATCAACCAGTTCATTTTTGTGCTTTATTGAAAAGCTTTTTTTGATTGTTAGTGCCATCAGACCTTGAAAGTTGGTTGAGATCCTGTCAAAATTGCGCTAACCTTTCTTGCAAAATTCTCATGGCCTGATGGCACTTCATTTATTAAACAATCAATATTCAATCTGCTTCATTTTTGCACTTCATAAAAAGGCTTTTGTCAGCTTCTATTAATTTACTAGCTCCTCTGATTTTAACATAAGTTCTGTTTAGAATGCTATGAGTAAAAACTTCATGTAAGTAATTGTTCCAATCTGTTACTGTTTTGTCAGCCATAGTCAGCTGACCGTATTGTTTCTATTGATATACAATTTTTCTGGTGGCAAGATACCCTAAAATAATGTACTGTTTGCTGTTCTGTAGAACGCAGGTCCCAGCTTTTAATAATTTTAAAAAAGTACAGAATAACTGATATTCTTGTTCATAAAACTAAATGTGGCTTCTCAAGAATAAATCAAAAGTTATAAAAATGGAAAACGCAGATGTTATGAGAGTCTTTCTGTGTCATGCTTATTAAAAATTAGCGCTAAATTGCACTACTTCGTGACAGTTTCACAGTCGAAGGGATAATATATAAGTACTGAAAATTGTAATTTTTGTCATTATTCCATTTTGCAGTAAATGCTGTTCCCTAAAATGAAATGGTGACATTTAGGTCTATAGATATTTTTCAGCAGTTTGCTGAATTTATTTTATATTGTTTTCATTTTTCTGTTTATATGCAGTTAAACATTTTTTCTTCATAAATATTCAGAATAGTTGCAGAATGTTGATTTATTACTTTTTTATGTGTAGTTTGTTTGAAGCCAGGGGTTCCCAAACAGGGATGCTCAGATCCCCTTGAGGTTGCAGGGTAGCATTCTCTAGGATGTAAGATAATATTTAAATTTTTTTTAAATAAATCAGATGTTTAAAAATTACATGGTATTGGTGTACATGCAAAACATATTCCCTATGCCTGTGTTGATAACATATTTGCCACACATATTGTTTACATCAGTTGCATTTTGCTTTATGATATATGCTAGTTAATTCTGGGTATGTTTTGTAGTGATTTTGTGTTAGTGCTCTGCTTATTTCTTTTCTGTCTCTAATAAATGGTGAGTATACTTAGATTACAGTACAAAGACCGAAATCTAGTATTCAGGATGATATAACATCCAGACCAGCATTTTTTTTTATAACTTTCTTTTCTATGCTTTACACATGGACATTTGATATTTTTTCTTAGTGAAACATCTGTAGAATCCCAATTCTTAATTTCACTTTGACACCGAAGAAAATACTTCCATATTAAAGAAAAAATCATTTATTAGCATAAATCTGTATGATCAATAATTTGGTTCTGTAACCACCTTTTTGTTTGGCATACATTTCAAACCAAAATATTTTACATCAAAATATCATTAATTTTACACCTATTTAATGGTTTATATCCTTGACACCAACCTGGCGAATCATTATTTATTACTTTTTGACTTACTTTACATCATTGCATGATTATCAACACATGACAGCTTGAGAAATGACACACACAGTGATGTCTAAACAATTTTTAAAAAAGTATTAGTAATTCAATAGTAAACAGCATGGTAACTTTTTATGTTTACGTGTTGATGAAGATTACAGATTTCAGCTAATAGCGCTTCAAAGTACTGATGAAAAGAAATTTAAGTGACTGAAATTTCTTTCCTTATGTCAAAAAATAGATATTACAAAGGATAATCTTAGGCCAGAAGATTGCATTTAGTGCTGTTTGAACTGAGAATAACTGATTTGTTATTCAGATAAGCCCAGGACTGGTTCCAGAGCTGGTTTGGCCACAGCTGATGGCAAAATTTGGGGAAGCCAAAATTTTTAGAATTTAGAGATGCACCAAGCACAAAATTAAGAGATAACAAAGTCTGTAGAGTTTAGAGAAGGCACTGGAATACAAACGTTTTAAAATTTAGGACCTGCACAACTGCACCCATGCACAAAATGTGTAGCACTGGCCTTGGATAAGCCTCAAGTGTACATGGAAATTTATTTGTTTGGAACTCAGATAAGCCTTAAACATGTATGGAAGGTGGGCATAAGTGTAATAAATAACTAGTGTAATTCTGGCTTAACTTCATCAGTGTGTGGTAGAAGCAAGACAAAATATAGCAAAACAACATGTCTTGGTCACCAGTCTCAAAATACAGGGTTATCCAAATTAAACTTTCCCAACTCAGAGGCCTGTGCAGAGTGTTGTATGGGTCATAATGTGATGAAATTTTAAAAACAGAGACTTCAGATCATGCACTCGAGATTTATTAAACAAAAAAATTAGTGCAAGAAGTTGCCGATAGGTGGCGCTGCAGGTCAACAAGACATTCTACAGATGTTCTATATGTGTGCCGTGGTTCTCCACAACTCTTTCCATTCGCAAAGCAGTGTGTTCCACAGCGGAACGCAGTAAGTCCACATTAATTCCACGAACATGTCGAATAATTGCGTCTTTCAGATGTGCCAAGGTTGCTGGGTGTTCTCGGTAGACCCGATCCTTTAAGAATCCCCATATCAGTAAAAGTTGGCCATAACACCTGTTGAACGCCACGAAGAATATGGGGAGGTGCACCATCCTGCATAAATATCGTGTCCTGGAGGCGGCCATGTTGTTGCAGTTCAGGGATCACAAACGTTGTCAACATGTCCTGATTCTGTTTCCCTGTGACAGAGCAGGTTTTGAACCCTGTTGGAGTCACCTCTTCAAAAAAATAAGGCCCAATGACAAATGTTACAGTGAAAACGCATCATACAGTAACCTTTGGAGGTTTCAAGGGCACTTGATGGATTGCGCGTGGGTTTCCACTTGCCCAAATGCTGCAGTTGTGCGTATTCACTTGACCATTCGGGTGAAAATGGGTCTCATCCATCCAAAGAATGTTCCACGGCCAAGCAGCATCGACTTCCATTCTGGCAAAGAACTGCAACGCAAATGTTTCCCGAACTACAGGATCCCCGTCGGACAGCTGATGACGACTATGGATTTTGTAAGGAAAATAACCAAGGATTCGACGCATCACACGCCAGACGGTCGTATAGGGCATAGCCACAGCACGAGAAATAGTTGGCACACTGACAACACTATGTGGCGATTGGCTAGTGGGGTCCACGACCGCCAAAGCAACGTCTTTTACGTGTGCAGATTCCACAACCTGTTGTCCTCTACCTGGTAAAATTCCCAGCTGTCCCTTCTTTCGAACTTCTTCTTCATGTCTCGTAGAGCGCGTGGTGTCATTGGTGCTTGGCGTGAGATCTTCAGCCAAGGGAATGCTCTTATTGCAGCACAGGAGTTCTCGTCATTCTGGTAGAAAAGTTTCACTAACAGAGCTTTGTCTTTCAAAGTCGCCATTGTGCATCAGCGAGCTGGAAACAACTGTCTGTGCAAGGCCTGTCTTCCACTTTTGTAGGGCTTGTCTTTTGGATACGTTGCGCAGAAGCTTTATTTCTGCAAATCACGTTGCTGCAATATGCACATTACTAGTGTTACAGTGCCACCTATCGGCAACTTCTTGTACTAAGTTTTTTGTTTAATAAATCTCAAGCGCATGATCTGAAGTGTCTGTTTTTAAAATTTCATCACATTATGACCCATACAACACTCTGCACAGGCCTCTGAGTTGGGGAAGTTTAATTTGGATAACCCTGTACAAAGCCAAATAAATAAAAATCGGCGTTGCCACAGTCTTCTTTTTCAGAAAGAGGCGTGGCCATAGTCAACTGCAGCCACTCAAGCTCTGTGATGAAAATGTACCTTGGGTGGACTCTTGCAAATATCCATTAGTTTACCTGGATGCAAAGCTTCTCCGGAGTATTCATATTCATCATGCAGCAGCCAAAACCAGAACCACCAGAAATCAACTCGTGCAACTGATCTCTCGACAAAGCTACCTCTCTCTTAAAAACAAGCTTTTGCTGTATTCCAGTACCATCCTACCAATTTTGATGCTGCACTCATCTGGTTAACTGCTGCAGACTCTCATCTTAAGAAAATCCAAGTCTTTCAGAGTATTACGCTTTGCATCCTTACAGATACTCATTGGTATGTTTGAAATTAAGTACTGCATTCTGACCTCAAAATGCTACTCCTAGATGCTTTTTTCAAGCATATTTCGGCAAAACGTTTTCACTCTCTTGAACAGATTTGCAACCGAGTCTTGCATTCTATTCCTACTTACAATCTGGCAGAACCCAGCTCTACCAAGCAACCTAGGGCTGCCATGGACGGATCTTTTAACATCTTCCCTAGGAAACCTAAAAGGGTTTGCTTGCTTGACTACAGAAACTATCTGAACTACCAGTACTTCACGGACCTAACCCAGCTACACCTAACTATTTTCTATCTCCGCTGGATGTAATCCATCCAATTTCTTGGTTTTTACTCCCATGCTGTGCTGAGGATTCCTACTTGCCTTTACTTGGACCTGTCCTCCATCATATCGTCTTACTAATTTGTCGTTGTAACCTATTTTCTTTGCCATACCAGGCAACATTAATTAATTCTTAATTTAAAACTGTATGAAAAACCTATCTTTAATTGCATTAAAGTGTCTTAAAATTATTATTTTTAATAACTTATTAAACTTTTGAGTTTAATTATAATTTAATTCTTAGTTCACATAATAGCAATTTCTTCCATTCATTCACTTAAACACAACTTCAAAATCACCTTTCTACTTTCACTCAGTTTTTAACACGAGTCTCTGCAGAATCAAAGAACTGACAGCCTCCTGTATCCCGTTCTTACTTCGCTCATCTCACTTTAGGTGAAAGATCTCGTCCCCCCCCCCCAATTACTGCCGAAGGCTCTCAGCTAATGCTGTCTTACAAACCTTCTTACTTTTTCCGAGTCACTCTTCCAGTCTGTCAGCTGTTTTTGTAGCCATAGCAACCATTCATGCTAGCTGCGTGCCCAGTTGTTAACTCTTTTAACTCCTTTTGACTTCTGTGCACGTGTAGCCATGGGGGGGGGGTCTAATCGCTTTTCCTATTAGTAGCTAACCACAAGTAGTTATCACCTTCGTCCATCTATGAGACTTCTTGTTAATCTACTTTACTCAGCCCATCAGCTTTTCTTTTCAATTTCTTTAGTGATTGCTGTCTCTTATTCAATTCAGTTTTCATTAATGAAGATGTGGAGGTAATTGCATTTGACTGCAAAAGTACTCCGTAACAAAATGCCTTGATCCTTGGTCCCAATCATGAATCAATCAACACATGGGGAAATCTCTAGTATAGTTCTAAATCCAGAAACTATCACTACTAGTAATGAAAAAAGTGACAGGGAGATTGTTAGGAATGAAAAAAAATTAGATTTGTAGTTTCATGGGAACTCTCGACATGGCAATTACAGAACTTGAACAATGGAACTTTGTAACTGAACAAGAAATAATCCCTACCTATGGAATTAAAGAGGAAATATTTGCACAAAAAATGAAGCAACATAAAAAACTTTCATTGAGAGAAATGTTTAATAAAGAAAAGAGGAGGAAAAAAAAACTTTTTTTTTATAATTGCACATTTTGATTTGGTTATAAATGCTTCATTATTTCATATTTTAAATCTTATACTTTCCATATGTCATTTTACTAGATTTAAACTGACCATCTAATATCCAGAATCGCCAAAGCCCCGATGAATCTGAATCTCGGACTTTGTACTGTATAATACTTACTTATTGTTATTTTCTTCTGAACAACTTGATCCATATTTTAAAATTATATTCCTTAAATTGTTATTAATATTCATGATAGCAAAGCGAAAATGCTATAATAGATTATGAAGAAATGAAATTGCAGAAGTTCAGCAAACGTTAATCTGTTTTGATGATATTTTCACTCGTATGAATGACCTAAATGTGTCTATCCAAGGAAAAAAGTAAACATATTGATGTGTTGTGAGAAGGTAAATGGTTTCAGAGAAAAGTTCCAACTATGACGTTGATGCGTTAGAAGGGAGAATCTTTCAACTTTTCCATGACTCAAAGAAATGGTTGATAAATCTCTAATACCAAGTTTATGAGAAGAAATTGTTGATCATTAAAAAATGTTATCAAAATAATTTGTTAGATTTTTTTAAGGAGGAGAACTGAAAACTTCAGGAATATGAATTACAAATCCATACTCTTTCAATTTGGAAAATTTGTGAGGTGATAAACTATACTACTGTACTCTTCACCAAGATGACATCCAACCTAAGGTCTTTAATATATGCCAAATGGATTAAGTCATCATGATGGTATGTATCTTTATTGGATCTTAGTAAGAAATTTACGTAAGTTATTTAATGGTGAAGAGCCGAAGGGACAATCAGTAGAACTGCACATAAATTGGGGGTCTTCAAATGTAATTTGAAAGCAGTATTTTAGAACAATATTGGTGTTTGGTAATGAATTTATTTCCAAAACTTGATGAAAAGGCACTAACTGTGCTCTTCCCATTTGCAGCAGCATAGTAATGTAAGTCTGGATTTAATGCCACTTTCTCACTCAAAAAAAATTTCAGAGATTGCTTGGGTGCAGAAACAGCTATGTAAATTGCTATTAGCAACAAAGTTCCATAATTTGAAGCTCTTATCTTATAAGTAGAAAAGTCATTTTAAAGGTACATGCAAAAGTTATTTTTTTTCCTATATTTTCTTTTTTCCCATGTTTTGTTTATTATTAAAATTTTATTGCACAGCTTTGTTTTGATTTTTTTTTAAAAGAAACTGCTTTAGGGGGTGTAAGAATACATTAAAAATTTTTTAGGCATGCAGGGGCATGAAACCGGTTAGAAACGAGTGTTTTAAGTATTATAAATCGTAGTTTTTTTGAAGCTGTTTTATTTGACCTGATTATTTTTCAGCCTCTCTTTTTTTTATATTTTAGGTTGCTCCTGAAGAATACAAGGCAACGATTACACGAGTAAATTGTGTTTTGAGAAAAACGCTTCCTGTAAATGTCAAGTGGCTTTTCTGTGGCTGTTTATGTTGCTGTTGTACCCTAGGTTGTTCCCTATGGCCTGTAATATGCTTAAGTAGAAGGGTAAGCTTTCTGTAGTATGTTTATTATGATTTGTTTTAACTGAATTTATTTTTTATCTAAACTTTGTTTTGATTTTTTCTTTCTTTTTTTTCTAGACTCGTCATTCTATAGTTAAAGTTCTGGAATGGGAAAATAATCACCTTTATCACAAAGTAAGTAATTTTCTATCATTTTTATTTGTATATTAGAACAATGTCGTTCATTTGGATTATGAATTTTACTTTTAAATAGATTGATCGTGTCAGTAATATCTTCTAGTAATAATTCTTCCACTTAAAGAATAATAAAGTAAAATTTAAAAAAAAATCTTGACATTATTATTACTTGAGAATTTCTTTATGAGATGTTTAATCTTTTTTGTTTGTATGGTGTTGCATGTGTGTTACTTTTTTTTCCCATTCTGTGCTTGAACTAAAGTGAGAATAAATTATTTTTTAATTAATTAAATTTATATATGTGTGTGTGAAACGCTTCAAGTTTTAGATGCGAAACATGCTTTAATTTTTTTTTAATTTTTTAATATGATTTGGTAATTGTTATGTTGTATGAACCCCTTCAGAGAATTTGACAAACTCCTGAAACTGTAATTTTCTTTTGTTGAACCCTTAAAACTATATTTTTTGAGGAAATCCCTAAAAATGTAGTTTTTGTTTTTTGGTGGAATCCCAATCATTATTAGAAAAATAAATATTAAAAATGCATTAAAAACACACTTTGTCCACAAAAGTCCATATTCGGCTATTATTTTTACAATTGTTGGTCATGTACCTCCTACTACAGAATTGTTTTAAATGAGGCAAATATTCATGTTATCGCATTTTATAATTTGAAAAATCGGTTTTGTAAAATATGAAATCTTAAATTGACTGTGATATTTAATTTCAAAATTTGGGGTAGTTTTAAATTTTCCCTACTACGTTTCATCTTTCCTTGAGAGATCAATTAAAAAAAAAGAAGGGAAAAAAAAGAATAGTTCAGGGTTTTCCCCCTTTCTTTCAATGATATATACCTTTGTAATTTCTTGGTGTGTAACATTTCTTTAGTTTTGTTACGTTTGGCATGTTGTAATCATTTTTATACATGTAATCACTTTAATACTAATTTTACCTCTGTCTGTCTATATTCTAAATTGAAAACTCTCACCATCTGTCTGGTGCATTATAACTTTGAAGATTATGTGCCATGAAACTAACAAATACTGCTACAAGTAATCCCAAACGCTAAGGGTTTTCAAATATTAAAAATATATTAATAATATTTACCTGCAGTGTTATTACTTTAGGAACATAGTCTAATAGAAAAAAAAAAACACTGAACGAGAAATAGTTTAAATTTATGCAAATGATGTTATAAATTAACTGTGGGCAAATACTAAAGTCTGCTACTGTTTTTTTAGATGATAGAACAGTAGCATCATAGAGCATAAACTCTAAAAGTTTCTGGGAATGAAGATATTCTTTTTGAAAGAAAGATATTAATGGAAAGTTTTCACAAAAGTCTGGTTGTCAGTGATCAGAAATAATTTTTTAAGCTGTTGTTTGATTTTTAGTTACATACAGATTTAAATATTTTTTTGTGTATTCAAATTTGTATATTTTATCTATTTGAATTTCAGATGAATAATTTAACTGTATCATATGTATATAAAAGCTACTTCTTATTTGCAGCTGGGGTTGCACTGGCGGTTAAACAAGCAGTGGTGTGATTCTAACAGTATGATGGAATATGTAAGTTTCGTATTTAGGTATTACATCTTGCCTTGAAAGTAATTTGGTGTATTAGACCTTTATAAAATATGCATTTTGCATGTACTGTAAACTATTAAAGTTCATGGTGTTTGGAGATGCCAACATTCTGTGCAATTCCAAAGCTACACATAATTTTTAACTCTTCAAAACTTACTAAATAAAAGTCTGCTGTTGACCAATAGTTTTTGCTAATAATACAGTGTCAGCATATAGTCATATATACATAATGTGTGTTATTATAGCTAATGCATTTTATGTATAGGCTGAAGTTTCGCATAAAATTAAATTGCAAAATAGAAAGTTTACTGAGAGATCTAGTAAAAGAATTACTAGTTACTAGAGAAGAAATTTTCCAGAAAGTGTACTGAGTTAATCATAGAGAACATTCGTCTATGGTGCTGCACTATGTTCATTCATATTATAAGTTAAAATTGTGTTTTTATGAGAGGATTTGTCTGTCATTGTCCTGTAAGTTACTGAACAGTGTAGTTGCTATTCATATTTTTAATGATATATGCAAAAAAGAAAGGTTCTGTTGCAAATAGAATGAAAAATCCATAGTGCTTATCAGTATTTCCACTTTTTCTTCAGATGGCATTCTTTGTTTGCTCTTCATTTCTAAATTTTTGTGTTATTTAAGGTTAGCAGTAACATTCTAAATATGATGTAAACTAATTGGAAACTGCAAAAGTTTGTGCTTTACTGCAATAGCTTGGTTTATTGAATTGAGAACCTGTTCAGGGGGGAGACACCACCATAAGGAGCACGTTTTAAGCATCCACTTACACAGTACTGGTACCAAAAGTTGGCTGTGCAATTACTTCAGTACTGTAACGAATACTAGTTAAGTTTTTCTATGCATATTTGTTTAGTCTTTTCTTACAGCAGTAGTTTCAAAAATCATCTAAATATCTTTTTACACTACCCAACATTGAAAATGGAACACTAAGGAGGAGTGGCCAGAAAGTGATGAAACTCGGCAAACAGAGAGACACAGCAACGAACAATAAGTGATCTTTATTTCGAAATGATATGCATATACAGAGCAAGACCAGCGTTGGCTAAAAAAGTTGGTTGGTGACGGAGGACGAGGATGCCTGATGTTTAACAGAGGTAAATAGGCATGTGTCTCACACCCTCCACTAACCAGAAATAATTCCCTGGTGCCTCAAAATGCCACCTCGGGAGTTTGTCAGGATGTTAACAAGAGCTTTTACATGGTCAGACTGCATTTGCTTTACTGTGTTGACATCTGTTGTTGCTGTTTGATATGATGATTATACACATTCATAACAAATAAAAAAAAAGTGCAAAAAAAAAAAACTAAAAGGTTTCAGATTTTAAATTGCGTCCAAAGGGGCATTTTTTAACGTTTTGTGTGTTACCTTTATTTATTAAATATCATGTTCTTTGCACTTAAACCATAAAATTCAGTTCAACAGCAATATCGCAAAATGATTTTAAAATGAGTATATCTTTAGAATTTCCGCTACACAGTTCCGTGCGCTTTAGATCAAATAGTTCCCGCCCCCTCTGTAGAGTGTTGCCATTGCTCGCTTTTAAATCATTAGTGTTTGTTCATCAAAAATTTACAAAATATGAAATAGATAATAAAACAAACTCCAAATTTGGGCTTCCAGATGCGCATATTCGGGTGCAAATGTATGTTTTTCAAAATAGGATGGCTCTAGGTACCACTGTTTTATCACATTTGGAGAAATATACATACATTTATGCAGATTCTTCATTATTTAATTTCTTTAAATATAATGCAGGGCTGCAAGATTTGGTGGCAACAGTTTGAAAAGTGATTCAGACTTTTAATGTTTCCGATGCAAAATCACAAAACAAAAACAATAATCTTTCAGGGACAAAGCCCCTTTGGACTAAAAATACAGTTACAAAATAATAGAATTGAAATACCATAGGTAAATGTTAAATATATGCTGAAAAAATTTGACTGCACCTCATTTGATTAGTGTCTGTAATAAACTTTATGGGTAGACTTATGGTATCTGCGAAAGTGGAACTATGTGCTGACTTAGTGTATCATGCCTTGTAAATTTTGGTTAATGAGGGGAGCATAAATCTTGGCCCATTCCCGTGAGTATGTTGGCAACTTTGCAGATTGTATTTACTGCCGGTTTGTGCTTTGTAAAGAAGCGATGAAAGGCTTCTGTATTGTTGGAAGAGGGACATGATTTCCTGCTGTCAGATGGCATTAAAAAACGTAGTAGACGTATATGTCCATTATTGTTATGCTATGTTTATTCAAGTAGGTCGGGAGTGGGCTGTGTCCTGTAATATAAGCCTTGAGAAGAGCTATTGCAGTGTTGCGTTTGGCGCTGACTTTCGGTAGGTAGCAGTATGTACGGCTTCCAGTTGTGCAGTGCATCCAGTCTTCCTGCCAAAGGTTTAGGCCTTGAGCCTGTAATAGCCCTTTGAGGTAGGAAGAAGGGGCTGGGATTGTGATTGGTTCAGCTTCTGGATCATTGAACAGCTTGCTTGCCCAAACTATCAGCTGCTTCATTCCCCTCATTTTCTGCATGTTCCTTGATCTGTGTGAAGGAAAGATGTTTATGTGGGTTACGCTGTAATAGTTGTAATTTGATAAGGAGGAGCGAGGTGTGGCTCTGATTTTTTAATGCTAGAAGTGTTGACATACTGTCTGTGAAGTATTTGCCTGTTCTATGATATTCTTGAAGAGGTAATGTACTGCCGTTGTAATTGCCTGGACCACTGCTTGGAACACATTGTTGTTTGAGTCAAAACATCCCTTCCAAATGTGGATGATTCTTCCTTCTTCATAGCGTGCAAAGGTGCTGCCTACTCCCTTTTCCTGTGTTGACTCACTGTCTGTGAAGATTTTTGCCCATTCTATATTATTGTTGAAGAGGTAATGTACCACCATTGTAATTGCCTGGACCTCTGCCTGGAACAGTTGTTTGAGTCAAAGCATCCCTTCCATACGTGGATGATTCTTTCTTCATAGTGTGCAAAGGGGCTTCCTACTCCCTCTTCCTGTTTAGAGCCTTCAGTGTATATTTGCGTCTCTAGCCTCGAAATCTGCATCATTGAGAATGGCTGTGTCAGTGAGATGTTAATGCTTATTCCTGTGCCTTTACATGCAGGATGATTGTGAAGAGGGTTGCCTGTGCTTTGAAATTGCAGAGGGCTGTATGTCATGTTGCATCTCTGCGGAGGTATGTGAAGGTGGTATAGACTGCCTCTAGTTTCTGTGCATATGTGAAGTGGAATGAGCCCTGCAAGGACTTTAGCTGCACTGGTGGCTGTGGTATGGTACACTTTGCAGAGCATCAGGACGAATGGTCATTGAAAAGATGTAAGATGTTTGATATTCCGTCCTCCCATCAGTTGGGCCCATATGGCAGAAGCATGCAAGGCTGTTTTCTCAAGTACCGTATGATAGAGGATCTTCTGAATATGATGATTCTGGCTCCAGTTTCTACTTTGAAAGGTGCATGCCTTTCTGGCTATTGCTGATGCTTTGTTCTCTAGTTCTTAGATGTTAGAGATCCAGGTTAGTTTTTTTTTATCCTAGATTACACCTAGGTATTTTAGTGTTTGGACAATCTTTATATTTGCTCCTTGCAGTTTAATGCAGGGGTGGCTGATTGGATTCATGCCTGCTATGGGTATTATTATTGCAAAAGACTTTCCCATAGAGAGTGTAAGTTTTAAGTTGCTGCAGATATTGGTGAAGAGTGAGCAGATTTCAGTGCCATTTTTCTGAACCTCTGCGCATGTGTGACCTTTGGCAAGAAGAGCTGCATCATGTGCATAGGCAATGACACGTGTATGCCATGGCCAGTTTGCCTACAGTGCAGCGTTGAATGTTAAATTCCGGAGAATCAGTCCAGCACAAGAGCCTTGGAGACATCCTCTCTCTTTGAAGGTGATGTCGGTGGTGGCTGTGAGGAGACTATGATTTTCTAGATAACTGCTAAAAATGCTGAAGTGGTTGGCTGGACACTGTGCATCTCAGAGGGCGTGTCTTATCACTAACCACCAGAGTGTGTGAAATGCATTCTGGATGTCAATGGATATGAATGCTGTATGAAAACCTGTTGTGCTATTGCGTTGAATTATTTCACAAATTTTGCAGAGAGCATGTGCAGTTCACAGACCAGTGCATAAACCATACTGCTTGGGACTGAGATGAATGTTGGTATGGAGATGATATTTTAGTCGGTTAACAATTAATTTATCATAAATTTTGCCCAGGGGCTGACAAAAGGCATATCGGGCAAAAAAAATCCCTGATCTTTTGGGCTTCTGTTTTTCTTGAGGAATAGGACGACTTGTTCTTTCATAAATGCCTGCAGGAATATTTGGTTGTCAAACAGCTGGTTAAAGAACTTGAGGAAGAACGAGGGGCATGCTTTGTAGGCCACTTTGATGATGTTATAGTCAAGGCCGTGATGGCCGGGGGCCTTTCTCAGGGGTAGGTTGTAAGGTTTTAGTTAAACTAACCAAGTTTATTTTAATTTAAATCTTTTCTATCTCCTCTCTGCTTCAACTTCCTGTCAGAAGAAGCGCGCGTTCTTAGCTTATGCTAATTTTTGAAGTTCAGCCAAGCACTATTTAAGACAGAGGTAGAAACCTCTCGGTGTGTGAGAGCTTTGCCTCAGATCACGGTCACGCTGCTCAACGTTCGCCTGACCAGCTAGCAGTTTAAATTTATAAGCCATAGTGCTTACTACGTGATTGCTTTGTAAAATAAATTAAAGTGCGGTAGTATTTAGTATATCTTGCTACGCACCCTTTTCGGTAGAGGCCAACTTCCGCGAATTGCTCTGCGAAGCAAAGTTTAATTTAAGTTCCATTTTAATTTATTTAAATTTATTTGATTGTTAAGTTCGACCAAAGTGTGGTCTGTTACGTTCTGTATCTCTCCCGAAGTGGGAGGTTTGTATTTAATAGTAATTGAATAAAAGAGGAGTCCAAATCCCCTCATGTGCAGTTATTCTCCAGCCCGGCAGTTACATCAGAACATAGCGTACCTTCCGCTCCCCGTTCCAGTTCAGGACTTAGAATTTGAGGATAAGAACCTTTACAGAATTTACTATGTCTGCAAAGAGCATACACAGAGCACTAAGTCCTGATAAGGTGTCAGAAAACTTGCTTGATTTCCTTGTCACTAAATGGTATTATCATGTGGAGTTGGTGGGATGCTGGTATTCATGTGAATAATTTTCTGTGCTCGCATATCTTTTGCAGTGTCTTTGCGGAAAACAGTGTTGAGGATTGTGGTGGCTGTATTATGTACAGCATTGTCATTGCTTGTATTTGGTGGCTGCAAGAAGATTTGCGCTGGCTAATATATTTTACTTGAGGCTAGCTGGTGGAGGATTCCATAAGGATTGCTGTTTTCGGTACAAAATTTATTCCAATTGGTAGCCACTAGTATATTGTTTTTCTATACAGCATGCTCTTTGCAGAATGCCGCCAATAGTTTGACTTTTCTGTTTTCATTAGTGGTGGTACGTATGCTATCGGACACGTGATGCCGTGCCCGATAGCTCTGCATTTTTGCTGTTGTTGTCTGAGCTCTTTTGTCCACAACGTAACTCCTTGTACTCTCTTTGCTGTGCGGGTGTGGAGTAGTTCATTATAGGCTGTCTTAAGGTTTTCAAGTAATTGGTCTGTGAAAATCCATGGTATTTGGGATATTGTTCACATGAGCGCAAGGTTGTCTTTCTCATTACTTAAGATGCGTGTGAAGGAGTGATTTGTTGTCTGGAAGCTCGTACCTATTAAGGACTGTGATTTTAGTGTCACAGTTTATGCAAAAGTGAAGGTATTTGTGATACGAGCAGCTCTCATCATCGACCACAGTCCAGTCCTGTAGTAGGTTTGCAGTGCTGCTTGAACAGAGGGTAAGATCAGGCTAGCCCACATGATAGATATTATCAAATGTAGGTGGTGAATCGGGCGTGTTTAATAGATGGATGTTATTGGCTGCCTGAAAGTTCTTCAGCTCCTGCCCCTTTGTAGTAGTATCTGCATATCCCTATATGGTGTTATGCAACATAGAAATTACCACTAAGAAGCAGAGAGGTTGAAGGGCATTGTTGTATAAGTATGTTTCAGGTGGTGCCAGTGATACTGTCCATTGGGGAAGAGTAAATTGAGGCTATTATGTACTATGCATTATTGAATGTTAGTAAGATGGCAATAAATTCATGTCCTTGCTTAATGATTAGTGGTGACCAGGATGGATTAGTTCATGCTATTGCAGCTGTGGGGGCTTGTTTGTTAGTTTTTGCTTTATGTTGATAGATTTTCCACGATATGGGAAGACTTGCTACTTGACCCTCTCTACAGTAAAGTTCCTGTATCAGGAGTAGATCTGCATTGTGGGAGGTTGCATGAGTGATTTCTTGAGATGTCACTGCCTGTAGTCTTTGCAGATTAACCTGGATGCATCTTACAGAGCTAAATGTAATTTGGTTGTTGTGGTCTGTATTCACAGATTGATGAATGTATGCAGTGCTATTTTTCAAAGGTTGTGCTGCATTTGACTCTTTCAATGTATCTGCTGTAGGTGAGACCGGAGATATCATAGGCGGAATGGGTGCAGACTGTTTTGTTATTACTTCTGTAGTTAGCTCGCTCAGTTGATGCAGGTGTCCATCTTGAATTTCCAGCACTTTACATAGTGGCTTTTTGAAGCAGTAAGCAGTGTAGACTTTGTTCTTGCAGTCTTGCTGCGTGTGCCCAAATTCCTGGCACTAACTACAGTTGAAGAATTCTGCAATTTGGTCCACTCCCTAGCCAAGATACATTCTGGAGTATTGCATGATGCGGTGGACGGTTGATGGCGGACATTCTGACACCCATTTCATGCCATTTGCTTTATCTTTTAACCTGTATAAGACTTTTGCAGTGCTGCTGCTAAGGTTGTATTCAGCGCCTGGTGCCCGTTTAGTGTTATCCTTGGTCACAGCTAGTTTCATGTTGTGAATTGCAACTGGGTAGTCTTGACTGCTGGCAGTTTTGTTTTGGCAAACGTCCTTGGGTGCTTTCTAGTATCTTTGTGAGGTGGGTGAGATCCTCTTTGGTGGTGCAGGCAACTGCAATCCCTCTGGATATACTGCAACTGCAATTTACTGCAACTGCCCTCTGGATCCCTCCTCCTTCTGGATATTTCTGAGTGTATTTTCACACCTAGTGATGGGAGGGGGAATTTGGTGCTCATTCTTTTAGTTCTTTCCTTGTGGTGTTCGAGTCTTCTTTTCGGTATATAAGAAGTGTGTGTTTGATGGAATGTAATGCCACTTGCATGTAGGAACACTGGATAACCAGAGCTGCTACTGTATTGTTGGTTGTGGTAGAGAATAGGAGAGTCCTGGATCAGTATTAACACCTGTGTTGGTTTTGGCTGGTGGCAGAGATGCAGCAGGTCTTCTGGTGGCTAATGTCCAGAAGGCTACTAAAAATGGCCAGGAGTTCATTTCATTGTTCTGTCGGTAACAGGTACCTGTCACTTTTTGTACTGATGCCAATGTGTTTGGCTTCGTCGTAGAATGTTTTAATCTTCTCTACATAATTAAAGTTGTCGGTTACTACGGTTGTTGCTGCATTGAATTTACAATGGCGCACTGGCACATCTGCATAAGACAGTGCGGTTTTGTGCTGGAAGGAATGTGTGTGGTGAGTAAGCTGAGTGTGGCAATCAAGGAGTAATTTAGTGTATTTACCATCGTACAAGTGATGCTAGTATGTCACTGGATGTTACAGACTAGTAAGTGTACGAGTATACATAAGCACTAGTAATACAGTGCTCAATCAGGAAAAGTGACATAGTAATACAAGTAATACACTGCTCAGTCAACTATGACAAGTAACACACTGCTCAATTAATATAGTAGTAGTAGTGCTGTATGCTGCTGAATTAGTAAAGATAAATTAATTAGTCTCTGCGCCGCATAACACACAGACTCTTGAGAACTGAAACAATTCTCTGCATAAAAAGTTAGTCAATTAAATTATTATTATTATTGACTAGAAGTATATAACACAAAATATCAGCATAAATACTTGGTTATGTTGTTGTAAGCTATAATTATATAACAAAATAACAGCACTTACTGAAAAATGTAAGCATAATGAGTGTATATTTATGCTCATTATGCTTATATATTCTATGAGTGTATATTACACACAAACTCTGAGCACTGAATTGATACCATATGCAAATTAATTAATTAAATTGCTGTTATCTAGAAATACATTACACAAAATACCAGCATTGGCAGTCCGACAATACGCAGATGATGTGCTGCAGCCGGTGACACTCCCCTACCTTCAGGGAGTGCCCAGTGTCCTTAATCAGCAGGATAACACCTGACCACACATTGCTTGCATCAGCCAGTGTGCTCTGCAAGGTGTACAAATGCTTTTGGCCACTTTTCTGTCCTGATCTCTCACAAATCGAACACATTTGGGATCTGATTGGACGCCATTTGCAGATCTTGCCATTGCTGCATTCAGAAGATGAACTGTGGCAAATGTTGACAGGGAATGGGGAGCCATTCCTCAGGACACCATTGTCTCATTGGCTCTGTACCTATATGTGTTCATGTATCGCTAGGTGATTATGCAACTTCCTGAGCCAATTACACAAAATACCAGCACTTATTTTATATATATATATATATATATATATACTTAGATATTATACTTCATTCATTCATTACTTCATATTATTATTCATATTTAATATATATATATATATATTAAACTTAACAGTTCTTTTAACTGTCAGGAAACAACCAGCATTCGTTATATTTTTGCCACTGAATACACTTTTTGACATTTAAACAAGTTGCATACATGCAACATTAATAATAAAATGGTATGCATGTGATCGTTCTCAGAACACAGTAAAATTGAGTATAAGTACATAGCTCAATCTGCATGATCATATGCAGTTTTTCTTTTTAACAGGTTCTATGATTTCACTACAAAGTGGGCTGTTTATATATACAAATGTGCTGTACAGTCTTACATTTTTCTGTTATATAATACAAATGTACTGTCTTAATCTGTGTTGCCATTGACAGTTACAGTGCTGCATTATGGCTGATAATGGCAAGGGCTATCTTTATGGATAATGAAATTCTTTTGCAATATGAACATGTGTGCATTCTATAAACTATACCCATTACTATTCTCATCTCATATTCACTGCAGAATTTTCATAAATTTATTTGAGGTTTTCGAAGACCTTTTGCAAATTGCACCTGTTTACTAATAATTTTGTTGGCTACATTCGATTTTATTTATTTCCTAGATTGAAATTATCTTAGTAATGTTCGAGATCACCCACTTGTCTGAAGGTGCACATATTACAAACTGTAGCTGAGTGATATGAGTGTTGGTGGAATGTTTTTTGTAGAGCCTTGTGAGCAAGCTATATCATGTTTTAAACTGCATTGATAGCTTTGGGAAGTACTTGTGTGTTAAATTTTCTGTGATCTCTTGCGTCATATGAATTTTATGAGTGTATATCAATATATGTGTGGGTTTTAGATTTAAAATGTGATGTGGCATTGAGAGTGTAGTTGACCAGGATTGTTGGATTCATGATGGTATTTTGAGCTAGTTTTGTACTTGTTGAGAAAAGGTGTGTAGGTAAGGCTGATATTACTTATATTTCTTTATCATACCTTGCCTGCTTTTTAAATTTCAGTTACTGCATTCTGAAGTCTGAAGATGTTTGCAAATTAGATAATTTACAAATAATTATGGTATTAGAATATTAGTGAATAAGTATGGTAATAAAATATGCTAATTTTTAAAATGTAATTTGTATGTAACAGTTTCCTGCTATCTCATTACCACTGTTTCCTACATGTGCCTTAATACACTATAGAGTAATAAAGCCATGAGCACATATTTATAACTGTGTGATGTCTTGCACCAGGACATTTTTAGATGAGCTACTTTTGATGGCCAATATGCTCAAAAGGCTGTGTGAGTAGGTAACAGCCAAACTACTTTTGCCTAGGGTCTGTAACAATGTCATTTTAATTCAGTTGAACTGAGCTGATGAATTAAAATTGCTCAGATTTTTGATGGAATGAGTTCCATCAACTAATGCACAAAAAGCACTACCTGTTTTCTGATTTTGACTTTGAATTGTTAATGTATTTATTGTTGATATTTTGTCATTTGCTAAAATTCTTGGTGAAACTGTTATGATCATTTGAAGCTGGATATGTAAGGCTTGCTCAGTCCGTAAAGACAAACATGGTATCGTGTAACATTATGTTTTTAGATTTTCTGGCTTCCAGAATATTTAAAAAATTGGTTATGGGATCTTAAAATTTAGTAGTCTGGAAACTGTCAACAAGTTGACGAGACACCACTTGCTTGGTGACAGAGGTTTTCTGTTAAGGCCAGGTAAACTTATATAGCTCTAGCTGTTTTTAAACAGTTTTCATGATCTGTTTGCACATAAGCTACAAAATAATAAGTAGTAAAAGATTTACAGGTACTATTAGTGACCACAAAAATTTTACAAAATGAAAGTAACCAAAATCTAAAATTGTAATAAAAATATTGTAAATAAATAAAAACATACGTAAAAATACTAAACAGACAAGTACCATTGTGCAGCAAAATACAACCAACCACAAAAATATACATTATTTTAGCAAAAACATTTGGTAATTATTCATTTATTTAGTAAAGGTCAAACGTGAGATCATATGAAGGGTGCATGCAAATCATGTAATTGTGTTAGTAAGAACACAGCTCAAAACATCATATGCCAGTCCTTATTTTACTTATTTGGGAATGGAAAGGAAGGAAAGTTAGACTAGCATTGATGGCAAAGAAGAAAAAAAATGGAAATATTATGACCAGAGATTAGAATTTCCATAGAGACATAAAGTTTGTATGTATGTATAACTGAGTAGGGTCTTGCTTTTTGTTTGGCCTTAATAGCTCATTTTTTGTGGGGAGGGAGTGTGGGTAACAGGTATGGATATCCCTAGATTACTTAAGTAATCTGTCTCTTTTTTTGTTTGTTTTTATCTTTTTTTCCTCACCACATCCTTTTATCTCTTCTTTGGTGAGAGATCTTACGAATGTGAAGGGCCATAATGAGGAAGTTATTACCCTTGGGTAAAAATGAGAAGGGCTGAAATTTAAGATGCAGTAAATTAATAATGCGTGTTTAATAAAATATTAATGGTATCTTGATTTCATCAGGTGTTAAAATCTGTTTGCATAGCTTTGGTTAATTGTTTCATTGGGAGTGTATTACCTCACAATACTATCAGCTGTCGTTCTTTTAACAACAAACTTTCAAGCTGTTGCAGTCCAGAAAAAAATTATGAATATTAGTTCTGTTTGCTTTATATATCTGAATCCAAATGAAACCATCAACCAGCAGAATTTGGATAACCTAACAGAACAGCTCACAAATTACTAATGATTGTGTTGGCTATAATCCTTTCTGAGTAAGAAAAGATATAAATCTTTGAGGTAAACTAATCAAGCAAATCTTCAATGATCACTGTATTTGCTTCCTTAACAAGAGACCACATTTCACATTTACTGTGAGGAGTCAATCATTTAATAGTAATCATTTTCCAACCATCGTGTGTGTTGTTGGTATTTGAACATCTGTCAAGATTTTTATATTTTATTTTTGAAAGGCCTAAAGATATATTGGTCTTTGTGCCGATAATTGTGGTCTTTGTGCCCAAATTTTAACTTTTGCCAGAGCTGATAGATGTGAAGAAAATATTGTTTCTGTTAAACTCAAACAAAATCTTAACCATGATTTGATTGGAGTCGGATGTGCACCGCATATTATCCATAAACCAATAAGAACATCAGTTGATGTTTTGCCAGTTGATATAGAAATGATATGGCTATTTCTTAGATACACTTATAGTTTAATTTTATATTGTTGCAATAGAAATAATGAAAAAACTTTGTAGAAACCGATTTTTCAATGATATTAAGGTATTCACAAGTGGCTTCATTTTATTAACACTCTGCTGTTGTTTCATTTTATTAGATTGCTCTTACTTATTTGGAGAAATGAGCAAACAAAGTATTTCAGGAGATGGAAACATATAGTTGAATCATATTAAATTAAATTCCTTCTTGTTGCTCGTCTTCTTGAAGTCAAGTTGAAACAGACGTTTTGTTAATTAATAAAATATCACTAAATTTTAAATTATTGAAAATTGATATATGTGAGGTATATCTTTACTTTAAACAGTATATCACAGAAGAAAAAACAATGGTCAGAAAGTAAGATGTATCAAATCCAGTGGTGGATGCAAAATAACTACGTATTTTAATAAGAACCAGATACCTTGTTCAAATGTTTTAAAATTATTAGAGTTTTTCTTTTTCCTTCCTTCCATTAATTCTGCAACTGAGCAAGTATTTAGCATTATGAACAGTTTCTGGACTAGTGATAAGACACCAATTTAAAGTGGACACTTTAAAGGGTATGTTAATCACAAAAATAAATTTTGAAGAAAATTACATGGACTTTTATAAGAAGATCAAAAAGGAAAGAAATGGTCTATAAAATTTTCATGCTTCATAAAAATATAAGGCTACTTCATCAAGATAATTTAGAAGCATTACAAATTTATTTTGTTTAAAAATTACTCCATTTTATATACATATATATATATATATATATATATAGATCTACATACCACCTCCACCACAATGACAATAATAATAAAATAATTTATTTGTAAAAAAAAATTACTTAAGAAATTAGATATATACAGCATCTCGAATTTCTAACTTCGAAATCTGGTCACCTTATTTATGAGCTCTTTTAGGCAAATATCCATTATGTAGTCCAGTTCCACATAAAAGCATTAAGAGTCCAAACATTCATATCAGGAGGTGCACAGACAGCACTATAAAGGCTGAGGAATTTTTTGTTGATACATCTTATTATACAACCATAAAAATTGCAATACAAAGCCGTCTTTTTAGTGTAAAAAACCACCAAAGTTTGCCACCAAGGTAATTGCACAATGTGCAAGTTCCAAAATATAAATTAGACATGCCCTTTGCAAAAATTTATTAGTAAGAAGTTGAGTTCATTTCCACTTTGGGTTATTTACTGCACGAGTAAACAAAAGCTATTGGTTTTAAAGTTGTTTTTTAAACAGTCTAGTTGAATTAGCTATAGAATTCCTTCAGAATAATGTTTTTGGCTTTGTTTTTCTCTGGTAAATTATTACAAACATTCTTAAAACTAGACACAGCATGTTTGTTATCAGAATGGTGAGCAGTTGTTCTGATGCTAACGTGCTCTAACAGTTATAAAAAAGAAATTAAAAATTTTATAAAAATCTGAGCTATGATTTCTTTATTTTCTATCAAACTATTTTAATTTTTTTTTCAATTGAGAATTTTACATAAAATATGTTTTTTATTTTCATACTTTTTTATTAGTGTAATTTGATATGATAGCTAATTTATTTGCTAGTACTAAATCAGTATTTTCTTTTATAGGTACTACTTATTGAATTCATTCCAAAAATGCCTATTCATCGTCCAGATTAAATAGTATTTTTGAATAAATTATGAAATCATATTTTATTGTGACAATTTGAATGATATATTAATTAGCCTTCTCCCAGAAGAGAGCAGTATTTTCTTTGGTTGAAGGTTAGAAGTGAATTTCGGAATTGCCTGTATATATTGTGTGCAAGTTTGAGTTAAGAATGCAAGTGTTTCAATTTATGACTTTTCCTGGCCATGATTTCTGTTGCATTGTCTAATTCATATCGGAAAGTAATTTTAAGCAATAATTTATCACAAAATTTTTTCAAAGTGCTGTAATAAAATAATCGCAAATTTTGTGATTGTGGTGTACAGTATATGCTGGTTTGTATGATGATCAAGGTTTTGACCATGACAGTAAGGATCAATGTAAATTGTAGATTTTATTTGCTTGAAGTGTTCTAGATTTTTTTCTTCTTTTGTAATTTATGCCTTTAAAACTTTCTATGTATTTGTATATATGAAATACCATTATATCTATTAACAGTAAAAAGGATGTGTTTATTGGACAGTAATTTTGAAAGGCTCAGAATGAAAAGCAGTATTAATACTGAAGTGGGCTATATATGTACACAGAATTCAAGAATAGCTTTTTTCTTGTTTTAACTTATAATATTTAGGAAAAATTATCAATTTTATGTGCTCGTTATATTTATCTTCTATTTGCTCTTTCAATATTTATTACACAAATCGTATGTTCCTGGAATGCATAAAATGTATTTTGTTTGTGTGTACTTTCCATGTTATATTGATATTTTATAAGCTTTTCAGTTTAAGTGTTTATAATTCATGAATCTTTTTTTCCTTCATCTTCTGTTTATTTATTCTTGTCATTCTGACTTCGAAGTATGGATAAGAAAAGGTTCACAAACTGTAATAAACTCTGTGATTATCTGCTTATATTATTAATCTTTATGTAGTTACTGACTTTTTAAGTTGTGTTCAAGGTACTATGAATTATATTTTTGTTTTCTCCTCTAATTATCTGTATTAAATTCTGCATTAATGATCTGAAGTGTTGCTAAAGGCAGTTTCTTTCAAGAAATGCTGTTGTTTTTAAGTGCAGAAAAATGTAACTTGTGTCATTTTTATAACAAGTGTGTTGCATATTTATGAATGATAAAATAGTCATTTTTATAAACTTTCAGAATACTTCTCTCAGTTTTGACATTCCAAAATCCACTACCTTTTAGGGAGGCATAGATTAAAGTATCTGAAATTATAATTAATATTTATTTATTTTTAGTTAATATATTTAGAAGAAATTTCAAGATGCAATCAGAACAACTTAAGGAATTCATAAGTTTAGTGTTCTCTTGGTTGTGAGGGGTTGCTGAGATTCTAGTAAAGATCATGATTGAAATGAAAAATTGCAAACCAGCTGTAGGAAGAGGAAAATCCATTTGCCATATCTTAGTTGTTTGTAGTTATAGTTGCTTTCTAAAATTTGTAAAAAGCAGAAAAAGGAATTTTACAGAAAATACATTAGCTGAGATTATTTATGTTATCTTCCATTTCCAAGAAATGTAATCTGGCCTACTCACTTTAGTTTTAAATGTAGAAAAATATTATTCATTCTTGATCATGGAGTATTTTATAATAAATATTAATAACAATTTTATGTTTAGAGCTGTTATACATTGAGTCACAAAAGTCTACATATGCATAGTAAGTTGTGTGCGTCTGAATTTTCGAAGAGTTGTCGACTGATGCTCACTTGTCTGACCTTGAGCACCTTACTGGTAACGGTGCGATTTAGCTCAGTTCTGCCCCCAATTTTGATGGAGAGCATCTGAGGGTCTCCTACCCCTTTTTCCCTACCACCAACCTCTCAAGAGGACTTTCGGGTTGCCGCATATTAAGAGTCACCATCATGCTGCGCAGACACTATACATTTACAAACATCCATGCCTTCTCCAGAATTCAAACCCAGGCTCTTCGGCACAGCAGTTAGCTAAGCTGGGTGGCTTGAAAAGAGTTAATAAAGCTAAACATATTTCCAAAACAGCAGGAGTAATTATAAATACTGGTCACAAGTTTCATAGAAATAAACAAGTAGTTTAAAAGTAAATGACACAAAATTGTGTATACACCTGATAAGTTTTCCAAAATAGTGCTGAACTCTGCATTTAAGTGCCTCTATTGATATTAATTGCATTATTGAGTTTTACATGTGTTAAAAAATGTATAATTTAAAGTCTTAACATACTTATTGGTCTAGGAGTGTGAAATTTGATCATGAAGCTTAAAACTGAAGAAAGCCTACAGATAAGAATCCCACATAGTTAAAAGAAGTCAAGAAAGCAGTAAGACAGTGTACAAAATCATAAATAATTAAAAAATCAGTTTAGGGGCATCCAAGCATGCCAAGCAGTAGCTTCATAAATCTCCAAAGTCAGTTTAAAAGTAAATGCCTCAAAATTGCGTAAACAAATTCAAATAAGTTATGAGTAAAGATGATTATCTCCAGACCACAAACAGGTCATTAGGATCTGCTAGATATTATACTGGTGCAACAGGAAAACAACAACAACAAAAAAAAGAAAAACGAAAAATTTAAAACTTTATGCTGGCTACTAAGCACAGAGGAGGCCTTAAAATAATTTGAGAGTCAGTGGTAGCTTCCATTAATTTTTTTTCATTGATAGTATATGAATTCAGAACAGTATTTGAGTATTATAAAATATTTTTGGTTATCTATGAGCAACTTTAAATATGGAGATCATTGGAATGGCAATTCTGAACAATGTAGTTTTAACACATTGTTTGGATTAAGAAGATGTAGTACTAATAAACTTAGGTTCTGAATTAACATCATTCAACCTAAATCCACTTGAACAGGTTAAAGTCATCACAAAATTCAGCATGACAAACCAATTTGAAAGGTGCTTTGTAAAAGTCTTAGAACAAAATTTGTGAGAATTTAGCTAAAATCCAGTTTTTTCCATGCATGAAAATTGCGGCAAAGTTTGAAATCAAGAGAAAAGCTCTGCAGAATACTGATATAAACTTAGAAATGTTATTCAGAATCTAATTTTCTGCACAACCTGTATATGCTTATGATATTTTCGTACTGAATGTTTTTCATTAGTGGATAGTTTTATGATTTTTCTTTTTTAATTTTTAAAGTGAAGCATTCATTTTACCTCTGAATCATGTTTCTGTTTTTAATGTTGCTTCAGTACTGACTTTTTGTATGGAGTGTGGATTTTTGTGACTGATAATATTGAAGAGCAGTGTGCCACATTAAGCATAATCAATTATTGCCATGACTATTTCACTCATTTGGAAGATATGCCATTACTAAACAGATTTAATTGCTTGCTGAAGTAAAGGAAAGTTTGAACGACTTTATGAATCAATTTTGGTATGATATACAGTAGAGCCTCGATTGTCCAAGCTAACTCAAATCACAGCCACCTCGAATAACAAAAAATTTGATTAACGGAGGATAAATTTGAAATTACACCAACTTTTTTTTCAACAAGGCTGATAGCTTATTTTTTTTTAATTCCAAAAATAAGTGCCCAAGTATTAGTATTAACACTTAAAAGTGACAAAACATTTTCATAGAAAATTTAATTAAACAAACTATTTCAAAATTTATGGAAATTGTAAAATTTTGTCAAATTTCTTGCATGCATTTTTATGGCGTATTTATTTTTTTGGAAGAATCTGTTACAATTTTTTTATGACAAGCCTGAAACTCTTATCAGCTGCTGCGTGAACAAAATAGTTTTTGGTCAGTGACAGATCCATTTGAGAAGCATCAGAATGTTGCTTGAAATCTTGGAAGTTTTACTCAAGGCTTCAAAGTCCTCAGTATGGTTTTTTTTTTTACATTGTCCGTGTCATTAGTTGTTGCCTAATTTTGACATTGTCATTCATCATCACTGTCAGAACCAGTCTCTTCCATGCAGTTTTTATCATTCTGCAAATCTATGGCATGAATTATTTCTTCATCACTCAAAACTTGAAAATTTAGTTCACTCTTTCTATGTTTATCCTTTCTGAAATCAGGGTTGCCACTTAAACAGGAGAATGAAGTTCCCCAGGTGTGTTTTAAGAAAATTCCAGTCTTACCGTATAGTGTGCATTGGCTGTGCTGAGAGGTAAATTATCTATGGTACCACTTAAAAACACAAAAATTTGGCAATTACATATGACTTATCCCCAAAGCATTGCTATTATAACTATAATAGTTGTTTTCTCCACTGAAGATTGAGATTAGAATCTGCCCAATTTAGATTTTAAAATGTCTTTTTTTTTTTGCAACTAAACAAAAGAAAGAAATCTATTTAATGATGGTTAAAAATAAATGCAGGTGTTTTATATTTATTTAGCAGCATACATAAGCAAAAAATATGTGCATTAAATTTG
Source organism: Stegodyphus mimosarum (assembly GCA_000611955.2). NCBI lineage: Eukaryota > Metazoa > Arthropoda > Arachnida > Araneae > Eresidae > Stegodyphus > Stegodyphus mimosarum. The sequence continues at coordinate 17,112 of KK112786.1, read as the reverse complement.
ATGATGGTATGCCATCATAAGAATTCGTTTCAGGAATATGCCAGAGAAAATTGCCTGAAATTTGAAAATATTATTAACTAATAATAAATAAATTTCGAAAGAAGAAGCCATATAAATGATAGGAATAACATTAAAATAAAGTTAATTTAAGTTTAAAAACTGAATTACAATAACTAACTATATTTTAGCTAATATAATTACACTCATGTCCATAAATTAAGGATAATGCAAAATCAGGCAAAGGAAGAGTTGGAAGCAAAACAAATTTGACTTATTTGTAAAGCTTATTTATTAAACAAAAGGTAAAGAGCAAAAAAAGATGCTATATGTTTGATATTATTAAAAAAATTAGCGATTTTTCCTCCCTGGAGCAAATTACACAAAAAACCAATATTACATGTCTGGTATGATTGTTAATACATTGTATGTCTCCCAGATGATGCAATACAGTCCGTACAACGCCTAGGCATGCTGAGTAACAAATTATCGATCTGATTTTGGGGGATATTACACCACTCAAAAAGCAATGCTCTCCGCAATTCCGGTAGACATGTATTCAAGTCCGGTGAGAATGCTGGCCAGTCCATACGGGTGATATCCTCCGATTGAAGGCATTCGCTTACTATGTTTGCACGGTGAGGACGCGCGTTGTCATCTATAGACACAAATTGTGTGCCCATGACGTCCCGATAGATTTGGCTTGTCATGGTTCCAATTTAAACATGCAGGTCATTTCTGGAACCCAGAATAATTTCATCCCAAACGAGCACTCCTGCACCACCATAACGGTGTCGTTCAATGATGTTTTCTTGGTGGTAACGGGTACCTGGAGCTCTCCATATGGTAGTCCGGCGAGAATCAGACTGCAAGCTAAACCTGGACTCATCGGAAAACATCACACAAGCCCACTGTTGCGGTGTCCACAATGCATGCTCTGTACTCCAGGCTAACCGCAGGCGACAGTGAGTTGCAGTAAGTGGAACGCATCTGACAGGTCTACGAGCATATAGACCAATCTGCCCTAAGCCTTATAAAGGGCCTGCGAACAATTTTACTTCTTTGCTTGTATTCCTTATATATCACTCTCTTACACTCTTGTTATTGTGATGCACCATCGGTGTCATCTGGTTACTTCCTGAAATTTGCGTATGATTCTTGAAGATGTGTGTAGTGATTTTACAGGTGATATAATTATTTTAGAGTTCGATTTCCGCGTGACTCCGAATTATCCTTCATTTATGGACATGAGTGTATATTAAATGGTTAGCCTAGATGACCAAGTACCATTTTTTTATTTTACTGCAAAATGAGAAATAAGGCATCAATTAAAAGGTTTAAAAGATTTTGTGGTAAAATCCTAGAATACGGTATGTGCCTTGGCAGGACTTTGGAAATTATCGCCAACACCAAAATAATCCGATTACTGCTCATCCCGGTTTATTTTATTATTAGATAGTTTTTATGATTCATAATGTCATAAAAGTCAGTGTGTACCGTATACTAGGATTAAACCGATTTTATTTTATATGAGAGTGGGAAAGTATTTTCTTTAGTTCAACATCCAGTGCACATGCGAATCTCTCTATTCTTGAGGTTACTGGAAACCAAAGTTATTGGAAACTTGCTTTGCCTTTCTAAAACACAATCTGATTGCAGCTGTATGCCAGCTGTCCAAATGATGCTCATGCAATACATAATTTGCCAAGAAAGTGACCGCTTCCAACGTTGGCATAAAGTCATTTTTTGGGAGATTGCCATATGAAACTCTCTGACTTTTCCAGATTTTGATTAAAATATTTAAATACCCTGACTTTTCTTTTTTTTTTTTTTTTTTTTTCAGGTAGCCTGGCAACCCTGTGAAATGTCATTTTGAGTGATGTCTTTTGTACCCTTTCATCCTTTGAAATATGTCTACAAATTCATTTTTATATGATGTCTGGCTGTTAGTGTTGCCTACATGTTTTCCTTTTCTAAAATTTTATCAAAAGATTGAGAGACTGTGCGTAATTCCATATTCTTGAACACACATGTCATTTTTTTTATCATATATTTTTCATTGTAATAGGTTTTAGTGTTTTGATAATATAATCTGCTTAGAATGTGAAAAATCAGTTTTTTTTTTAACCCATCTGCCTGTAATATCCCTTCATAACTTCAAATACATGTTGATTTATCAGTTGTATGACAGGTGATCTTAGTGGGCAGGAGAATTGCTTTTATTTCATAACAGCAGGATATGGATGACATGGAGCATTTTTAATAGTCAGTATGGTCCTTTCTAGCAGATTTAAATAATTTTTTTAATGTTGTTTCACCTATGGGACAAACTTTGTGTGGAATTATATTTAAAAAAATCTCTTCATTCATCTACAGCGCATTCACAAGGAATTGAGTATTTGAGAGATTAATGATCTGAAATTCTCTGCGCCTAACAGTTTTCTTGTTTAGGAGCATTTGCAGTTCATCACTAGTAGTGATGGGCAAAATTGCTGTTTTATGGGATTGAATCAGAATGGTTGCTCACTAAAATGAATCGGTTCTTTTTTATGACTCCCTGCTTACTAACAATAAACTTAATGAAAAAGATCCAGAACAATAAGGGAATCAGGAGTGGTTATCAAGGATGGAGCAAAAAGCAGGAAGAATCAAACAAGCAGTGTATGGGACCACTTATTGAAGCCAAAAGCGAAAATAATGGAAAAAAGGAGTGGGATCAGAAAAATTGAAATTAATCAAAAGCAAAATCATTAAACTAGTTTTTTTCAGCTGTGGTTTTGAGGTACCATAAAATGTCCTTTCTACTCAGAAGTAACAAAACAATTATAGAATAAATTTTTTCAAAAAGATGGCCCACCAGCGGCCGAGCGGTAAAGACGCTGAACACTGGTAGTTCGGTCCGAGGTTCGAATCCCGCGAACGGGCTGGCTGCATGGGCGTTTTCGTGGTTTTCCCCATGTGTAACGTGTATACGAGCCAGTTTCCCTTAGAAAGTCCTCCACGAAGGCATCCCTCCCCTTAGGCAGATAGCCCTCGTGTGCTTTGCCATAATTGAATAACCTAACCTAACCTTTTCAAAAAGATGGGAAATGTAAAAAATTAAATTCATTCTTAACATGCGAGGATAAACATCCTTTTCTCCCCTAAAATGGCAGTCTAACTTTCCTGTTCCAAAAAGAGCTTTGTTCTTTTTTTGCCATTTAAGCGTAAGCAGTGAATGAATTGCAGATCTTTTATTCCTGGCACACTTCCAACAAGAACTGTTTGTGAACTAACTGTTAAAGAGCTAATATTCCGTTTTCTGGAATAGAAGTAAATTCATTCATAAGTGAATCGGTTCTTGTTTCAGTTCATGGGCAGATCATCCTACTCTAATCGCTACCACTAGCTTTAATGCAAAACAAAAGTGACACTCAGTCCATGCTTTTTTATATCCTTATAATCACATATGGAGCAATAGGAGGACTGTTAAAAGATTTATCACTGAGGAGAAAGCTGAAAAATCAATTGCTGAGAAGAGAATCTAATGTTATTACAGTTGTAAATTGCAGTAACATATTGCGTAATATTACTACAGTTTGAATTATTAATGAAAATTCTTGATTTTCATTATTCAATTTCAGCTCTTTGAGATAGCCTTCTTCTCTGACGATGAATGATTAATATTTCTGTCGTTTAATATTCTTATTTCCTTTGTGTGTTATTTCCTGTGACCATTCTATTGTTCAAAATATTAATCAGTAGAAAGATGTTTTTCCAAATTTTATGACTAGAAAGGCGATGATTATGTGCATCATGCATGTGGTTCTTTGGAATGTTTAATTTTAAGTGGACTTCTTTTATTAAAATCTGTAGTATACAGAAGGCTGTGTAATATTTTTGGCATCATGATTTTGCATCAGAATTCAAGCTGAAGCAAAAGTATATCGCTCTGTAAATTTAACTCCCTTTAGTTTTATCTTATACCGCATGTTTCCAATTTAAAGTATTGCATCAAAGTGTAATATACTGATTAGGATATGTATCTGAAGTATAAAAGCAGCATATCTATAAAGACATAGGTGTTGGTGTATTTAATGACTGATTGCATAAAACCAATCAGTATTGTTAAATATTGTCCAGGTTGATTCCTAATATCAGAGCTAGCTGGTTTTTTGACTATTTTATGGTGGTTTCCTAATATTAGAGCTTTATGGATATTTTATGGCTTCCTATATGCATGTGATACTGGTTGTAACCATTTTGTATGAAGTTCTCCACAAAGTTATTTATTCACTTCTTGGTAAATTATATATTTATTTATTTATCAAATGCCAGGCCATTGACCATCAGGTCATTAGGCAACAAGCTCTCCAGTACTTTTTTACAATACAATTTAAACTCTTAAGTGTAGAGCACACGTCCAGATGAGCAGCATCCATGATTTGTACAGAATCGCACAAAGCACATAAAGGAGAGGAAGTCAAGTTAAAACGAAATAAATGAGCACCAAGGCAGTCATGACCAGTCAACAGTCTAAACTCAGCCACAGCAGTAGCACGAGGAGAGTCCGAGACACAGTCAGCTTCCAACAGCACCCTCTTGGTAAAATATGTGTTGGTTTTCTTTTCTTGTATTTTGATTTAAACTAAACCGCATATTTGTTTATCTTTGTTCTTATTGAAAAATTCATGTAGGTATGTTTAACTTCTGCTTCAAAATTTTTGTAAGCGGATGTTGAATTTTCCAAAAACGTTAAACAAAGCTAATGGATCAAAATTTCTGTATCAGAGTGTTATAGTGAATTTCATAAAAATAGATGATGTTATAGAATTAGTTTTATTTAAATAGCACTGGATTTACTTGCTATGCATTAGAGCATATGTAGTTGAATATATTAATGTAGTGATGTGTAGTTACCTACACTGGTGTCCAAAAGTTAAGCATAATTGATGATTATGTGAATAAAAAAGGAACTGTAAATCAGAATGGCGGGAAACGTGATATGCGAGTGTAAAATGGTTATAAAATAAGGAACCAAATCAGAAGAACGATAATAATTAATTTTATTAACCAAAGTAGCAGTTTGAAAGAAAACTGAGAATAGCAAGGGTTCACACTTTAAAGAAAAAATGAAAGAAAACATTAAATAAATTACTGATGCTGCAGTTTAATAAGGCATGTGGTCACCTCTGACAGCCAGGCACGCTGCACAGGGATTTACCATACTTGCTATGAGTTGTGGGCGCAAACGGTTCCAAGCTTCTTGGAAAGTTTTCTTCAGTTCTGTAACGGAGCTTGGTGGGTGCGAAAAGGCTGCAATTTGTCTCCCGAGCATATCCCATACATGCTCGATAGGATTTAAATCGGGGGAGTTCACAGGCGACGACATGCGCTGGATGTTTTCCGTTTCCAGCACCGCTCGGTGACATGGCACATTATCATCCATGAATATGAAGTCAGGACCTCGAAACAAGCAAACATAAGGCTCAAGAACTTTGTCTCTATATCTTTGACCAGTCACAGACCCTGTGTCAAAGAAATGGAGGTCTGTGCGGCCGTCCATCATGATGCCTGCCCATACCATTACTCCCCTTGATGGAAAATGATGTCTTTCCGATATGTTTCTTGGTTCAAAACGTGTTCCACCTTCTCTCCATATTGTTACCCGACGAGAATCAGTACTCAGGCTAAACCGGGACTCGTTACTGAACATCACATTGGCCCACTCTCCCACACTCCAATGTTGATGTTTCAAACGAGCGCTTTTCTGTGCAGATGTGAGGGGAATGAAAACTGCTGGTCTTCTGTCATACAGGCCAGCATGATTAAGTGTCCTGTAAACAGTTTGTCTCAAAATTCGTATTCCTGTGGCGACTGTGAGCGCCGAACCAAGTGCTCTGGCAGTACTGCCCCTCTGACGTTGTGCACTTATTACCAGATATCGGTCTTGGCGAGGAGTTGTGACTCTTGGTCGACTTGATACTGGTCGTCGGGTAACATCTCTTGTTCTTTGAAACCTCTGCCACAGTCTTGAGATCACAGACTGGTTCACATTCAGAATTCGAGACACTTTGGTTTGTGATCGTCCGGATTCTAGCATTCCAACGATTCTTCCTTTCGCAAACATCTCCAATTGGCGTCTTTGTGCCATTATTCACCTTGTTTGATGGTTAACAACGTTCTTTCACACAGCAGTTGCCCGAAACTTGTCTGAACTGCCTATGCTGCGTGAATCGGTTTCTCTGCGTTCCGACATGCACAGGTGTTTCGCGCAGGACATAGTCGACTGAAAAGTTTTGCATAAACCCAATGTTTCTTCTTCATCCAATTAATATCCGCAAGAAATTTGGAATAATTTTACAAATAATTACTCCGTGTTTTTTGCATTTTACAATTTATGCTTAACTTTTAGACACCAGTGTATATTTAAAACTTTGATCCATATTAGGATCCATCCAGGATTTGCTTCGTCATTAGAAGGTGAAATAATAAAATTTTGAACTTACCTAATTGGAAAACTAAACTATATGCATTGTAATATAATAAACGACAATACAACATGTGCCAAGTCTGATAATTCCAAGCATCATTTCCTCTTGAGAGTAAGCAAGCATGAGGATAATGTAACCCCCAAGTCTGAATGTATGTCTGAATCTGCAACAGAGCAGGCTGGCTGCATTGGCTATTTTATGGTTTTCCTTTCATGTAATATAGATGTGAGCCAGTCTGCCCTAGCATGTCCGTTATAAATGTAGCTCCTTACTTGGAGAAATCCGACATCTTTTCCGTAATTTATTAAACAAATGGAACTAACGAAATACAGAAAAGTTGACTCATGCTAAATTACATTATGAAACAAAATAAAATTTTTCCAAGGCACATGAGTAAAAATACCTTCTATGTTTGGTCCTACTAGAACTCTACTCTGATCATATGCATACAATTTTTAACCATCATCTATTATTTGTACTTAACTTAAGTGTTAAAGACACTGTTCATTTTATTTAGAATGCTGAAGTTATTGATTTTCTTTTGTGTTCGGCATCTCAAACATCCTTCTTCAATATCCAACAGCAGTCAGCAGATATTCTTGCACCCTGACATACTTGGGATTTTTTTTTCCCTAGCTATCTTAGTCATAAACCTGTCCAGTATTGTCCCTGATGGTACCACAATTCTTGGAGAGGAATTCAGTGTGGGAGGTTCAAGGTGTATCTTATGGAATATATTACCCTTTCATGTGGCAACAGTTTGCCCCAAATTTAGATGTTTTATGGTTTTACAGTTTTCTGAAAAATCTTACAAAGCAGTTTTCAGTGACATTTACATTGATTATTCAACTTGATTTAAATTTTCAGCCTCCACTCAAAGCTCTGTGTTCCAGAATTTCTTCCTTGGGTTTTAAAATTACTAGGTAATTTTTCTTTGCAGTAATGTAACCTAGCAATATTTTCATGAAGTTTTTAGACACCCTAATATTTTACTAAACAGAGGTTGAATAATTGAGTCAGAGTTGACTGGTGAGATGTGTACAGCTTTTTCCTATCTAAGTGTGACTCGTGTAGATGATTCCTTTTTGATATGGGGCATAGTGCTCCATTTTGCAGAAAAAACAACATTTAATGTAGTCAAGCTGCAAATTCATTAAGAATGCAATGACTTGACTGCATTCTGTATTTTTATGTTTTTGACAAAGTATAGTTAATTGTAATGCAAATATTGTTACGGTACAATAAGTCATTTTTTCTGTAATAGAAATCTTGAAATTCTTCTTAAGAATTACCATAAATTTAAGAAAAAAAAAAAGGATTTTAAAAGTATTTTTTTTTTTTTTGGAGTCTTTTTGAAAATTCCACCTTTTTAACATGAATTAAACATACCAAACCCAAATTGTGATAGATTTGTGGACAGTTTCAGAGCTCTTATTATGTCATTTCATATGTCTGAATTATGAGATTATGTTTATAGAAGAGCTGTTTGCTTTAAAGATAAGAGTCATCTTGCTGCTGAATTTTAAGAAGTGCTTCATATTCTGATTTATCCTGTACTTTTGGAATGTAGAAGGATGTGGCAGAGATAAGTTTCTGCTGTGGAATATTAATATCAATGGGTGATAAAGATATTTTATTGTGTGTTTGAATTTACAAATAAATAATTTTATGTTTATAATGCAGGGCATATTCTTATTCACACTTCCTTGGCATATTCTGAAATATACTATTTCTTAATCTATACTTTAAATAAAATTTCTGTCATGTTTGATCATTTAAAGTATAACCATAATGTTTATAAATCAGTTTAATATATTTATATTACTACAATTAATATTATAGCAATATAAATTTAGAAATATTAAACTGATGATTAGCAATATGGGGATATATGCTCTATTATTTTACAGGTTTCATTCATTCCTCCAAGAATTTGGCTAGCTTTGGCAAATATTTTATAATTTAGCGAAACATTTTTAATATTTCAGCTAACAAGGAACATATAATAATAAAGTTCTCAAATTAATTCTGACACCTACCTGAGTGTTCTTCTCATAATGTGCCCAACAATTGGACCATAAATATATGTGAATTTTTTTTTTTCAAAATTAGGCTTAGGAGTGTCAATTACCCATCCCAGCAAGACAGTATCTCCTGTTCACATGCCGTTCCAAGAGAATGGTTTGATAACCGAGGGTTAAATTTTATTAACCTGGTACTGTGTTAACTGTATTAGTTGTTTCTTTATTACGCATGTGTAAGAATGTAAAATTGTTATTCATTATATGCACCAAAATATTTTGAAATAAAATACAGTATTTAAATTATTTGTGCATTAGGAAGGAAGGTCAGCTGTTTATCTCTATCGCTGCTACTTCTCAACTTTAGTCTGTCAAAAAGTCATTTCTGGAGGTTCATGGTATAGGATGTGTGCTAGTATATTGTAGTGTCTTTCTTAAATTAAGCCAGAACTGAGAGGATTATTCTCCAATACTTCATAAAATATTTTGTTAAACAAGAAAAGAAAGTTTTAAATCTTAATAATGGTGTTTGGTTTCTGGTATATCTATGCTGAAAAATGCAGGAAATACATATTTATATTAATAAAATGTTACACAGAAGGCATACATTTCTCATTGTTAAATCAAGATTCTTAGTTTACTGTATTATTTTTGAAGTATCAAGGAACACATAATGCATTGGATTTTAATCATGCTGTCAAATTTTATTTTGATGTGAACTAGTATCTGTGTAAATTATATTTCAGCTTTTTAATGTAGAAAAATTTCTAACAGAAAGTATAACAAAATGTTAAATCTCCTCCTCATATTTTGAAACATTTTAACACTTTTCTCACTGATGTATAATGAGTTAATTTTTTTAACTAAAAATAGTTTCTTATTAATCACGAACATGAAATACCTTCAGCATCATTAGAGTATTCATCATTCATATTTGTCAACTGCTTGTGTGAGAATATCATTTACGCATGCAGTTTATATGTCAGAAATGTGATACACTTTACACTTGATCTTTTTCATTTGCTTATGTAACTGTGTTATTTTAAAAATGCTAGTAGTTGTACAAAGGATTAATGGCCTTTCTTATATTAAAAATTTTTGAAGTTAGCAATCCATTTTAAATTTTTAGTTCGAGGAGCACTTAGCTAGTTTATTGACAATGCATATGAATGGTACTTTTTTTTTGTCATTATGTTTACTGTAAAATAGGTTTGTTTTATGTTATTATTTTCATGTATGAATGTTTATTTGAAATACTTTTGTATCTTAAATCAAATTTAAAAATAATAGTCTATGAAGATAGAAACAGAAATTATGGTACAGTGATACTGTACTTTGATTTATTTGTGTGTGTGTGTGTGTGTGTGTATATATATATATATATATAACACATGTATACCAGGAACAAAACACAGTACTGAAAATAAATGTAACATTGTGATATTCATCTTGTTTTGTCGTTACATTAAGTTCTAAAATATTTCATAGCTGTATATTTACCCATCTATCATAAAAATTTCATTTACATGTATTTATGAATTTTCACATGGCTTAGTAAGCATTAAGAAACATATCTAATGCATATTCTAAGCAAAGAAGAATAGTTTGATTTATATTGTATTAACTTTTATTAAAATTTTTAATTAATAGTTTTCTCACTGTAAAAAGCAAAATATGAAGCTTTAAAACATCAGCACTGAGGCTATGGTTCAAAATAATTGAGTTTTAGAATTGTTTTATTTTGCTCTTAAATATTTACAGTATATTTTATATTGCTATAAAAAAGAACTTATGTATTTTACTTTTTGAACTAAAGTTTTTATCCAATATGTATCTCTTATCAGAGTTGTTTCATGTAATAATTATGTTTTTAACTGTGATAAGTTGCATAATTCTTTTTTGTATGTTGAAAACATAAAAAACTGCTTGTAAAACTTTATTTATATATGATTGTTGATAGGTTTTGTTATAATATGCATAAAAATGAAAATGC
>KK112785.1:156639-204140 GCA_000611955.2 Stegodyphus mimosarum | reverse complement strand
GCTCCCAACAAAAACGGACTACAGGTAGCCCCAAATACTACTCTATTGTGTTGAAACTCTTGAATATGATTTTCATTTCTCCACCACAAAAACCTTAGATAATCTCGGTCTTCCGGTTTAACCTCTATTTGTAGAAAAGCCCGTTTTTTGTCCGAAACAACTCCTATAGCTTTTTCCCTAAACCTCAGCAGGATAGCTGGTATTTGTTCGATGAGATTCGGACCCTTTAAAAGACAGTCATTGAGAGACGGGTTTCGACCTATTTTACAAGATGCGTCGAAAAGCGGCCTAATTTTTGTAGTTAGACTATTTACTTTGATTACGGGGTGATGGGGAAGGAAGTGCCCTTTTATGTCTGTTCTCTCTCTTGGTACTTCTTCTATCACACCTTCTTCTAACCATTCTGAAAATACCTTATCATAATCATCCAATTTATTCAAAGTCTTTAGTTTCTTGGTAGTACTCAGCAGTCTCATTTCCGCAATATGTCGATTAGAAGGAATATCTGGTCTATTATTATGAACCCATGGAAGACTCACTCTGTAACGACCATCAACGTTTTGTTTTACTTCTTCCAGGAAGATTTCATAAGCTAATTCTTCCTCTTTTTTCTTGGATAATGTCTCCACTGGATCCATAATTCCAATGGTCTCCAACTTCCAAAGCTCTTGTACTTTCATTTCCCCAATAACTAAGTTGCTTTTAAAGGTTTGTGTGTACACGGGTAAAGCGGTTTGGGCGGAATTCTCAACCGGACCACAAACTGTCCAACCTAATTTAGTTTCTACTGCCGTAAGGCCTCCCTGCAACTGCTTGATTCTTCCTGTCAAAAGTCGACCATATACATCACTTCCTATTAATAACTCGATTTTTGTGGGACCTGCCCCTAGATCGGATAACCAAATTTTATTCTGTTTAAGTTCAGTCAGCAGTAAGTTTTTGGGAACACGAGGAACATTACCACAAATAATTTCTTGATCCAGAAATTCTAGTTCAAGAATCTCTTTTGAATTTGGACTACAAAGTCGAATATGGAATTTCTGATGAGGCTTTGCCTCAATGTAGGCTCCTCCGAATAAAGTATGTGCTAAACTTTCAGTGGAAACAGGTTTCAAATTTAACTCCTTGGCAGTAGAACTCAGGATATAACTTTTTTGAGAGCCGGTATCTAACAACACTCGTACCCTCTTTGTTTCATCACCTATAATATTTACTTCTAATGTCATAAGAGCTATATCTGGGGAACACTCATTTGTTATTGTACTCTGCAACACCTCGGGGGAATCACCCGTTTTCTCACTTCCCTTTTCCCTATCCTTGTGATGTGCTAACTGAGGACAAAGCATCACTAAGTGATCTTTAGAACAAACATGACAACATATTTTACTGTTACAAAATTTCGCAATATGACCAGGGCGGAGACACTTTAGACAACACCTTTTTTCTTTAACTATAGCAATTTTTTCTTTTAAAGGTAAAGAACGTACTTTTAGACAATCTTTACTTTCATGAATTTTGTCGCAGAAGACGCATTTAACCTCTTTTCCCACAAAAAAACCCGCTGTCGTTGGAACGCGTTTCTCATTTTTCTTAATTTTATCCCTTGCTGAATCTGCAGAATTTAAGCTACGAAAACTTTTGCGAGCTAATAACACGCGCTCATCATTTTCTACTTCCTTGTGTAAAAATTTCATCAGCTGCGCGAGACGCATAGTCTGGCTCGATGCGTGGAATGCTTCGTCAGATGTTTCCACTCCCAGGTCTTCTGACCTACTTGAACTCCTGTGCCATGCCTTCAAAAGATCTTCAGACAAGCACGATTCGATAAGTGGAAAAAGCCACTGAGCGTTATTATCGGGATTAACGCCCATGGTTTCCAATGCTCTTAAATGCGCTTCCAACTTATCGACCAATTTGCTAAGCGGTAACTTTTCCTTTTGATTTCCTACATTCTGTATTACTAATTTCAATAATTCCCTTACGTAAACTTCCGTCAACAGTTCCACATTGCCAAATCTTTTTCTTAATGCAGAAATTGCCTTTTCATAATTTTCGCTAGTAATCGGATAACTATCAATAAACTCTTTAGCTCGACTACCCGGCAACATAGATTGTGATAAATAATGAAATTTTTCACAATCATTTAAGTCTTCGTTTTCATGGATTTCTTTAAATTGTGCCCAAAAAGGCAAATAATTCAAGAGTTCACCATCGAATTTCCTTAAGACAATTTTCGGAAGTTTCATTTTCTTTTTCTTATCATCTCCGCTGGATGATTCTGATTTAACTTGACCTAACAAATCATTAATACCTAACTTCTGATTTACTAATCTTCTGATAGTAATAAATATATCAGAATATTCTTCCGCTTTTTCGGATTCGGTATTTAATACACTGTCTCATCTTCTAATAGAATGTTTAAAATTTCTTCGTTGCACTCGTTTAATTCGCTATTTAAGTTTTCTAGTTTCGCGAATTTATCATTTAAAACCCCGTGGTCTGCTTTATCCTTTTCAATTTCTTCATTTAGAATCATAACAGTTTTTGTAAACGAAGTTCTCAACAGACCACGTTTTTTACATATCTTATCCATTTCCTATACTAAATTCTTCTCATATAATAACAAAATAAATATCGCAAATGTCCAAATAAAAACTACAATATCCTGGCTGGCTCGCCACTTGTTATGACTAGACACTAATAACTCCCAACTACCCGTTGTGGAGCTGTGTCCTCAGGTTCGAAAACAAAAGTTACTTCCATTTTATACATATATATATTCTCAAAATGTTCAGTTACTTGAAAATGAATAAGCAATGAAATAAAAAACATGAAGGGGATTACTTACCCCTCTTTCCTTCTTTATTGAACAGATTTACTACTCATCACAGTTGGCGAAAATCGCCTTTCATTATTCATAACTTTACACAAGAGTAAAAAAGTCGGTCTTAAGACTTCCGATTCATCAAGCGCTCTCCTTCCCTCACCCCTATGGCACCAGTTCGTCCGTCTCTTTAGCATAAACATAAACATTTTATTTGTGGACGACTAATGCCATCTAATGGGGAAAAGTTGAGCCGAACATGTAAATGTAATAGTAGTATTACTATATCTATGATGGAAGATTAGCCACAATAACTAAGCTGAGATGTTCTCTTTCTGGCTGTTTATAGCTTTTAACTGGTCGCCAGAAATTTCTAGTAATTTCATTGCTTCTCGAGAATTTTGGATAGCAAAAGAGTAGAATTTCGGTTACAGCTAACATAGTAGTCAGTTACATTTATTCAAATTAAATACAAATAAAAGAGATATCCATTTATTCAATGTTAAGTGCACGTGCTCTTATATTTTTACTTTTTCGTCGTAGCTTTCTCTTGAAATTTAAAACGTTCTGCATTGCACGCGGAAATAAAACAATTTGAATTATAATTCTACGAACATTAGCTATCTAAATACACAAATCATAGCAATATTTACGTACCGTACACAGTTTTAGATCGTAAGTGCTGATAAGAAAGTATCTATTACTTATTATAGTTAAATAAGTCTAATAACTTCATCATTTTCATAAATTAAACTTCATGCATAAAACACTACTTATTTTATGCAATGATAAGGCATTGTTCATTTACCAGTCGCATTTTCTCTCTTTTTAATGTGAGCACTAGTGCACAGTAATTTTTTGGGGATTGTCATTTTAGAAAATTATTGACGTGAAGGAGAAATGAACTTTTCGGTTAGATTAATGCAACAGTTTTTTGAATATGGCAATTTAGTAACTCACTGAAAAAAAGCTTTTCACTAGACGATTACTGTGATTTTGGCTAAGACTCTTTGTGCGGTTCCATCCTTTTATTTAACAAATAAATGTGGAGGAACCTAATGAACAGCTATGCGAATAATCGCTTTTGTTCATGAAAAGAGATGCAAACTTGAGAACGGTTAATTAACTTTTAGTGCTCAAAATAATAATTGACAGATGGCCCCTTTCTCAGGGCGTACAGTACTCAGGGCCCCTTTCTCAGGCGCTTTGTTAAATCCCTTTGAAGTGAGATGGCGCTGCCATCGCTACTAATTACGAAAGAATGTTATTACCTTTTAGGAGTCTTCAATGGCGAAGCGTAGTGAATGTGGTTGCCAGAGTGAGTATGTTAATTAGTTAGTTTGATTTACAGTCCACTTAATAATCAGCCGGACCATTTTAATGGTCCTGTAGAGCCGCAGCGATATCGGCTAAGTAAATAATCTAGTAATAGAACTGGGACTTTGCCATTTTGTTTCTGAGGAATTTGGTTTTGGATTACAGTAGATGCTGAAAGAAAGTGGTAAGTAACCCTTGAAACTCTATTCATTACTAAGTATTGCATTTAGTAAACTCTGAATTAAGTTTGTGTGATAATTTGTTATATTGATAAGTGTAGCGAAAATGGCTACGAAATTGAAAGTTCTCACTAAAAAGAGAACTCAAAAAACTATCTTATCGAAGTTACAAAAGAAACTTTCTGAGCCAGATTTAAGTGTTAGTGAATTGTTAAAAACTAAATTTAACAATTTTCAAAAGGAATTTGATAATATTTTTGATTCCATTATTAATTTAAGTGATGAAGAAAATATGAAAAAAATAGTCAGTGAGCAAGATGAAATTAATAGTAGTATTATTGATAAAGAGTTTGAAATAAACAACAGATTGTCGAAAATTGTTGAAGAGAATAAAGTGGAAAATACAGTAATTTCTGAAAATTCTGTTGTGCGTTTACCTAAAATCTCATTACCGACATTTTCAGGGGAAATGCATTCTTGGCTCTCCTTTAAGGATATTTTTAAAGCGAGTATTGATCAGAATCCAAGTTTATCAGATGCTGTAAAATTGCAGTATTTAAAATCAGCACTGAAAGGAGATGCCTTTAGAATAATCCAAACGATAGCTATAATGGAAAATAATTATAAGTTAGCATGGTATCTTTTTAAGGAAAGATACTCAAACCCTAGAGAACAAGTGTATGCACATCTTAAAAGATTTATGAGTATTCCCATTATTCAAAACGAGTCAGCTTCTGCGATTCTAAATTTAATTGATGTTACAAGTGAAGTCGTAAGATCGTTAGAATGTCTACAACGAAAGTTAGATGGGGTTTTGTGCACTATATTTGCATTTATTCTTAGCCAGAAATTTAATCAGAATACTAAATTATGGTGGGAAAGGAATTTAAAAAGAGAAAAACGTATAGTCGTAAACTAGATTTTTTTCGTAGTTCCAAAAATTACTCATTTGATGCCTTCTAGACAGATTAATTTCTGTAATATTGCGGTTCCACAAGGAGTTACATTAGCTGATCCAGACTTTGACAAACCGGGTAAAATTCAGTTACTTCTTGGATCTGAAATATTTTTCGATTTGATAATTTCCGGGCAAATCTATGTACCAAATACAAATTTAGTGTTACAAAACTCAGCATCTGGGTATTTGGTGAGCGGGAGCATTGAAGATTTACCACATCAGAAACAATTAATGCATTGTGGGTTAATTTATGGCAATGTCGAGACACAGTTGAAGTTTTTTGACTTGGAAACAATTGGTATTAGAGATGATCTCAATTCGTACGATGAAGATAAAACATTAGAGATATTCAATAAAACTGTTAGCTTCAAAGATGGTCGCTATGTTGTCAGCCTGCCTGGAAGAAAAATTGGGAACATTTAGGAGACAACTTTGGTGTCGCAGAGAAAAGAATAAAGATTTTGGTGAGAAAAATGCAGCATGATGATGCATTATACTTAAAATACAGAGAAACTTTAGAAGAGTACCTAAATCAAGGGATAATAGAAAGAGTATTAGATACTACAAAGTACATACAACAAGCCAGTTTTTTATATGTCACATCAGGCGGTTTATAAAGAAGAAAGCATTAGTACAAAAATGTGTATCGTGTTTGATGCGAGCTCACATGAAATAGGTAGTCTATCCCTAAATGGTTGTTTGTGGCCTGGTATTAATTTGAATCAAAATATATTTCATTTGCTGATATATTTTAGACTTAATAGAGTTGCAATCTTAGGAGATATCGAAAAGGCCTTTTTACAGTTCGTTTCAGCTGAGAAAGATCGAGATGCAATTAGATTTTTATTTGTTAAGAATATTGGTACACCTCTGCAGAATATTGAGCATCAGTTAGAAGTGTATAGATTTAAGCGTGTACTCTTTGGTGTTAATTTCAGTTCCTTTTTGTTGGCGGCAGCTATAAAGCTGCATATCCAAAAGTATAGAAACGTGTATCCTGATACTTTTCGAATTCTTGATACATGTATGTATGTTGATGATGTTATTACGGGAGCAGATGATGTATCAGAAGCCATAAAAATTTCATGGGAAGCAAAGGAAATTATGCGTGGAGCTGGGATGAATCTACGCAAACAGGTAACGAATGATAATCATTTAGTTAAGAACTGGGAAGATGAACATTTTGACATTCATCCACTAAGCTCAAATGGAAAGATACTCAAAGTATTAGGAATTCTATGGGACATTCAGGAAGATAGCTTGAGCATGGAGACTTCGTGTTTGACGGAAATTTCAAGGAGAAAGAAGAATACTAAACGTTTCATTCTCCAAACAGCTGGGAAAATATATGATCCCCTCGGACTCATCACACCGTTTACTGCTAGAATAAAACTTTTACTACAAAAGCTATGGCCACGTAAACTACCAGGGAATGCTAAGCTTCCATCTGATCTGAATGACGAGTGGTCGCAATGGTGCAGCGAGCTTTCAGAATTAAGTAACATTAGTGTTCCAAGATTTGTTTTCGATTCATGTGATAAAAATACAGAAATCCATGTGTTTTCTGACGCTAACGAAAGAAGGTCGTAAGGTGCAGCCATTTATGCAAAGGTACAGAATCGAGAGCGGCCTCCAAGGGCAGAGTTTCACCTGTCAAAAACGTTTCCTTGCCTCGACTGGAACTGTTAGGTGCATTGATTGGAGGGAGATTGGTAACAGAAGTTAAAAAGTTATAGATCGTAAAGGTTCGTCTAATATCCTTTTTTGAAGTGATTCTAAAGTCACAGTGTATTGTATTAAGGGATCCACAAAATGGAAGTCTTTTATTCAAAATCGCGTTGACGAAATTCAGAAGTTGACTAATCCAGATTCATGGTTTTATTGAACCAAGGACAGTCCTGCCGATCTTCTAACACGTGGAGTTAGTGCCTCTTCTCTAGTGAACAATTTCAAGTGGTGGACTTGTGCAGAATTTTTCACAGATTCTTCCCTACAAGTGCTTACAACCAATAGTTACAGAAGTTGAACACTTAACACCAAGTGAAAGAGAATCCTTTATGCACGAAAGCAGAAGTTCTAATGACATTAATGACATTTCTGAGAGAACTATGTTAATTGACATGAACTCTAACGTTTTAGACGAACTCTTGAGTATTAGTAACTGTTCGGTGTCTGAAAAGAGTATTGCTTGGCATCGTTGTTTTACGCCAAGCACAGTTTGGCTTTAGTGTAACCCTAAAGTTATTCCGTTTTTGCTCATTAGTATCTATGCAGATTGTCTTAATGTAAGAGCATATGGTTGCTCGCTCTTAGCTAATTACATAGGTAGCTATAAGCACATGCGTGTGCTAGTATTCAATAATGTTGTTTTGTTAAAATAAATTTGTTATTGTTAATATTACAGTCCATTTACTGAAGTTAAGTTTCATTAAATAAGTTTGAGCTATCTTCGGCAAGAACAGTAACAATTATTATAAAATTATTAATGTTCTTTCTTATATTTGTAGGTTTACTTAAAATTGCAGGAATGGATCAAAAACTGTAGGACCTCCTCAACTAGAAGAGGTAAGAATAGCTGAGGAAACGCTTATTAAGCATGAGCAGAGGGCTTTATCTTGTAAAAAAGGCATAACAGGTAACTTCGAAAATTTACATACCTTTGTTGATCGTAAAGTAATAATTCGTGTTGGTAGCCGTCTTGAAAAAGCGTCTTTACCACCATTTTCTCAGAAATACCCTGCGATTCTCCCAAGAAATTCTAAGCTAAGTAAGATTTTTTTTCTAGTGTGCACAGACGATTATTGCATGTTGGTCCTCAAGGATTATTGAATGCGGTACGTCTAAAATTTTGGCCATTAGGTGGTAGAGATTTGGCCCGAAAATCAATAAACATTTCTGTGACATGTTTTAAATGTAAACCAGTTTTGTTTTCACAGATTATGGGTAATTTACCATACGAGAGAGTCAATAGATCACCCCCATTTAGTGTTTCAGGTTTGGATCTATGCGGTCCATTTTATGTAACTTAGAAGCATCAGACAAAGGATGTGCTAAATAAAATTTATATTTGTTTGTGTATATGCTTTGTGACACGAGCTATTCATCTTGAGCCTTTGTCAGATTTGACTTCTAGTGCTTTGATTGCCGCTCTTAAGCGTTTCATGGCAAGATGTGGCAAATGTACGAAAATATTCACTGATAATGCCCCTAATTTTGTGGGAGCTAATTCTATACTGAATAAATTTTACAATGTAATTAATTTTCCCGACAAAACTTTGGCCTCATATTACACGTCCGAAGGAGAAGACTGGAACTTTATTCCTCCCAATTCCCCTCATTTTGGAGGGCTATGGGAAGCCGGTGTAAAGTCCGTAAAGCATCACTTAAAGAGACCGATAGGAAATTTGTGTTTTACGTATAAGGAGTTTGAAACAATAATTGTGCAAATAGAGGGAATACTAAATTCGAGACCTCTTACACCCATTTCCAGTGATTCTGATTGTTATGAAGTTTTGACACCAGGTCATTTTTTAATAGGGAGATCGATACACGCGATTCCGGAGCCAATGATAATAGATGTAAATGAAAATCGGTTAAGCTGGTGGCAGAGAACAACAAAAGAAGTTCGGATTGTCAGGACTGAGTGTTCTATGCATACTTTTGGCGAACATATTCGTGATAGTATTAAAGTCCTGATCTTGAACAGCAAGCTGAATGCAGCTATGTTCTGTGGTAGAATAACTGTGGTTAAGTGGTAAAATAACTGCACGTAAGAGGGGGTTTAAAATTACCCTTTTATTAAACCACTATTTACAGCACTTCCCAACTCGGAAGGGACAATAAAAAATAATAACCGCACTTGGGTCTAAACTAAATAATCAAATAATTTAAACTAAAGTAGAAATTAAGTAGTCGTTGCTCTTAGAGCTATAAACGCGAGGTTGGCCTCTATGCTAAACTATCAATGGTGCGTAGCGAGCTTTAGCTAATACTAACGCACTTAGATTACTTCAATAAGTATTAGAGTAACAGCGCTAAGGCTTAGAATTTAAATACTAGCTAGTTAGGCGAGTGTCAAACACAGCCGCATTGATCTGAGACTAAAAGCTCTCTCACACCGAGAAGTTCCTTGCTAACCTTTTAAATATGAAACTTGGCTCCACTTCAAATTAGCATAAAGCTGAAACGAGCGCTCATTCTAACGGGAAGTTGAAATAAGAGCTCATAGGAAAGAGAAATTAACATAAAACTTTGTTAGTTTAAATTGAAACTTGCTTACTTCCCGCCAGAATTGGCAAAAGTTGAACTACTGTGGTCCAAACGGACCATGTTGAATCTTTGCGATTCTAGAAATACTCAAAATTTACTCTTCCTAACTTAGGCCAACCTTTACAGAAAAAATAGTATTTCTTGGCAGATTACACACGAAAACTTGACTTTTACATAGATCTTCATCTGTTTTCTGTAATTACCTTATTTTCTCTCACTCCTTCCAGCGAAATCTAGAAGGAAAGAAATTTTAGTATAACATAATAACACTAAATTCTAGGTAACAGACTTCTTTCCTTACACGTGTAAATTCTCACACACACACATTATTTATTATTCAAGCAAAATTAAATTCTTCCCCCAATGCTTTTCATCGGTGTTGGATGAAAAGCGAACCGCGATTGCGGTTTCTCTTTTTTGTCCGGGAGTGTTCGATTCTACTACCTTCGATCGACTAACATTTGTTAGAACTTCACATACCGAGACTTCAGAAGACACCCTATAAACAGCTAAACCTGATGTTCTAACTAGCTTAGTGTCTATCACTTTAAGTGTATTTGGTGGAGAGTCTACTAATACTTGCATTCTATTGTTTCTGTCTCCCCTTTTCATGCATACAATTCCTAGTTTGCACAAAGAATGCTTCATTCAAAATTAACTTTGCACCTAACGTGCATTGATGCAATAAATCTATTTTGTTACATTTCATAAAACTTTTAACAATTGCATACAAATCACAAGATACAATAGAAGAATTAAATTTCTAAGTTTATAGCAAGTGCTTCACATTCTATTCAAAGTTCTTTTCTGAAAAATCGCATTACACTGAAACAATTGTCTGTAGACTAAATCGTGTTTTCCTTCTACCGACGTTTCACTGTAGAAATTTACAAGTCTTTCGACAAAGAATAATACAAAAAATATTTAGTAACATTCTCGCAGAAATTCATTGCTTTTACAAGACTAATATGTTCACAATACTTCAGAATCTACTTTACAAACATTAAGTAATTTTAAATATTTGCAAAATTACAATTTTAAACAAAACACCTTTCAAGATAAGTAATTATTTATTGCACACTTGGCGTAAAAATCAACCTCGCTTGAGGTAAAAAGAGACCCTGCAACTTGCAGTAATACTCGAAAATTAACTAAACGTTGGAATAAGAAATACTACTTATCTTCTTGTAGTCAGCCATTCTTTTCTTGGCCCAATCCTTGAAACTTGGATAAACTGTAGCTTGGGCCAGTCTTCTGGATTTTGGTGGCTGGCCGTTGGCCTCTTGTTGTTGCTCTGCCTTCCTCTTAGGGATCTTTCTGTTGATTCGGGGATACTTGCGTTGGGCAGGAGGTTGATCCACTCGATGTTTGCTCGGCAGACTCCTTCTCTGTTCCTGGGCCCTCGTTAGTCGCTGCTCCGGCCTCCTGCTGTATTCCGGACGTTGACCCTCAGGCTGCAACCGGGGCTGCTTGCTTCTCAGGCTCTTTTCTGACGTTTCGGCTCTCCTCTTGACTGCTTTGGGCTGGCCTTGTTCATTCTGCTTTGGTCTTTTGTTGTTTGTCGAACTTCTATTTTGCGTGTTCTTTCTTTTCAGTCCATTTCCCCTGGTGCTTTTCCTTTTCTTGTTTCCTCTACTTTGTTGAGGGGAGGCTTTCTGTTTCTGGCCTCTCGTTGCAGTTGCTGCTGGTTCCTGTTGTTGCTGCTGAGGTAAATCTTCCGTAGAAGTCCGTCTCCCCGGATCCTGGAAAAAATCTTTAAACATTTCCATTTTATTACGGTCATAGTAAGGCTTTAGTTGGTCCACATTGGCAGTAATTTTTTCGCCGTTTCTGGCTCTTAATACTACCACTGTTTGGGTGATTTTCTCGATAAGGAAAGGGCCTTCAAAACGCGGAAAATATTTCCCCACCTTTTCTTCTGGGGCATTTGATAAAGCGTGCTTAATTTTCAAAACTTCATCGCCGACTTTGTAATTCTCCTCTCTTCTCTTTTGATCATAGTAATATTTTTGTTTCCTCTGAGCTATTTCCGAATTTCCTTTCGCTTCCCGTATCAACTTTCGAATGTCATTTATTTTAAATTCTTCTGCCCTTTCCTGGACAAAGAAAAGTTTGTCTAAGGGTGTCAAAATCTTTCTTCCAAGAAACAGTTCAGCGGGTGTTTTTTGTGTTGTATCGTGTTTGACCGTTCTAAGGGCAAATGCAAATTCATTTATATGGCTATCTCAGGCAGAGTGATAATTCTTAATATAATTTCGAATAATTTTAACTACATTTCTATTAAACCGTTCCGCTATGTTTGACTGCGGACGATACGGGACCATCTTTAGGTGACGTATGCCAAGTTTTGCACACATTTCCTCAAAAATATTACTAACAAATTGGGGACCGTTGTCGGAAATAACTTTTAGGGGCGCCCCGTATTTTAAAATATACTTATTTAAAATTGAATCTAATACAATTTTTGCAGACGCGCGTCTTAACGGAATCAACTCTAACCATTTGCTAAAATGGTCCGCTATAACTAAAAGATGTCGGCTTTTGTTAAATTTACTTATGGGATAAGGTCCCAGTAAATCGATGCCTATTATTTGATTTGGGAACTCTGATTTAACCTGGCCGGGCGGAAATTAATATTATTATTAAATTGACATGTTGGGCGCTGCCTCACGAACTCTTTGGACAGTTTTTTGTATGCCCAAATGGCCAGAAATGGCGAATCGTGCAATTCCTCTAATACATTAAATCTAATGCTAGCTGGGATAACCGGTCTAAACTCGTGGTTTTCATTAGTCGGTTTCGTATAAAACAAAAGTCCATCAATTATTTCGTAATTTGCGGCTATTTCTTATCGGCACAGTATCCTGATGACTGAAATTCTCAGGATCGGCTAAATAATTGTATATATTTTTGAACTCCGGATCTTTTCCGAGTTCGATTATTATTGTTTCACGAGAATCTAATACTTTGGATGTCAGCATGGCTACTCTAACCGTATTTCCATTTTCATCCAAATTAATTCTACTTAAAGCATCTGCCACAACATTTTCCTTTCCTGGCGTGTGTTTAATTACTAGATTATATTCCTGTAATTTAAGTGCCCACCTTATTAATCTGGGTGATATTTTTTTTCCAGAGTAGAGTCTGGTGACCGCCGCGTGGTCGGTATATACAGTTACTGGAGAACTTCCAAAGTAAACACGAAATTTGTGCACTGCTGATAAAACTGCGAGAGTTTCCCTTTCCGTGACCGAATAGTTTCTCTGAGTTTCATTCAGCGTTCGACTTAAAAAGGCCACTGGTTGCCCATTTTGAGAAAGAACTGCCCCAATCGCAAAATCTGAAGCGTCCGCTGAAATTTCTAGTCCTTTAACCCCCTCCGGGAATTTTAAGACGGGGGCTTGAGTCAAGGCGTCTTTCAGTTTTTGAAATGCAGAGTTGGCTTCTGCTGACCACGAAAACCTAGCTTTCTTCCTCTTCAATTTCAGCAGAGGCTCAGCTATTTTTGCAAAGTCTTTAATGAAGGACCGATAGTATGAACACATACCAAGAAACGATGATAACTTCATCGCTGTTTTAGGGACAGGATAATTTTTGATAGCTATAATCTTGGACTGATCCGTTTCAATGGCATTCTGAGAAAATTTAAACCCTAAATAACGTAATTCTTTTGCGGCAAATTTACATTTGGATGCATTCATTTTCAAACCAGCTTCGTTTAACAACAAAAACACTTTTCTTAAATCTTGTAGGTGTTGTTCTAAATTATTACTTGTAATTATAATATCGTCCAAATAAATGAACGTACTCTTACCAAGGACCGGTCTTAAGACAATGTCCATGCATCGTTGGAAAGTTGCCGGCGCGCCGGATAGACTGAAAGCCACCCTAAGAAATGCCTACGTACCAGACTTCGTTATGAAGGCGGCCTCAGGGACGTCTTCGGGTTTTACTCCAATCTGAAAATAGCCAATCGAAGATCTAATGGGGACATGTACTTTGTAGAGGTAATATTTCGGATTATCTCTTCGATTATCGGCGAAGGATATACAGGATATTTTGTGACGGTATTGAGTTTGCGGTAATCTATAGCCAAACGCCACCGCTTCGGGTGCGTAATCGGATAATTATTATTTTTCTTGCATATTACTACTGGGCTAGCGTAACTGCTAGAAATCGGGGTAATTATTTTATTTTCAACATTTCCTCAATAGGATATTCAATAATTTCTTCTTTCACCTTATCGTAACGGTATGGCTTTTGCCTTACTGGTTGGGCGTCCCCTGTTTGTATTTCAAGATTTGTTACCTGCGTGAAACCCGGTACATCGCTAAATAAATTTGAAAACTCACTTACCAGTGCCTGCAGCTTTTCTGTCTCTTCTGTCTGTAAGTGCTGTAGTTCCAGCTACTGGGGCTTATCATTCCTTTTGTCCACTGGCTGCATCGATAACGTGAAATTACCTCCCTGAAAACCTACCTTCGCTTCTGCCAATCTAAAAACGTCCACACCCAGAAAAATACACGTTTGCAGGTTTCGCACAATATAAAATAAAATTTTTACCTGCTCGTCGCTGATACGCACAAAAAGTGAAACTTTTCCTAGGCATCTACATTTCTCTCCTTGGGCCGCTATGACATTCGTGTCTCTTGCACTAAAAATTCTATAACGCCGAAAGTGTTTCTTGAAAAATCTTTCCGAGATAAAGCTGCTTGTCTTCCGATACGAAGCTGCTTTGGGCTCCTGTATCCAAGAGGGCTGTCGCCGGTATGTTGTTGATTAGAACTTCAATCTTCGGCAAACTCAAATTCTTCACAACCACGGTGTTTAAATTGATTTTGGAAGGGTTTTGCGCGGCTTCGGACTTCTTCACCTTCCTCGAAGAAATCCCTCTTAGTTTAAATTCTTTTTCTTCTGGTTGCCCTCGGAATCTTTGCTTGTTCTTCTATTAAATTCCCTTCGTTCGCCGCTCGCTTTAGGAGACACATCTTTCTTCGGCCATTGCTTCGCCTTATTCCCGTAACTTTGATTTTGCTTTTGCTGGGGTCTTGGCGAACTCCACTGACTTCTTCGCTCAAATTGGCGTCGTCGTTCGTTGTCGGCTGTTCTTCGGCTTTCAAATTGTACCGCGAGCTCAAATAATCTGTCTAATGTTGTTGGATTTCTTAGTTCGATGAAATCTTGAACTTGGGGCAGTAGCCTAGGAAGTATAACTTGAATAATTTCAGGATCCGGGCGACTTCCATACAAAAGCTTGAAAACTTGAATTTTCCTCAAAATAAAATTAGACAAATCTTCTATTCTTTCTTGATATCGGCTAAACAGTTCAGCTTCCAATCTGGCTCGATCTCGCACCACGGGAAATGCTTTCACTAAAGAATTCTTGAAATTTTCATACGTGTATGTGGGGCTTCCTGGTTCCCCCAAGAGATTCTTTCCAATGCACTTGAACCAACTTAGCGCTTGGCCCTTCAAAGCGCTGGTAGCAAGAGCGACTTTCTGAAATTCGTGGACTGGATATAACATGAAGTGGGAGTCTAGCTTTTCCAGGAAATTTATTACGGCTGACTTGCCGTCAAAATTTGCCGCTGGCTTCATGGCTGCCCGCATGTCTTGTACAATGTAGCCAAATCCTTCTAGGGCAGGAGGTGATATCTCAGGGTTCTGCACAGGTACTGCGGGTATCTCAGGTTCATCTTCTTGTCTTTCAGGCCATCCTCTCATTCTTCTTCTTTGGGCGCCAGTGTCAGGACTGAGTGTTCTATGCATACTTTTTTCGAACATATTCGTGATAGTATTAAAGTCCTGATCTTGAACAGGAAGCTGAATGCAGCTATGTTCTGTGGTAGAATAACTGTGGTTAAGTTGTAGAATAACTGCACGTAAGACGGGGTTTAAAATTACCCTTTTATTAAACCACTATTTACAGCCACTTCCCAACTCGGAAGGGACAACAGAAAATAATAACCGCACTTGGGTCTAAACTGAACAATCAAATAATTTAAACTAAAGTTAAGTAAAAATTAAGTAGCTGTTGCTCTCAGAGCCATAAACGCGAGGTTGACCTCTATGCTAAACTATCAATGGTGCGTAGCGAGCTTTAGCTAATACTAACGCACTTAGATTACTTCAATAAGTATTAGAGTAACAGCGCTAAGGCTTAGAATTTAAATACTAGCTAGTTAGGCGAGTGTCAAACACAGCCGCATTGATCTGAGACTAAAAGCTCTCTCACACCGAGAAGTTCCTTGCTAACCTTTTAAATATGAAACTTGGCTCCACTTCAAATTAGCATAAAGCTGGAACGGGCGCTCATTCTAACGGGAAGTTGAAATAAGAGCTTATAGGAAAGAGAAATTAACATAAAACGTTTTTAGTTTAAACTAAAACCTTACAAGATTATTTGGAAGAAATGGTCGAATGACTACTTGGGAACTCTGCAGCAGAGAAACAAGTGGATGATAGAGAAAGACAATATTTCTGTTGGTAGTATGGTACTGGTCAAAGAGGACTATCTGTCAATCTGCAAATGGATTTTAGGTCGAGTTATTAAAGTCTATCATGGATCTGACAATAAAGTAAGAACTCTTAAAATCAAAACAAAATCAGAAGAATTAAAAATAGCGATCACAAAGATCGCTGTGCTTCCTATAGAAAGTTGAACTTATATTATTGCATATGTAAAAACAACATTGTGTTTGTTCTAATATTGTAATAGCAGTAATTAATTATACTCATAGTAATATGTTGTATATAACTATATTAATTTTGTTTTAGGGATGTTTGTATAATTTCTTGAAATTTTGTAATTTCAAGCTGGGGGAGTGTTAAATCTCTTAGAAGTGAGAAGTGAGATGGCGCTGCCATCGCTACTAATTACGGAAGAATATTATTACCATTTAGGAGTCTTCAATGGTGGCTGTGGTTGCCAGAGTGTCTTCCACAAATGAGTAAAATAAATATGATGAAATTTTATAGTTTAGTATGTTAATTAGTTTAATTAACAGTCCACTTGATAATTATCCGGACCACCTTTCTCAGGGCGTACAGCAAAGCCTCCACTTGGACTTGAACTCAAAATAATAATGAAGACTTAACTAAAGAGATATAGCAGAAGCTATCAAGATTCTAACTAGTTGGCCCCTAAATATCGAATAAGCTAGGAAAGCTGTCAAGGGCCCGTAATACGTCCGAGTGTAGTAACAGCTTACACAGTCGTAGCCAAAAGGCAAACGCGCGTTAGTCAGAAACTCTGAGACTTTCTCTAGAAGTAAGTAGAACTTCGACTTAAATACTACTCTTACTGATTTGCATCAACCGCGGTTCTAAAAACATACTCTGGTAGGGAATCGTAAGCTGAATTTAGGAGGGACAGGAAAGTAGCTTTAACTAAAAATAACTGTTAAAAACTTAGGATAAACCTTACATCTTAATCATGAATTAGGAAGATAAAAATTTCTTTTCATCGGCCCGAGTTTAAAGCATTTGTAGAGACATTAGGTATTTTTGTAGCAGGAGTCATGAAAAATGAGCAACGCCTTGCCAGGACTCGAACCACGGACCTCTGGAATACGCGCCCAGCGGGCTCACCACTACACCACGATGGTATGCGAAGAAAGCGGGAGAAATACCTTATATGCTCCCCCTTTTAAAGGGTGACTGGTGATTAGGGACCTCAATCGCCAAATCGTTGTGGTGGAGAATCATCATCCACCATCTTTTTAGTTCTGGCGCCAGTTGTAGGGTTCTACTGTCTATCTTTTGTGTGAATTTGGAGAATAGTGACTGCACAGAAGAAGAGTTAAAACTACCCTTTATTATGCCCTTTAACTTATTTACAATGTGTTAAGTCGAAGCTAACATACTACGCCTCTGCTTGGGCGGTAATTGAAACAGTAGAATCGAACTCAAAAATTAAAGATATTAACAAGTAGTAGAATTTAACTGCAGAGCTCAGAGAATCGTGTATCCTGCAGAGCATAGATGAGTTTAGTGGCAGCAAAATAATAACTGTTAAGCCAAATCTAACCAACAATAAATGCTAAGCCGAAGCTTGTGTTACCAATACGCACAGAGTTCTCCCAGACTCTCTAACTTTCCCTTCTAGAACTCGATATTAAAACTTTTTCTCCCACTGGTAGAATATGCATTCCTTACGCGCTCTACCAAGTTTAAATATTCTGTCATTGACAGTTATTGGAATGAAAGCTTATAGGAAAGAGCTTCAAATTAAATTTAACTGGTTATTTAAAATAAATATAAATCCCTACACAATAATATCTCAAAAAGTCCTTGCTTGGAAAAAATTGCCCATTTTCATAAAGTAAATTCTTAATAATAAGAGGATCGCCACTCGGGATTTTCCATGTGTATAATGCGAAGACGAGTCGTTTCCGAGAAGGATCTCTCTACGAAGACAACTCTTCTACTAAGCGCAATCTTCCTGAAAGGCAGACAATCCAATCAAAAATATGATACTTTATTTAAAATTTCGCATTCATCTTCTAAATTATTATTTATTTATTCCTGAAAATACAGCTTAGTCTACTCAGGCTAAGTTAAATAATATCTAGAACATGGTCGATCGTGAGCTACCACTACGTCACCGCAACGTTCTTCAGAGCTCAAGGAAAAATATCTGGATGTAACGAAAGTTTTCTGCCAAAAATATGTGTTTGATAAAGCTAAAAAAAACATAGAAGCAGTACCTTTGCTGCGGATAGTAATTACAGAAAAATCTGTGATTATCTGCCAACGTTTTGACAGTTTCTCCAAGCCTTCGGCCCAGAAACATGTTGGCCGCGAGTCCAAAAACTGATCAACTTATTTCGGACGTTCTTATGTAGAGTGGAAGACAACACCAGCAAGATGTAGCTGCAGAAGTGAACAAGGTAGAAGTTCGAAGGAACGTTTTCGGGGCTATATATCGTGAGTGTGGTAGCTAACTATCTGTGTACCTTCTCCGTCAGCTTAATGACACTACAGGGACTGATACACAGTATCAGTCAGCCACCCTTGAAGGATGGAATGACATACTGCCGAGTCCCGGAGTTCCACACCTCCGAGATCCTCAGCTATTTAGGCTCCTTCCTGAGACCCACAGCTAAACTGGCCAGCCAAGGCCACCGTCCCAGAGGTCAGAGACAGGTGGGTTTGAGAACTTGGAGCTTTGACTGGCCATTGATTGATGCTACCTGCTACCTGCCAGTACTGAGCAGGCAGCTCCTCCCTTCAGGCTTTACACAGAGTACCAAGGACAGCTTAGACCGGACGCTCAATGGTCCGGGCGCTATTCGGCTACTGATACCCTAGTTACTGGGGACTTACGCCACCCGGACCGGGAAAAGCGGAGATGAACCCCACCCAACGGACCATCGGGAACTGCCAAGCTCATGAATTTTATACCCCCGTGGCCGAGATTGCCTAAGTACAGATCCTAGCCAGTAGCTTCGTATAGTACTCTACGTCGACCCCCGGGGGGAAGTAAGTGTGGTAAAAGATTCGAGTCCGTACATAGTCCAGCCGTTGTATGCAGACACATGTGGTCTTGCATTACCTTGATGAAACATTACCTTTATGCGCCTGGACTTATTTTGACCTTTTCCTTGATAGCAGCGTTAACTAAGACTAACATATCATTGTACACCTTACTATGGAGCGTTCTACGTTTTCCCACATACTCTTTGTGGATAATACCGTGGCAATCCCACCCGATACAAGGCATGACTTTTTATTTGTCAAATTGCGCTTTGCAATGCTGCCGACGGGCTCACCGGGCGCAGACCAGCCCCTTTCGGGCCTGCGTTGTTGAAGTAAATCAACTTTTAATCACAAGGAACGAACCTGTGCAGAATTTTGTCCTTGCTTTGATATTCGAGCGGATTAGTGCAAGCCCCAACACATCTGTCCTGATCTCTTTGTGTCAGCTCATGCGGCATCCAGCTATTGAACTTGTACGTGATGCATAGCGCGATAAATGGACATGGCACTAACGTCTAACTCGTTAGCAAGCTCTCGAGTGGTTACATACTAATCTTGTTTTACAAATTCTTACAAGTGGGCCTCATCAATATCAGTAGGCCGGCCAGAGAGCTCTGAGTTTTGAATGTGACAGTCCTTGTTTTTGAATTTTCAGTACTAAACGTTCATAGTGTCATATGATGCAACATTAGTACCTAAAACTGTACACAGGATTTTGTGACATTCTGTAACTGACTCTTTGGAACGGAAAGCCATTAAGCGTCCGGTCCACGCTGTCCTCGGTATTCTGTCTAAAGTCTGAAGAGAAGGATTGCCCGCGTAGTACTGGCAGGTAGCATCAATCAACGTCCAGTCAAAGCTCCAAGTATTCATATCCACCCGTCGTGGTCTCTGTCCGCTGGGACGATGGTCTTGGCTGGGCAGTTCAGCTGTGAGTCCTTAGAGTTAGCTTTTAAAGTATTTGATGCTCTCGGGGATGTGGGATCCGGGACTCAGCAGAAGTGAGAATGACCATCCTTAGAATGGCTTTGGCTGGTATTTTTTCCAGTCCCTGTAATGCCATTAAGTTGGCGAGACAGGGACAAATGCAGTTATAGTTATTACTTACGGGAGGGCATATACAGAAATTGTGAAAAACAAATTCTTAAGAACTATTACATATGCACATTACTTGGTCAAGAATTCTTTCCTCTATAAGGATCTTAAGATCTATGACATAAAAACTTATTTCCACAACACAAAGGACAATATTTTTAACAAGACAGCTAGCTGCCTGCGAATTACTAAGGGAAATAAGTTTATTAGGCCACTTGTAACTCATTTAATTGCAGATTATGATTGGTATTTTATTATTTAGTTTTTCCTTCACGGGAGGGCATATACATAAATATTCTTGTTTTAGTTGGTTTTTGTACCTTATAATGTTTCGTGTTATGTATAATGCATTTGTATTTCTCCTTCTGGAACTTTCACTTTCAATGTTTAACTCTTTTGTACAGTCAGATTTCCTACACCTTTCATGTAACTTTCCACTCTTCTGATTGCTCCTGCCTTATGAATTGTCTCCTGCCATCCCTCCTCAGATTTCTCCTTAGTGAGATCCCCACGGTACAGAATTTTCGGTACCATTCCGTCAGTTAGAGATACGCCTCCTTTTTTGCCACCATTTGTTGCCAAATATAAAATAATAGAATAGTAATAACACTAAAAATATTTCCGTAAAAAAGGAATTTTCTTTCAGTGAATTTTTCTTTTTAATGTTTTAATCTACAATACTCTACACACGAATAAAATGTAATAAAAAAAAACGAAATTCAGTCTAAACAGGTGACGTAAAATTCTCAGCATTTTAAGTTCACTAACGTTTATTTTATTTTAAAACTTTACTATCGTCTCTTATTTTCCACTTCCAGCCAGAATTAATGCATGATTATGTTTATGCAAATTGTACTTGCTAACGCTTAAGTATTTGAGCTGTGGCTTTTTGCCAAGAAAGAAAGGAGGAGAGAGAGCCCTCTTGCTACGAGTCTTCACGCGAGCTTGCCATCAGTTACTGTCCACCTCTAAGGCCATGGTTTTAAACCTCTTGAAAGTTAAAGACGTATTGAAGTTTTCAGCAGTTTGCGTACTACAGACGTAGTAATTTAAAAGGCCAGTCTTAGTGCTAGTCATCTGTGTAAAATATTAAAAGTTAACTCTTAGTTAAATTTTAGTTAGTTAGTAGTTTTGTATTCTTTTACGTTCAGATCACAAGTGGTTGGTCTTTGTATCCCGAAGTTCGGGAACGTCTGTAAAATCGATAAGCAAATAAAGAGTAATTTGAACACTTCTTATCTTTGTTGTATCTTCTACAGGCGCACGAGCATAGCTTTTAGTAAGCTCCCTGTTCCTACTCAGGACTCCAGTCATGATTGCGAAATCAGCTAGAAGAAACAGTAGTCCTGATAAAATTACTAATTTCATTCAATATTGCAGCAAAATTTCAGTTTTTGAATATAATGAACGTCACATAAATTCTATCAAATATGACTCAAATGGATTTCAAATGGTGGCGAGCAATGTCCCGTTGACGCTAATTTCTCCATTTAGCACAGCCCCACAGTTTGAGTATGGCATCCGATTTCGGGGTCTACAAATTATAACTAATTCACAGTGAAATGTTCATACACAGCACTTCTTAATTCTCTGCAGCCTTTTCAGCAATTTGAAAATATAATGCTGCCATCCGCAATCTTTCCCGGAATGGAAGTCATCAATGTTGTAGCACAACGATTGGGAAAGGCGACCAGAAAACATTCTTTGCTTTCTCTACATAAACCCCCGAATACACATTGTTCCGGAAGAACACGTCCAACGTTGTTTTTGTGGAAAGACTTTAAAGTAAGAAGACTTTTGTTGGATTCCAATCTGTTGTCGTCCTATGGATGATTTCTAACCGAAGTTGGCGAAATTCAATTGACTTCACTTCCTGATAAAACGAACGACACATAGGAATGTACATTTCAAACGAGAACTTGAAATCTCGAAGCACGATAGTTCATACATAAATGAAAAATACTCAAAATATCGAATGACGATGTTTGAAACGAAAACTAGAAAACTCGACCCACGATATTTCAAACGTTAAATTCTGGATCCACACAGTGGCGCTGCTAGCGTTTCCAGCGCCCGGGTACAACTGAAGAATTTGCGCCCTTTTCTGTGTGCCAAGAATGTAAAATAATTCATTGAAAATTTCGTAGCGTCAATTTGGCGCCCCTTGGATACTGCGCCCGGGGACAGATGTCCCCTTCCACCTTGCCATACCCTAGCTACACCACTGGCCACTGGATCCACGATATTTGGCGTGTTGTTGAAGCATTGTTTTCTTCTCATTTTTTCTACATTAACTGACACCGCTCTAACGGAATAGTACCGAATTTTCTATTGTCATGTGCCATTGCGACTAAAATTCGAGAAGCTGGAAAATTGCACTTTCGTGCGATAGTTCGGTAGGAATAACTCAAGTCCGTGACTGTTTGAAAACGACTTCTCATTAGTAAATTCAGAAAAGGTGTTAGAAGTGTTTGCTAACGTGCTATAGTCACGTCTAAAATAGGAGTATTTCAAGCCGATCTTAGAAAGGTAACAGACAATCAATATTAGAATTGCTTCCTTTTGTCCTTCGTTAAAAGACTTTTGTTGAATTTTTTATTTTGTAAGTCCTTTCGTTTTGTTGGAAGTTCAGTTTAGAACGCCATGAACATAAACGTTCCGCAGGTAATTATTCCAATCTATTAATGTTTTGTCAGCCATATTCGACTAACTATATCGTGTCCAATTTTTTTAATCGTAGGATCCCATAAGTTTAAAAATAATCTCCTGCTTCCTGTCCTGTAGAAGGCAAGTCCTAAATTTTAAGCATCGGTTTTTAAAAATGCAATAAAATATACAGCAACAGCAGTTAATATATATATCCTTGTTCATAAAAACAAAACGTGACTTTTTGAGAATCAGTGAAACAAAAGGAAATCAAACAAACGAGTTACATCAAAGGAAAGCGCAAATATTCTGAGTGTGTAGTTACATCCCGCTTTCTCATAACTAACCCTAAATCGCGCTGCTTGAGGGCAGCTTTTAGGTCGGCGCAATAATACGTAAGTACCGATTTTCTTTAGTATCGCACTGTAGCCATCTTTACGGTAATGACGAATATTCACTTATGTTTCTTTTGTAAAAGAAAAGC
Source organism: Stegodyphus mimosarum (assembly GCA_000611955.2). Lineage (NCBI taxonomy): Eukaryota > Metazoa > Arthropoda > Arachnida > Araneae > Eresidae > Stegodyphus > Stegodyphus mimosarum. The sequence goes on along the minus strand of KK112785.1, from coordinate 180,888 downwards.
ATCAAATCTTATCAGATCTGGCACTTGCTGATTGGTTTTCTTTTTGATTAATATAAATCGGTGAGTTTTAAGGAGCCTTTATGGAACTCTGCTCATACCACGTCAATTTTTCAAGGGAAGATCGAAATTTTGGTACACGGCATGTCTCCTGGTACGCTTAACAGAATTTTAGATATGAAAATGCAATCTGAAAATATATTTTAAGATATATAACAATTATAAATTGTACGCCTATTGTGGATCTTCAGTTATTACCGTGTAATACAATGCAAATAAAATCTTACTATAAAATAAAAAGATTATCATATCAACATGAAATATAATTTTTATTCACCAGCTCCGTAGTCGGAAAAATCTCATCTACTACTTTTAATAAAACAAATCGAATTCTAAAGATAAAAACTGTTGCCAAAAACGATAATAACATAATATGCAAAGTAAACATTTATAATTATTAAAGTATTATGAGTATTAAAATATTGTCAGTTACTTTCAAACTAATTATTTATATTTTATGCCGTTACATTCACTCTCCTTCCAGTAACGAACGCTACGTTAGAAAGATTGGAAGAAGTAATAGTGCTCATCATCAAAATAATAACAACATTCATGCATAAATAAAATATCAGTTTTTGAATCGCAATGGTGTCTTAAGAATTCTACCATTTCGAGATTGTTTTAAAGCTGATTTGATTTTAGGTTGAGCCACAGTTATTTTGGTTTGAATTTCAATCGGCCTAGGTGTATTGTTTACACAATTTGGAGTTGTAGATTTCTCTTGTTCAGGGGTTTGTTGTGGTAGAATATATGCTGGCTTCAATCTGTCTATCGATACATTTACTTCTTTATGCTTTATCATGAGAGTAAAATATTTGGGTGAACGATTGATAACCAAATACGGACCTTCATATGGGGGTTCGAGTTGCTTTCGAACTCTGTCAATGCGAAGAAAAACATGGGATGTTGTTTCTAAATCTTTATGTACAAATAATTTAGGGATACCTTTCTGTGGTATTTCCTTCGGCTGAATCAATTCCATATGCTTTTGTAACTTATGTATAAAAGTTCCAGGTGGTGTATGACTTATTTTTTTTTCAAAGAATTCTCCAAGAAGCTTAATATTCTCTCCATATACCATTTCCGCTATAGTTTACTTAGTATCGTTGCGGATTGCTGTTCGTAGGCCTAAAAGAACCGTAGGTAATGTTTCACTCCAAATTTTATTATTATGGGCTCTTAAGAGTAAATTTTGAGATATATGAAAACAGCCTTTTGGCAACAGATGGCGCTGACCGTTGCATTGGATTTCTGACGTCAGACTTACGGGTTGCTATCTTTGGCAGTATTCTCGCCGAGGTGAAAATGGAATTTTTTGCCAAAGAGAGTTGACGCTAATGGCCGTGGTAAGCGTAGCAACACCGCATTAGGATTTAAATAACACAAACCCTTAAGCTATAAACACCATCTGGAATACTGGAGAACGGAATAAGACTTCCTAAGGGGTCTATAGGCTTTTTCAAAGCAGAATGGATATACATTCAGTGATCGTCTTAGAAAATAGTGCCATTCACTTGTGCTATGTTAAGCGCTGTAATGAATTAATACTTTCTATTCGTTCATTGCCTTCTGTAAATTTATAGCAAATTTCGTTTTCAAGATTCGCTTTTCGATAAACGCTAGGATAGCAATTATTAGTAATCAAAGCTATCTTTTTTTTTTGTTTTGTTTGTTTGTTTTGCGTTTATCGTCCCTGTGTTGCATTGGTAATATTTTTGTTCTTTTCTTATTTAGGAATTTTGATTTGTTTATTCAGCATCGGACATAAATTTTTATCACATTAAAAGTAGTAGGAGCGGTAAAATAAAAATACAGCTCAACCCTTTTATTGTCAAAATTTTATGTGATAACTTCAGACGACCGCCTCTTAAAATGACTGGCCTTTCTGAAAATATACATGAAACATTGCTTTAAATATCTTTGCGTTTAAACAATCGTATTCATAGAAAACCAAATCTTTTGGACATGTTGAGGATTGTCTTAGAAAGGTTATATTCTATTCTGTAAATTTCTTCAGTTTAAATGATAAATCAGAGACTGAAGGCGATATAATCGGCATAGCTAGAACATTTGCCGCCCGTGGCCGACCTCGAGTGTGTTCGCCTAGACAGTCTTTGAATAAGTCTCTCTTTTTGGTATAAGCAAATGACTGAATGTAAAAATGACATGAAGGAAATAAATTAAAAATCTACTTCTGAAAAAATTTTTAATTCTATCATTTTAAAATTGCATTATTATTATTATATTTGTTTGCAAAGCCACCTATTCACAGAGTACTACGCGAATAGTACAGAACTATTTCTTAAATGCAAAATTAATCATTTGTAGTTCTAAAATGACTTTTATTTAAAAAACTCTTTATCACAACTAGAAACACAGCAATTGTGAAAAAAAATTCTTGGCAGTATTACATTATCCGAAGAGCTGTATTTTAGAACAAATAGCAAAACGTCCACAGGACCCACCTTCTACATTTCTGTTTCGTTTTCTTTAGCAATAATAATGGAAATAAAACTTTGAAACACTTCTCTGCAACTGAGGGAATTCTTCCTTATTAACCTTTTAATGGTCCTCAACGAGCTCAGCTCATATTCCAGTTACGCACTGCAGTGGGCGCAAACAAATGCAGCTCGTATTACAAATTTACGTCTGACAATTATCGCTCGTATTTGGAAAGAAAGAATTTCTTAATCTCGCTACCGTTTTTTACTTATTATTTACTTGAATACTTTACGTATTTACTTACTATTTTTACTTGAATAGAAAAATTAAAACTCAATTCTTTTGAGAATAGGAAACGTTGCTAAGCCACGTGCTATAATACCTATGATAAGGAACTCACTGACTAATTATCTATTGATATGCAATATGCATCAACTTATGTACCATAAAGAATATAAATAGCAGTGTTGCAAATCATGCATTATCTTCAAATTTTTAACCGTATTCAAACTATTATTCAGATCCAACAGCGGCCTACTGTAATATTGCTATAAACAGCCAGATCAACTATAGTTCATATCTCGGCGAATGAGTTGTCTATATGAGAGTTTTTCGTTGTTCCCCTCCCCAAGAAAAGATGTATACTTTTATAGCTTATAACGTGCAAAAATGCAACCAGGATCTGTCGTAGCGAAGCTGGTAACATTATCAAAATTGGACTGGTTTTTATGGATGAAAAAAAAAGGGGGGATTAAAAATGTATGATATTATGTTTCGTATATGATACGTTTTGTAAGTATAAATGAGAAAAATCATTTGCAAAATTGTCAGAAAATTTCCCCAGGTGTCAACTTTTCGGCAAACAATTTCAGTTGTTGCATCGACTTCTCCACAATTAGATAAATCTCCGAATTCTGTGCATGAAACAATCTTTTTTCATGATCGACTTTAAGTATGTTTACTTTTTACATACTCTCGCGCATAGCGTTGAGCGTGCGTGCGTGGATACGCATGGATAAAATTCCCAAACCGGATAATGCGCAAGTGCATAATCAAGAGAATACTGTATATATTTTAATAATTTTTTCGTTGAATCTTGAATGCGATTTGAAAGCTAGTTTTTATTAATTTGAGCGGTCATTTAACTCGTGAAACAAAATATAATTAACCTTTAAAAATTATTTAAGAATTTTTTATCTTTCATATAGCCAATGCACAATAATCTTTTAGTAATATAAGCTACCTCAGATTTCCTTTACCCAATATTTTATATAGAATAAATGAACAGACTTGAAAAATAAAGTGTCGGAAAAGACACTGAAAATTACAATTTTTGTGACATTACTAGTCAGCATCAACTTATAAAAAATATTTTAAAGTTTATTTACCTATTTGTTTTATTTCCCGTATTATTACCATTAAAATTTTCCCCTTGAAAACCTATTTCGGTAAAAATAAAGGGTACTTACGTACTATGACGACTACCTTGGCGCCATTTGGAGATAAAAATCTTCATTGGCATTTTTTAGTTTCTGTTAATAAATAAAAGAACTTCATGAAAGCAAATTAATTTAAATTCTTTTAAAAATGAAAGCCCCAATTATAAAAGAACAAAAACTTAAAATACTAAAATCCCGAATATATATATATATGTATACATATAAAAAAATGATATACCGAATATGAATAGAAAAAATTAATCTTTTTTATTTTTACTACTGTAAATGATAATTAACAATTATTAAACTTATTTCTGAATAAGCTTCAGTGAAAGTTACATAAATGAATTATATTTTTGATACATAATATGCGTACAAATTTTTAAAAAATTGAGAGACATTTAGTGTTAACTTTAAATAACAGATGGCAGCACAATATAGTAAACTTACTTAAAACTGGTGAAAAGAAAATATTGACGTTAATGATAAGGAAAATGGCGGGAAGTAGCTTTCAAAATAGCATCAAAAGGCTTTTCTTCCTTTTTTCGCCAAATAAATTCAGCTAAATAGGTATCCAAATGATGGCGGCTTGTCCCACGTTGTCCCTTGTTCCTCCATTTTGCGGAACCCCACATCCTTTCAACATGTTGCGTATGAGTCTGTGTAGATGGGTCAACAAAATTGTATCGATGATTCACCTTAAAATGTTCAAAACCGGCAGCAATGAGCTCTTCTGTTTGATATCCAGGCCAGGAATCTGACATTATTGTTGAGCCTTCAGCAATATTATTTTGGATTTCATGCATTAATGTTGTCGCTTTCCGGTCTGGAACTCTGACTAGAAATGTTTCTTTTGTTTCTCGGCAAATTCCACCGAAGACCCACTGTTGTGGCATGATACGACCTTGATTATTCTTTCGACGCGTAAAAAGGCTTTCGTCAATTTCGACAATCATTCCGCGCCCTCCAATTTTAATCTTTCAATTATCCTCCAAATCCTTCACACACACTTCACGCATATAATTATTCCAGTCAATAACCGTCTTATCGGATAAATCCAACTGATGTTTGCACCATTTAATGGACGACTGTTCATATGCCCAAAAGTAAATAAATCTTAAAGCTTTTAAAAATTCAATACGACAGTTTTCAAACCACGTACCAGTTCGAACACCAAACTTTTGTTGACAATTTTCGACATTGCATTTCCAATAAAATCCTGAATTATAAAATTTCATATCATGGCCGTTTTTACAAATGCGTTTTTTAGGTAAAATTCCAGCCTCTCTGAAGAAGTCTATCGCTTCTTCCTCATTTGAAGGAAGTTGAAAAATGTTGATATCCATTCGGAAAAAATAATCGCAAAAAGTTTCACCTAAACGTAATAATCGGCGTAAATGTAGCAAAAAAAGCTGTGGTAATAGCAAATGCGGGACTAGTGCGAGATAATACTCTTTATTTCAGCGCCCTCTATAACCTATATTAGGGTTAACCTTTTTTTATAGCCGCCCAACCGGTATAGTGGTTAGCGTCGCCGACTGCCGTGCCGAAGGGCTCAGGTTCAAATCTCGCTTATAACCTATGTTAGGCTTAGCCTGTATAACATACAAAGGTCGCCGGATTTGGCGAGATATCTAGGTAGTCGTCATAATACGTAAGTACCAAATAAAGTTTAATTTATTATAATACTCAAAAATACTCTTCCTGGAAGCACAACCTGAAAATCTGTTCTGATGCCAATCCACCGGTTTTCATAAAGCTGCGACAACTTTATAACGATTTATCTAAAAGTGCAGATAATTATTCAAAGTCCCCGTTTTTCATAAAGATTCCGAAGATTTATATAATACCTTGTTTAATAAATGAATCAGTAACTGAAATGAAAATCGAACTTGCATAAGGATGCCGATAATCAGTTTCAAGTTAGAAACTAATTTTCAGTTTGTGCACGTTACCTCCTGTTGCAGCTGAAGACATCCCAATTTGATTGCATCCTCGTCTCATGATAAAGTTCATTGAATTAAAAATTATAGTTAAGCGTTCTAATCGTTACATAGCGTGGGATTGTTCCCGTCACTGAAGAAACTTTAAATATATTTCCCCCAAAGCTCATTCTTTGAAAAATAGTGAGCTATTTTTTTACGTTTTCAAAATTTTATTATGTTTTAATTGACATGATTTATGCAGGTTTTATCCTGTTAAATAAAATGAATTTTAAAATAAGCATTTCATGTGATAGCAAAAAAACGTGTAGAACTATGAGACGCAAATTTTCAAATTTTTTCATGGTATGCACCTTAAAATATATTAATTTAACGGTAGATAAAAAATACTGTACTCAGAAAAAAAATATGAAAACTAACAGACCCATGAGTAGCCGAAAGATTAAACCTCTGATATACTGAGAGTTCGATCCCAGGCGAATGGGTTAACTGCAAGGATGGTTTTCAGGGTTTCCTCTTCTGTTAGGTGAATACGAGCCACTTCCTCTTAGAAAGTCTTCCACAAAGGCATCTCTCCTATTAGGCAGATAGCCCTTGCGTACTTTTCTATATCTGTAAAACCTAACCTGAAAACTAGCAACAAAAGAGAATATAGTATAATATCTCCTTATACAAATATCTCATTCTAGTTGCCTTGAACTAAAAAGAATCAGCTTTATAACAATCTTTATTCATTCTACACATAATATAATCTTCAAGCGAAAGATGCCTGCAGCACAGTGCGGCTAACGACGCTATTCTACCAAAAATTAAACATGAGCAACTGTTGCCATTCACACAAATCAATAGTAAAATAAAACATGTTGCCAGTAACGATTATTGTATAAATGATAACATAAAATTAAATACCGAGAAAATAAATAAGGCAAAAGAAAAAAAAGGAATACAAATATTAAATATATATCCAAACACATTCTTTTATAATCGTTCGGAAGTACCATACAAAATATTCTGCGCCAATGAAATTATTAGAATGTATTCTTTTTTAATACTAACGAAAGTGATGGTTGAAATGATACGGCATTTTGCAAGGAAGAACTTTTGAAAGTAACTCTTTACTCTAAATGATTTTTAATCCTGTGTTCAATCGAAAACTTATTCCAAATGCATTGTGCAGGACACTCACAAAAGTCAGTAAACGTATACAACTTGTGGCCTCAACAAAAGTTCGTTTACTCGTTCATTTCCCCCTTTTCCAAATTTGTCTCCATGTGATTTTCTCTCATCGAGACAAATTTAGGTTTCAAAAATTAAAACTAACTGCTGAAGGAGTCTTTATTTTGATAATGAACGGATTAAAGAACTGAAGCGTGTGTGTTTAGAAAAAAAAAAAGTATCTGTGAGAATCTTTCCGTCCGTTATCTAATCACGAACTTCCACGCAAGAGGTTTGTATTTCGAATAATATTCATCAATGTGAATTCTCAATATTAATGCTTTCCTTGTTAATTGCTCCGGGCTAATTTCTGTGTTATGTGCTTTTCCATGTTAATTGCCTAATTTTTACTCAAAGTGACCTCATTAAAGATAATTACTCAAAGAATTCTCGACAAAGTTATAAATCGTTTTCTATCATTCACCACAATCTTTTCGATACTAGAAAGAACTTAAACATATTTCAAAAGCAGTTTGTGTTTTCAACTTAAAATTATGGGCCTATTAATCTCTTTAAGCTATATTTCAACTACTAGGCGTAACCATTTTAAATTTTATACCAGAACCTATCAAACGAAACAGCATCATCTAATGCATCACTTTGGTTTACCATGCAGTGCAATTCCTGCCGCCAGTTACCGTCAATAGAAAGTTCATTTAGAAAGATTTATCCTCAGTTTCAAAGTGCATCTCTATTCCTGAATATCTTCGCCCGGGTATAATAATGATGTCTTATCTTCAAAACTGTTAATAAATTTACATCCGTAAAACACGATTGGCCGAGTAGTTGAAATCATGAGACACTGGTAGTTTGACTGAAGTTCGAATTTCAGTGAAAGGGCTGGCTTTTCGTATTATCTCCATGTATAATGGGAATATAAGCCAGCTTTCTTTAGAAAACTGTGTATAAAGATTTCTTTCTTCCAATAATCAAACTAGTCACGTGCTTTCTCATATTGGACTACAGAAATAAACTTCTATATCGTGATCACATTAATTCATTCCGTTTCCGATGAAAATGCTACTTTCACCTTTGCTTACAATCTTTCAATAGCAAGGACATTCAAATAGAAACTCAATTCATTATTTGCGCATTATCTAAGTAATACCTTCATTTATATTACTTCTCAAATGTATGCATTAGTGGATGCATTCTCAAATAGAGACAACGATTGTAACTTACTTCGATGAAATCACTTATCTTATATTGACATTAAAAAATATTGTCTTTAAAAAGCTTAATTCAAAAAACACTTAATTTCAAAATTGCCCAAGAGCAGCAGTGTGCCTGCTCATCATCAGCTACATTTCTTATATATATAAAATATTATTTCTGCCATTATTCTTTGCCTGCTAGATATGACAGCGTATAGCACACATAAATGTGAAAAATATTAAAGATCCTCCATACTAAACCAAAGGTTGTTTTGGTTTGGAGGATCTTTAATATTTTACTTCATTTGTACAAATTGCAGACGAGAATTTGCAGGTGAGGCACTTGCCTCAGGTGAACAAATAGAAGAGGCGCCAAATTAGCTACTTGATAAAAAATTCAGAAATTTATTTTTTAAACTTTCGATTTTCAACTTTCAATTTCGGAATACATCAGTGAATATTAAAAAAATTTTGTGCTATAAATAATCCAGCTAAAAAAAGACAAAGAAAAATTAATAGCATTCATTTATTCTCAAAAGACATTATCTTTCACAGTAGTGTATATTATATCTCCTAACAGGAAAATTTGTTATTAAAAGTAGCTTTAAGGAACTAATTACACTTTGTGTAACGAATTGCATAGATTAAACTTTCATAAAAAATATTATACTGCCGACATTAATTGTTCTTTGCATCTCTCGTTACTTTGACTTAAGCTCTTTGCTTAGTCATAACAAACTCGCCGAAGTCCACTAACGGAACATAGGCGGCGACATAACTGCTGAGATTTGCAATTTCATAAACGTCTTCTGGAATAGAATCCTAGAAATGAACTTGCTTCATTATCGTATCGAAACCGGCGATCGCTGTTGGTGTTCTGGAGTGTGCTTCGTAATACTTACAGTGTTCCGGGTCTGCCGCTGTGGCCCACTTTGGACTTTTGACCGGATATGATTGTCTTAGTACCTATTTATGTCGATTTTAACTGAATAATTCCCCTGAATACATGATGCATGACTTCAGCAAAGGCGTGACTGATGCTTATCTTGGCGAGTGTTCTGCGCTAAATAATTTTTATTATTTTGTTAAAAGTATTGGAGAGCTCGTCGCCTAATGATCTGCTAGTCAATGGTCTGGCATTTGTTTAATAATTTAAACAATATTTTAGACCCATTCCCTGCCAAACAGTAAACTAACTGAAAATTACTAGATCGACCATTGTTCAAATCCTCAAAGAAGTTCCTGCATGAGAGATTTTGTGATTTTCCCCATGCGTAATGTGGGTACGAGCCATTTTCATTTAGAAAGCCACCCAAGAAGGCATTCCTTTCTTCAAGCAAATAGCTTTCGTATGCTTTGCCGTAACCAAAATAATCCAGTCCAAAGCAATGTCCAAAGCAAAGCTACAAACAGAACAAGAAACAGTTTCATGTAAATATACCAGGGTTTTATTGGGATTAAAGATTGCTCCTATTAGCTTTTTGTTATTATGCCAATATATATTTTATATATGTTTTTCAGCCTTCATCATGTCATCATCAATTACTCCAAATCCATGAAGCCGTAAAACGCTACAATATCTTGAAAAATTGATGATAATATATAAAAATACTGTTCACACGCATTTATGTCTAATACGTACAACGACAAGTGGAAATGATCATTGAAATAAATGTTTATCTAGATAAAGACCTTTCATCTGCTTTAGCATTAATTAGCATTTGATGATTTACAATCAAAGAGCTGATAAAACATACAAAATATCTGCAAAGTAAAGTTGTTACCCGTTCTTTAAATTCTTCCGCAAGACCCGTTTTACTACTGAGCGAATTTTTGCAAATTTTAAGGATTTTTCGTAATTTTACAACATAATAAATAAAAAAATCACGAATTTTTTTGATTTCTATTGAAGTTTCGAATGGTTTCCAGTGTTTAAATGCTTAAATATTTGTCGGCATCTTCAACAATCCATTTTTGAATACAAACTTACATGATAGCAGATTAGCTTACTGACGACCGAGAAGCCAGTGGGCCATCTGTTATTACTGATCACTGGTAGTTCGACCGGTGTTCGAATAGCAGCGAATGGTCTGGTAGCATGCGTGACTTCGAAATTTTTCCCCATGTATAGCACAGTATAAGCCAGTTTCACTTAGAAAGTCCTCAACGAGGGCATCCATACATTTACGCAGATAGCCCTTATATGCTTTGCTGTAATTAAATAAATAACCAAATCAGTGATAATAACAGATGCCAAAAAAATCTATGTGGTGTATAACGTATTAAATTATATTATCATCTGAAATCAATATGTATTAAATTATGCAATTATCTCAAATCAAGAATAGCCTGTAACGGTTTCGTTAACACTGGCAAAGTTGTTTCCAAATAAATATAACTTAATGCTTCGTTATGTAACAGGTTCTTTGAAAGAAAATATAAGTGACAATCCTCGGCTGCGAAATATTCGCTGAATTTCACGATTTATTTCTCGAGATGTTCCTTAATTTTCAATTATGCCATCCTTCGCGCGATGAAATAACTTATACTGTGTGATGCATGAAATAATATTGAAATATTCAAATGTCATATTGCAAAAATTATTGAAGAGGCAAAATTTGCTTTAACGAATTCTTATATAAAATAACACTATCCCTAATAGTATTTGAAGATTATTTTAAATCCGTTTTAGTTATGCTTAATTTCAATACATTCAATGAAGTGCTGACCTAATATATAATGAGATTATTCAAAAAATGTAAGTATAAGTTTGAAGGCATTCTTTTTCTATGATTAAGTTCTATAAATTACCCCAAGTAAATATCAGTGCAGCATTCAAGATTTTACGTAGAATGGTTCAAAATTGGTAACTGAGGTAGTTTTAAAGATATCCCTAACGCTCTCTGAAAAAATATTGAATCAGCTTTCCACGTTCTCGCATAACCCTTAGCTGAAAATTCATTAGTATTATTAGTTAAATAATTAATCATTTGAATTACACTTAGCGGAGAGCGAAACATTGTGCCTGAGAAATTTTTCGTTGAATGCACCGACTCCTTATGGTTTCCAGACTCTACAGATGGCTGTTGAAAAGTTCAACGTTTTGTTAGATTGATTGGCTATTGAGAGCTTTCAACGTTTTGTCCTCCTAAATTGATTGAGACAGGGGAATATCTACATCCAAAACCAGTTCAACTCTGCAGACGACACAAAGGCGAGAAAAAATTCGCCAAGTTTCCTACTTGGCGAAAGATGCAATGATGTAATTGAAATCTTTAAGTTTGCAGCCTTTTTAAATACAATCGATGTATATGCACGTTTTGTGCTGTAGAAATAACATTTTGATGAATGAATTGCATCATGGGGAATCAGTAAATGTTACTTCGTTTCCTGAGGTAAAAACCTCCAAAATGAAAATTGACTATCTGCCCAAACGGAGTTGTGGTGCCCTCTATTTTTCAATATTGATACGAATCGAAAAAACGCTAAAAAAAGTGATATTCAGCAAATATTTATTAATAATATGATAAAGTATGCCATTTTTTTAACTCAGCAGAATTTTAAGGATGTATTCTATGGATCAGAAAAATTTTGCAGTACTTCACTGCATTTCTTTTATGTGATAATAGACAGCTAAATTTGCTTATGCTGAGAGAATAGGCAGACATTTGTCAACAAACCGCCTTAAAGCAGCCTTTATTGATCTATGGAGCGTTCTACCTTGCCGTTGCACTGCGGGTGATAGGCTGTAGTGTGTGAAAGCTTAATACTGCAGATTCTTGACAGAGTTTGAAATACTTCAGATGAAAATTGAGTTCCTCGATCAGTTATTAGATGCAAAGGTATTCCAAATCTTGCTATCCAATTGCTATAGAAAGCGTTCGCTACAGTTTGCTGATATGCTTTCGAGCGGAATAGCTTCCATCCAATTTGTGTATATATATATACAGGTTAGACAGTAGGTGTTACCATTTGATGGTGGTAATGGACCAACAAGATCAATGTGTACTTCTCAAAATCTTTCTGATGGCTTTTGATATTCGCCGATTATTGATTTCGTATACCGGGATATTTTAGATTTTTGACATGGAATACAAGATTTCAAATCAAAAGACGGGGGATTATTCCCCATTCAAATCAGATTCTATTAAGAGAAGCCGAGTAACCGACCGTTCATTTCAAAATTTGTTTTTTCGACCAGCTCCGTAGTCGGAAAAATCTCATCTACTACTTTTAATAAAACAAATCGAATTCTAAAGATAAAAACTGTTGCCAAAAACGATAATAAAATAATATGCAAAGTAAACATTTATAATTATTAAAGTATTATGAGTATTAAAATATTGTGAGTTACTTTCAAAATAATTATTTATATTTTATGCCGTTACAGATATTCCTGTCAGAAAGGCTACTTTAGCAGTTGAACACAACAGAACATAACAGACTGTAGAGTGGTGTCCGTACACCTGGGTACCTGGGCCGAAGCAAGGCCAACTAGATATCTACCTAAGATATACTTGGCCTTGGCCGAAGGCCCTACCCCATGTAGAATATGTTGTGGTGGTCCTAACAGTGACGTAAAATAACAGAAAGGAATTCATAAAAAGTAACAAATGAATACAATGTAGTGGGGTGATTAGAATTTACTTGAGCATTAATAGCTAATGTAAAGTGTAAATGTGCCTAAAATGTGTGAAGCTGTTCAAACCGGTGACTTAGATAGCTGAAACTAAGAGGGTAAATTAGACAACGGTAATATGCAAATCAAATCAAGCTCATAATCCGAGTAACTCATGCAACAAGCAGTTGAAATGTAACATTGGCAAATAGATAAGATTTCCGGAGTATCACAACCATGGAACCTCCATGATCACAACAAAGAAGTGAAGCGAAGAAGTATGCAAGAAATGATTTTTCTGTGTTAGTGTGCAATGCGTTTTAATTGTGATTTGTTAAGTCTGTATTTCTGTATAAATAGATGAATTTGTTAACTCATTTTCTGTATTATCACTCTAAATTAAAAAATGGCGGAGAGATTTACTCGATTTCACGAAGATCGCGATTATGAGGTAATACCATCTTGTATGAAAAAATTGTAATCAAACATCTGATTATTCTTGTATGTTTCTTCAGAGTAAAATACCAGTGTTACAAGCGGTGCAATTTAATATATCGTATTTCCTTATTTGTTACGTTTACTGATCTATATTGTGTATTAATTCATCTAAGTATTTGTTCACCCCATCGAGTGATGTGTATCGTCAGACTATGATTTTATTGTATTTTCTCGTTTTTCTTTCATAAACATGAATGCATTAATTATTCAAAAAGACTTTGTTGAAGGCTAGAAATCCGGTCTGAAATGTCATTATTTTCAGTTGTCAATATATGCTGAATTCCTTATTAAAATAAATTAATTTAAAATTATATTTCACTTTCACATGAAGAATAAGATGAATAATATCTTTACATTCCCAAACTTAAGATCTGAGCATTGCCTAAGGATTATGTAAAAAATTTGAATTTTTCAATCGCTGTAATATTATGCTTTAATGTATGTAATTATGTTTGAATTCAGCATTAGATCTGAAGTATTTAATTTTAGGTACTTAATTATGGGTATATGTGTTGACTTATATATTCGATTTCTGTAGGTAGTGGCTTGCCAGTATTTTTTTTTTTTTTAATTCCTTTAACAGGCATAAATTATCAGTAAATGTTTGGCTAGCTATTGCAACCATGTATAATTAATTATACCTGTCTTCTATTAATTGTGCATCCAGTTTTTTCTTATATGTTTCTCAACTATTATTCTCAGTGATAATTAACAGTTGTGGAAGTTTACTGTTTTTGCTTTATAACAGTGTAGTGCTGAAGAATAGAGAGTGTACTAATTCTTATGCAATTAATTAATGCATACTTATGAAAGCGTAACATTGATAATTGAAGGAAAGGGAACATTTTTGGAAGTTTCATTTACATTTAGTGTATGATTTAGTAGCTGATGACTGTATGTTTGTATATATTTGCAACTTCCAGAAAGCTGTTTTCTTTAAAGTTATCACAGTTGGTGCTGCAGAAGTAATAAGTATTGGTTACGTGTAAGTATCAAATTTTGTATGTAACACATGCAAAACTAAATGTTTCTCGGGCATAAAATGTAATAGAGAAAAAGGCTAGTTCTGAATTCTGCTGAGTAGCAGGAAATGATAATATTAATATGCATCTATCAAATTATTGAAACTTGTTTATTATTTTACACTTTATTTACATTCATTATACATTTATTTTTATAGAGCAAGAACATTGATACATATGATGATGGACTTCTAGAGCTTGAACAGTCTTCAATGGCTCAGCCTATATCCCAGGTGATTTTGATGTTTAAGTAATAAAGTTGCTTTTTTTTTTTTGTGTGTGTGTGTGTGTATGTACGCATGACAAGAGTTGAGAAAAATTCAGGTTATTATGTGATGCACAATAGAGAAGGACCTTTTAACTCTCTAAGTGGCAAAGATTTAAATAGCTTTTATTGGACTTTATTTAAATAGCTTTTAGAATTGCTGATTCTAATCACTGTTTTCCTAAACTTAAAATGATATTTATATCACTAAAGATAGTAAGAAAATAAAATATTTTAAATAATAAGCTAATATATACTGATTAACAAAAAATCTTGTGACCTGATAATGGCATTAATGTGACATAGAGGTTTTTTTGGTACTTACATAAAAAACCATTGATCGTTTTTGGCTATTAATGAAAAGATGCCAAATTATGCAGTTTTTCTCCAAGAATGGAAAAGTTTTCTTCAGACATGCTGGGTTTGATGTAACCTTGATTACACATGTTAGTTATTATTCTTGAGTAAAGACTTCATTTTTCCCTCTATCATGCATTTTTGGGAAAAAAAAAATGATTAAAATTTGGGACCTGCCTTCTACAGAAGGGCATGCTGTTGAATATTTCCAAAGTTATAATTCTTACCGGCCTCAAAAAAAAAAAAAAAGTGTTATTGGCCACGATATGACACTTTATTTGAAAACTGAGAAGCAATGGAATTGCAACTTTGAGGCTTGTGGAAAGCGAGTGTCAAGTCGAAAGGGAACGTGGTTCGAGGGTTTGTTGCGATTGCCGCCTCCCTAAATACCAGTTCTTCTAAATAAAAAGATCAAATAATTCAGTATATTTTATATTTAAAAGGAAAATAAAAATTGGATTTACAACTCATAAATCACTAAACATTTTCTATTTAAATGTATTATTTCCAGGGAGCTAAACAAAATACAAGTAGAGCTTAGCTTCTAATCAGTAGTGCTGGAGCCCTCTGGAAAACCTATGAGGTATTTCTCCTGCCTTCATTGTGTAGTGGTCAGCACGCTCGACGTGTAACTGAGAAGTCCATGGTTCGATTTCTGCTGAAGGCGTTGTTCATTTTTCATCTCTCCTGCTTCTAAATAACCTAATGACTCTATAAGTGGCATCTGAACTAAAAGGTGGTGGATGATGATTCTCCACCAGCACAATTTGACAATTTGAGCCCTTAATCTCCATTGGCCTTTAAAAGGAGGAGTGTACGAGGTATTTCTCCCGCCTTCTTTGCACGCCTTTGTAATAGTCAGCACGCTCAACGCGTAACCGAGAGGTCCGTGGTTCAATTCCCGGTGAAGACGTTGCTCGTTTTTCATCACTTCTCCTTCTAAATAACCTAATGACTCTACAAGCTGTCAAGAAGAAGGAGAAAAATAAATAAATAAAATAACTAATAATTGAAATAATTAAATTAAAATTTAATAAATTATTAAATTAATGATAAATAGTTAAATAAAATATCGGGCCTCATCCTATTTGGGGCTTTGATTGACCTTACAATGTCATACAAAATCTAAGAAACAGCTCAGCCTGCGTCTGGCTGGAACCTACAGTATAGCATATAGTTTCAATGAGGGGGGACTATTTTTTTTTCCAGTACACTGGTGGGGAGAAGTAAAACAATTAAAGCATCGCTGAAAATAAACAGAAAGCTAGAAACAATATGAGAGTATGGAAAGAAATTTTAATTGAGAATTGTAGCTTTGAAGATGAACAGAAAAAGAGTCCAATGCTTTCTAACCTGGATGCAAGCTAGTAGAATTCTAGCTGTCAATTCAATATGACTGAGGTGAAAAGTAAAGCGACTAGATAAGAGTATGGAAAGAAATTTTAATGGAGAATTGTAGCTTTGAAGATGAACAGAAAAGAGTCCATTGCTTTCTAACTTGGATACAAGCTAGTAGAATTCTAGCTGTCAATTCAATATGACTATATAAAAAATTTTCCCCTTATCTGATCAGATGACAACATTAGAACAAATGTAAGGCCTGCATTAGTGACAATTTTCATCCTCCGTATTTGGTTATATAGCTCAAGTCTGCAGGAGCTCTGCAGTGAGAGGTCAGTAACACTGGACCTGCAAGGCCAAGGTAATCACTGTTAATACCTTTGGGGACAAAATATTGACCGGCTTTCATAAATTTATTGCATTACCTGAAAAATAAGCCTTTGACATATGGATCAGGACTTTTCTTTCCGTAAAAGTTTTAAAACTCCATCAAAGTGTTTGTTACTCAGAAAAAAGCATGAATTTGGAAGTTATAATCAATTTAAAGGTATATTTATTTTTAAAATAAAATTTGTCCACTAAAACTACACTTACATAAAAGAAGTACTGGAGCCCTTTTATTTGGGGCTCTGGTGTACTCCGGCAAGTATTATGATTTATCTCAGTTTAAGCTTTAATTTAAGCAATTTATGCTCTGAATACAAGAGAATTTGGAACTTTTGAGTTAAGTAACTCCTTATGAGATCTGGTGTTTCTTTGTTAAAGTACCCACCATCATAAGAATTTACAAAACTTCATAGTCTAATCTGTTCTGTAGTGCTGAATTTTCCTGCTTAGATTTTAAATAGACTTTGCAACCCTATAAATAGCCCAGCTCTTACTGCAATGACCCTTTTCTTGGTTTCTAGCTGCTGCTTCATTATATGCAGTAGTCGTTTGTTGATTATGTCCATTATTTTAAAATGTTGTACATTGTATATATATTACAAAGTGCGTGTTGTATTCATAATCTTGTGCAGCTCAGCAGATATATATTTCTAAGAAATCATTATTTAGGGAATAATTTATGCTGTGAAGAAAGTGGTTTTATGTTTTTTCAAAAATATAGTCATCTTCATTGCAGCATAAATCATCCCTCACCACCTAGTTAATTGCAAGATAGCTGATGCCCTTTCTCCAAAGAAAATGTTTTTTCTTTTCTAAAACCTAAATTGTTACATATTTTTAATGGGAATATGTAAAATGTAAAATAAAAAAATTAGGTGATATATAGGTAAATTACTAACAGATTGTTAACTTAATAAGCACTAGCAATTTAATTTCTTCTTTAAATAAAATTATGTACCTTCCTAAAATCCAACATCTGCATTGTGTTTTACATTGCTGAAAATTCTTGACCAACCCGTCCGTGCTTAAATTCTAGACAAAGACTTTGTATCCTTATAAATAGCTCAGCTCATATCACATTGTCCCTTTTTTACTTCTAGATCCTGCTTCACTAACGTATATTAATAGCTTGTTGACTTTGTCCATTGTTTCGAAATGTGATATGTTGTATAGTTATTGTAAAGTGCTTATTGCATTCATGATGTTCCACCTTACCAGATATGTATTTCTAAAAAATCATTTTTCAGAAAATAAATTTATGTCATAGTGAAAAGTGTTTTGTGATTCTTCAAAAGTGCAGTTATCTACAAGGCAGCATGATTGTAATGAGTAATCATCCATCATCACCTGGTTTACTGCAAGATAGCTTATATCCTCTCTTTCTGCATAGAAAATATTTCATCATTTTCACTGCCTAAATCATTGCATACATTTAATTTGTAAAATATAAAGTGTGAAATTAAATTATTAAGAATTGAATATTAGACCTTTAAATTTCCTTTGGTTCTAGTGAAGAATTGTGTGGTTCTTCGATTAGTGACAAATTTTGTTCAGTTTTGCCAATGAAACCCCATAATAGTTTTAACTTTGATTTAGCTTCCTGATTTTTTTTTTAAGTGAAACTATATCAATGTGTACATGGACAAAGTTAAGGCAGTGTGCAATGTCTAGTTTGTGCAATTCTCTTGATTTTTTTTTAAGTGAAAATAGATGGATGTGTGCATAAACACCGAGTTTGTGCAATTCTTTTACTTCGTATTTTGGTTTTGTGTAGCGGCCTTCTGGAAATTGTGCCTTCCTGGCGCTGACCTTGGCATCAAGAAAGAATCGCCAAATAAACAAGGGGCATCAAATTATACACTTTTACCTTTCCTTTATAGATTTTTATATGTCCCCCTGCTAGCATCTTGGCAGTGTGGCTATCTTGTAGCCAATCAAAATTCAGATGGAAAAAATAGATCTGGAGCTTATAAATAGCTGAGCTACTCTATGTCACTCCCTTTCGTTCATCCCTGCTTTACCTTGCTTACTGCTGACAACCTATGCGGTCTCATCACTCCATTTTCTATGCATTAAAGCCTTTCCAAGTAATTGCAGATAGCATCTCATCCTTAACAGCTATGTTCTAATCTTCCAAGTCATCTGCAGAATTATTATATGTATAATCAAATTAATGAAATGAAAATAACTGTGCAAATTTAAAATAGTTCTACTTCCATGTATATATACCATTTTGTTTATGTATTATATATATATATATAAACAGTTTTAGTTCAAGCAGTTTGATTGGTTTAAATTTATATCCGGGTGAAAATGCGCTTTAGCCCACTGCTTGGCGATGTTTTGAAAATCGCCAATTCGGCGCTTTTCTACGAAACGTCTTTGCAATTGCAACCTTCCCGACACGCTCCGCGAAAACCTATTGTAAACAAAACATAGAATTCTAAAGCATAAATTAGTATGGAAACTGTTGCCACAAAAAGATAATAAAATAATATGCAAAACGAACATTATGATCATTAAAATATTTGTCAGTTAGGTTTAAATTAATTATTTACATTTTATGTTGTAATACTTACACATTTTATGCCGTTACATAACCTTCCCGACACGCTCCGCGAAAACGTAACCAAAATGGCATCGAAGAAAGAAGGAATTTTTTTTAAAAGGGCATTAAAATTACAAACGATACCATGTACACACCGTTCCATTTTAACTTAAAAAAAACTTCAGCGAATTGCACAATGTAGGCAACGTGCACAAATGAACAAAATAAGCTAAAATAACGAAAATAAATTACAAGAAAAGGCCATGTGCACAGCGTTCCTTTTAAACTTAGAAAAAACTTCAGCGAATTGCACAATGTAGGCAACGTACAAACAGTCAGCCATGTTGGCGGATATACGGAGTTACCCATGTTGGCGTGTTTATTGCTCATTCAAAAACAATCGCCGCCAAGCAGTGGGCTGAAGCGCATTCCAACCTATATCCGGTTTTAACAAACGTTTCCTATCACCACAAATATCATACGTGCAAACGGTTTGCATTGTCGTGTTTAATCGTATTTTGTCAAACGATTTTTGGCATTTCAAAGAAAGAGACTTTCTTTAGAACACTGTGTTGTGAAATTTGTAAAAAAATTATTATTATCATTAAGTACAAGTTGTCTCATATGGAACTATCATGCTGCCAGAATAGAAACATTATTTATTTCCACTTCTGTAGCAAAATGTCAGCTACAGAATGTCACCAAATCATGTGTACAGCTTTAGGTACTAATGTTGTATCATATGACACTGTGAAGGTTTGGTACTGAAAAGTTCAAAGACAAGGACTATGCAATGACTAGATAGCTTTTTATGGAGTTAGATGTTAGTACTATGTCCATTAGTTGTGGTATGCATTGCATAAACTTTGCATACAAGTTCAATTGCTGAGTGTCACATGAGCTGACTCAAGCAGATTAGTACAGACGTGTTCAGCCTGCACTAATCTGCTAGAATATCAACACGAATACAAAATTCTGGACCGGGTCGTCACTTGTGAAAAGTGGATTTACTTCAAGAACACAGGCTGAAAAAGGCGGTTGGTCTACACCTGAGGAGCCCATCAGCAACATCGCAAAGGGCAAATTGACTAACAAAAAGATCGTGCTTTGTATCTGGTGGGATTGCTGTAGTATTATCCACAAAGTGTGTCTGAAAAAAAGTAAAACCCTCATCACTAATGTGTACATCGAAATGCTAATTCATGTTGATGCTGCTATTAAGGAAAAATGTCAAACTGAGTTCTGCCCCAAAAAAGTAATGTTCCATGAAGGTAATGCAAAACCACATGTGTCTGCATTCACTGGCTGGACTCTGCACGGATTCGAAGGGGATCTTTTGCCGCACCCATCATATAACCCCGACATTGCTCTTTCGGACTTCTATCTTTTTTCACACCTGTAGCTCATCTTGCTGGTGCTGTCTTCCATTGTACACAGGATGTCTGAAATGAGGTTGATCTGTGTTTGGACTCGCAGCCACCAAGTTTCTGGACCGAAGGCTTTGGAAAACTACCAAAACGTTGGCAGAAAGTTATAAATTTGGGTTATGATTACTACACTTACTTACTACACACTGATTTCATGTTTTTTTTTTTTCTAACTTTATTGAAAAAGTTTTTTGGCAGAAAAACTTTCGTTATGACCAGATATTTTCTTTTTTACATATATCAAATAGTATTCTAAGATGTTCTAAATCTTCTTCATAATTTTGGGAAAATACTATAATGTCCTAAAAATATTTTGAATTTGATATTTATTTAAAATTTGCTCTTTGAAAAAACAGCTGGGAATTT
The DNA here is from genome assembly GCA_000611955.2 of Stegodyphus mimosarum. Classification (NCBI taxonomy): domain Eukaryota; kingdom Metazoa; phylum Arthropoda; class Arachnida; order Araneae; family Eresidae; genus Stegodyphus; species Stegodyphus mimosarum. The sequence goes on along the minus strand of KK112785.1, from coordinate 159,809 downwards.
TTCCAACCAAAAGATAGTTTATCAAATTCATAAAACTAAAATTGGTTTGGAAATGGTAGTTTTTCAATACCTTTTTCATTTAACTTTGTAGTACAATAACCAAAAAGCTGAATCTTAAGATAGAAAATGCTTTTGTATTCATTAATTGATCTGATACTGTGTTTATTCTAGGTATAGGTTTGAATCTGTTTTAGTAATTTGGTTAAGATTTCCGTAATCAGTACATAATCTAGTTCTTGCACTTTCACCTCTTTTATAAACTAAAGTAAAAGGAGGAGCTAAGGGCTGAATGATGGTTTTTATGATATCAGCATGTAATATTTGCCTGATGATTTCATAATTATCTCTAGGGCATGCTTTATAGTGGTCTGAAAGCTATGTGAAGTTCTGAAGTCAGTAATACTTTTGGACATTCAATATTAATACAATACACATCATATTTACTTTTTGCAAATATATTTCTATAGTTATTTAGTAATTCTTTCAAATGGTCATTTACACAAGAATTTTCACACAAATTATTTTCAACATGATTAGCAATCTTTTTCATTTTCATTATTTTCACATAAATGTAAAAAATTACTCTTAAAAGGATTACTTAGACATATATCTTTGCTAATATTTCTCTTAAATTGATACACCTCATAATCAGTAAAATTCCTCGATTGGAATGTAACTGAAGAGGCACTTGAAACCTGAAAATTCAATGCTGTATTACCTCTGCCACCCTTACAGTCTCTTGATCAGGAATAAGATATGCTTCAAGCCATTTGGTGAAATAATCCATGACAAAGAGGATGTATTTGTTGCCACTGGAAGTTCGTGGCAGAGGTTGCAGTGTGTCAAAGGGGATACGTTCAAAAGGCACCCCTACGTTGTTATGGTCCAGCTTCCTTCAGCTGCCTTTTCCTGGTCTTTTTCTGCTCGCATAGGCATCACAAGATTGGCGCCACTTTTGCTCGCCATTAGAATGCCTTACCATCATCTAATAAGAACTGGTACAAGACGCCATTGCGAATATGGAGCCAATCCCAGAGAGTCCAATATTGTTTAATCATAGGACTATAGATCAAAATGTCATGCTAGGTAGGTTTCTTGTTCGAAAATTCCATTAAATCAAATATCTGCTCAACGTCACCATTTCCCAACTAGTCTTTCCTGTCTTCTTTGTCACTTCATCGGTTTGGGTGAGGTGACATTGAATTCGTAACTTGATATATGACGAGATTAACCAACACATATTTTGTTTTGACCCTGGAACAGTATTGGCAGCTTTTTGGAGAGGGCATCAGTGTTTCCATGCAATGCTATTTTCGTATAACAAATAGTTATGTCATATTCATGGAGTCTGTGTATCTATCAGCATATTTGGCCTTTGGGATTCTTGGAAGTTTAAAAACCAGGCCAGTGGTTGCGCAGAGCAGGAATTTTCTGCTGTAGGGATAATGATGAAAATGTTCTACAGCTTTGCTGATTTTTCAGAATTAATTGTATAGTTCACAAATTTCTTTTTGTTTGAAATAATGTGCATTGTTTACTACCAGCAAAATACTGATCTCAACAGTTAATTTGCTGTTATTACATTTTTCTTCCCACCAAAACTTAATTTATTATTCCTTTATAAATAAAGACATTTGAACATACTTATTTGAATGAATAGCTCTTAAATTGTGGTTAAATTTTAATTCTGCTTTGACAAATAGGTTTGTTCGAAGGTTTCTTTCACTAAAAGAGATAATCCACTAGGTGAAAGTGTCAGTGGAGGTGTTGGTTTCCTCGCCTCACTTGACAATCTGTCAAATACTCTGCACTTGACAACAGGCTTCCAACCTGTTGTTATGTAAATCAACTTTTGTATTTTGGTTTCACTTTAATCTACTTGCTTCTGAATGACTGCACTGATCGACGAGATTTGGATAATCTCATAGAGTAGCTGCCTGAATCTTTTATCCTTCTAGGAGATGTTAATGCTCACAGTCCTCTCTGGGGAAGTAAAGATCTAAATCCATGAGTTAGACAAATTGAAAAGCTAATTGAGGCTCACTCTATATGCTTGCTAAATAATGGTCAATCTACATACTTTCATCAGCCTTCTAAGACCTTTCATGGCATTGATCTTAACATTTGTTTGCCTTTACTTCTGCCACTTGTTCATTTAGTGTTGGAAGTGATCTCTATGACAGTGATCGCTTTCCGATCTATGTCTTATTTACAGGGACTCGTACACTCCGAGACTTGCATGTTTTATTTTAAATACTTTGTATGAATGGAGAACTTTTTCCATCACTTTCTAAGATCGTGCCGAATGATGAAGCAATGGAGATAATTTCACCTATAATCATTCAGGCAGTTACAAATTGCACCAGCACACTCACACAATCTTACATGAACAAATTTTCATTTAGTACTGAAAAACTTGGGGACCATAATTGCCAGGAAACTCTGAGGCAACAGAGAATAGTTGAGAGAATTTTTCATAGGTACACTGCTTGTCAAATCTTATGGCTTTCAAGAAAGCCAAAGCAAATGCAAGACAGTTAAGATGACAAAGCCAGAAAGCTTCTTGGATCTGCTGTGTGTCATCAATAATAGCTTCTATGCTGAGGAAAAGAGTATGGGAAAGAATTAGAAAAGAATGCTAAAAAGGTATAAAGATCATTCACTTTCCTTTCTGGGAAAAGATGGCTGTGTGATTAGCAACATGTTAGAGATTGCAAATACTATTGGTGAGACCTTTGCTGCCCTTGCATATGGCAGCAGTTACCTGCCAGCATTTCATTCTTTCAAGCGTCACTTGGGGAAATTTCCCATTCTATTCAGTTCTTCCAACTGAGAACTCTATAAGGTGATTTTATCATGCTTGATCTAAAGAGAACTTTGTCAAAGACACATAGATCTAGTTCAGGTCTAGGTGATGCCAGTTATGAAATTTTGAAGCATCCTTTCTTTAAGTCACTGGCTGCTATTTTCACTCTTTACACTCAAGTATGGTAGAACACTTTTCCTAGTGCCTAGTAGAGAGCCATAGTCATTCCCATAGCTAAGCCAAGGAAAGCCCCAAAGAATCCTTCCAGCTACGGGCCAATAGCCCTTACCAGTTGTGTTTGCAAGTTGTTTGATAAAATGGTAAACCATGGCCTAGTGTACTACTTCAAAAAAAAAAAAAAAAA
>KK112785.1:140315-156619 GCA_000611955.2 Stegodyphus mimosarum | reverse complement strand
CAAAAAAAAAAAAAAAAAACAATATAATCTTGTTAGATCAGAGTGGTTTCCGTAGAGATAGAACAATGATCAACAATATGATTCTTTTAGAAATCTCTGTTCTTAAAACTTTTGTCAAAAGAAACCATCTTGTTTCTGTCTTTTTTGACATAAAAAAATCTTAATAGGCATTGAGATATGATGTAACGTGCCTATTTTCATTCAGAATTTCTGGAAGGCTGGGACTTTGAAATAAGTTTGGCTCTATATTATCAAATATCTTCATTAAGTCAATGGGCAGATATGAAGTGTGTGGAGAGACAATTGCAGATTGCTGTTAACAGGGTCTAGACATGGTCAAGGGATTTATATTTTCCGAACAGATCACTTGCATGCACTTATATAACTTTCTATAAAATAATAACTTTTATGATAACTTTCTATAAAAGTGAGGTGTCCATCTTGAGCTGGAGCTTCACCTTAAAAATTCACAAATTCCACTTGTATCTGAAATAAAATTTTTAGGTTTGGTATTTGGACGAAAGCGGACTTTTCTTCTGCATGTGGAATATTTGAGGAAGAAATGTTTTAAAATATTAAATATATTAAAAGTATTTGCAAATACCACTTGGAGTACAGAACATGGCTCAATGCTCCTCATTTACAGAGAGAGCCCTTGTAAGCTCTAGATTGGACTGCATCTCAGTTGTCTGTGGATCAGCAAGCCTTCTGTGCCATTGAGATTAGATCCTGTTCACTATCAGGTGTTGCATATTTGTTCTGGAACTTTTAGAACTTCTCCAGTTCAAAACCTGTATGTTGACTGTTATGAAATTTCAAATGTTACAAAAATTGTTACGAAATTGCGATTAGATCTTCATTCAAGTTAAAGCATAAACACTTGTCTCTTTGCTATTATTTTAAGATATCACAACCTGATCATCCTTGTAAGCTGTTTTTGTTAGATGATGTTTTGAGCATTTGCTTAATGCTCGATTTTCTTGTGTACCATATTTCTCTCTGAGGGTTCCCTCACTAATTCAAGAATATCGAATGACACAATTGAGCACCTAGGCAGTGAAACATATTTTGAACTACCTCCTTGGGAGAATGTTCAGTTTTGGCTTCTTGATATTTTCCAACATCTTGACAAAAGAGGTACTAACAAATTGATGTGTAGGCAGCTTTTTCTTGAGCACAGGCCAAACTGCAGTAGTTAGGTTCTTGTATTTACCGATGGATTGAAAGCAACTGGATATGCTGATATATCATTCATCATTTGGTTTGTAGGCAGTTTTTTCTTGAGCACAGGCCAAACTGCAGTAGTTACATTCCTGTGTTTATTGATGGATTGAAAGCAACTGGACATGTTGATATATCATTCACTGTTGTAGATTGCATGGTAGGCAGACAACTGTCTTACGCATGCTCGTTTCTCACATCAGAATTATCTGCTATAAATTGTGTGCTATCATTCATATCCATGCTAAGCCAGGTGAAGTTTGTAATATATACTCACTTGCTTAGTACATTGAAAGTAATAGAAGCATTTTCTGATATCCGGAACCATGTCATAGTAGATACCCTCATTCTTAATTTAAAATTGAGGAGCTGGCAGATGCCACTGCAAATTCTGTAATCGATTTGACCAGTTGGCTTGTCTTTTCTGATAATATCAGTAGGTTCATCAAACAGAAAAATTTTAGATAAAGGGCAAAAACTTAGGGATGATCTGCTTGATTATAAGCTAAGAAGTGTGAAAAACTAGAGCCAAATACTAGGAACCGGATGGAGGAAGTTGTACTAACCCGACTTTGAATCTGTCACTCTAGAATCACTCACGAGTTTCTTTTGAGAAGAGAGAATGAAACAGTTTGTGTCAAATGTTTTAAATTGAGTATTCTTTTCCTAACAGACTTAAAAAGAAGTATTTTAGTGATTGCAACATACTCTTGACGGAGTAATTGGGAAAGAAGTCTATATAAACTTATTTCAATGTCTGAAAGAGACTGGTGATTATTATTAAATTTGATTTTGTTTTAATGTAATGTATTGGTATTCTAACTCTTTTATTATATTCGCGATTTATGTTTTTAACCCAGTTTTTAGATTTGTTATCATTGTCTTAGTTTCATATACTTCATATACTTGTTCCATATACTTGCTCCATAAGAATATGGCATCATTTTATTTTACAATTCTGTTTTGTTTTAAACTTGTGAGTTATGCTTATTTGTTTTTATACATAACTGGAGTTTCACACAGCATAAACTTTTGGGTTATATGCCGAAAAATCCACTACTACCACCATCACCACCAAGTAGGTATATTCACACACAAATTTGATGCAATTTGAAGTGCTGGCTCAAAAGGCATGATTGAATCTCAGAATAATTTTAGAATTAATGCTTATTTATTATTTATATGTTATGAAGATGTTCAACTTATTTCCGTTTTATGTAGGATAATCTGGGTTATCAACTGCTTCAGAAGCAAGGATGGAGTAGTGGTAAAGGTTTAGGTCGAACAGAACAGGGTATGTCTATATACTTTTTACTTGATACAAAGTACTTTTTTTCAGAGAAATTTCATTATTCTTTTCAAATACATCTGCATTTTATTTTTGTACACATAAAACTTATTAAATCTAAAAGCAACTTGTTCTAAAAATTTCATTATTAAAGTATGTTTTTATTTACTTATTATTTTTGTGAAACGTATAAAGATGTTGAAATTTTGAATTTATTTTAACTTACCTTTAAATTCTATAAGAAATGGTAAAAAATTTTTGTTTGATAGCACTAAAATTACTTGCATGATGTTCAGTATTAGCCGAAAAGATCATGTTTGAATTGTACTGATGTTATTGGAATAAGTGATATACATATTGATGGCTTTGGCATATACTTGATTCTAGCCTTTCAGATGCAGCTTGTAACTACGGAGGAATGTCTTGCTACGTTCTGTACAAATGCCATTCTCTTGTTCAATAGTGGATATATAACCAGATGCAGAAGACTTCATTAAATGGAAGTTTCAGGCCTGTAGTCTAGATTAGGGATTTGTAGCAGGGTAACTATAAAACTCTGGTGGTCGATGACATTTTAAAACGGATGATTGATGATTTAAAGGAGAGCAAGATTGCACCTGTCGTTGGCAAGAGCCTTGAGCACCATACAGGTGACAGTACAACTTCGCTCTGTTCCGCCCCCAGTTTTGATGGAGAGCAACCCAAGGTAATGGATCCGAGAGCCTCTCATCCCTTTTTCCTACTACCAAGCTCTTGAGAGAATGCTTGGCTCGCTGCATATTTAGAGTGCCCCATGCTGCAGACACTATACGTTTACAAACATCCATGCCTTCTTCGGGATTGAAACCCGAGCTCCTTGGTACTGTAGTATGCTCCCCTAACTGCTATACAATCTGGAATTTCATAGTTTCAGGGCGGAATGCAGTCAATCTTTTATTTAGCTGTTCAGTATTTACCGTATAAGCTGTGTATAAACTAAGAATTTTTAGAGCATTTTTCTGAAGCTAAATTATAGGAGTCAGCTTTTATATGGATTTGTTCTCTCGCAAAAAAAAAAGTGTATTTAGTTAACTGTTAGCCAAGTGAAAGCAATAAATTGGCAAATATTGCACTTTTTACTTCCTTGTACAAATTAAAGGAAGTATTGTAATTGCAAAAAATTTCGGGTATCATGTTTCAATGAAAATACCCATTTGAATGATGTTTTTGGATGACATCTGTATGTAGAGACAGAATAAAAAACTCTTTTTTCCGAAACAGGTTGTAGAATGGATTTAGACGAGATTTTTTTCATGACAGCTATGCATATGTCCGTACTTATGTATGTATCTCTCATAACTCAAAAAACGAGTAGCTGTAGAATGTTGAAATTTTGTATATGGGTCTGCTATAAAGTATAGTTTTGCACCTCCTGTTTTCTTTGCAACTGGCTGAACCAAACTTATATTCTCTTTCTCTATGTATATCTATAAAAAATGCCCCTAAAGTTTGGTATCACCCATTTAACTGCTAAACGGCTGTAGTAGTCATAAAGTAATGTCTAGTTATAGTAAAGTGGCTATGCAGTACTTGATGAGACATCTATGGCACCACCTGGTGGAAAGTAGAGTAAGCATTCTTATCTCGAAACCAGCATGAAATGAGGAAAAATTGAATTACAGAGTTTAGAACATCACGAATTTAGTACAAAAAGACACCTTGGATGCATGAATATTGAAAACTGAATGTTTTAAATGTGCATTTGCTTGTTTACAATTTCCTACATTGCGATGTGGCGAAACATTGTTAGAAAGGGAAAAGAAACAACTAATTATCACAAGGTATTTTATTTTCAATGCTGAAACTTTATTCCGTCAGCTGAAATGCACATCAGGACCCTTGTTAGAACTTCATGTTGCATGCTTTGTGGCATAATGGGTGACACGTTTGCACGAGCATCTGTAATACATCATTGAATGTCCTGCAGTTTTTGTGGAGGTATTGCATGCACCTGCTCTTTGAGATAGCCCCGCAGATAAAAGTCTATTCGAGTCAGCTCAGGTGACTGTGGAGGCCACTCTTCGAAAATACCACACCCGATAATTCGTTCTCCAAATACCTCCATTCCATACTGCTTCGCTGGTGATGTTTGGCCACCATTGCCTTCAATTATGCATTCTGAATGAGACACGAAACTTATAAATACTCTTTTTGAAAAATTCCTTTTTTCTGAAGTCCAAAAATCATGATACAGCGTTTGTGATATCATCGTGTTTTCAGAACTGCTATTACTGCTTTTTTTAAAGGCCAAAAACAGGTCATAGTCCGATGGAACGATGTCGAGAGAATAGGGTGGCTGAGGCAGAACTTCCCAGCCCAGTGTTTTGATCACTTCTTTGGTCGCTTTTTCCATATGTGGTCTGGTCCACTTTCTAGATATTCATAGTGGGCTATGATAACGCTTGTCCACTAAGCACACAGCATTACCTTCTTTTAGTGAATGTCCGGTATAGTGGCCGAATCAGAACTCAACCAATGATGTTTTCACTTCCAATTATCATACATGATCCATTTTTCATCACGTGTCAAGATTTGTCCAAGAACAAGGCTTTATTATAGTGAGACAGCAACGACAAGCAGATGTTCAAACTTGGAACTTGTTTTCCTTGCACAGAACATGAGGAACCAACCTATTTGTTTTAGTTTCTGTGTCATCCCAAGTTTATGAAAATGTGATCAAATGGTTTCGTCAGACATTCTAAACCTGTGTGCAAGCTTTTGGCGGGTTTGGTAAGGATTCTGTGTGATTTCCTCCTCCAGCTGGACGAGGGTAGATTGATGAGCAACATGAGGCTTGTCTTCAAGTCTCTCGTCTTTGGAAAAAAAAAATCGACTGAATCACTTTTCAGCAGTTTGTTCACTCACTGATGCCTCTCCAAATGTAGAGTATAGTCCTTTAATGGCCTTGCAGCTTTGTTTTGTAATTCGTGTTCATAAAGCAAAATAGACTTGAAAGTGCCCTTTTCCAACAACGTGTTCTTTCGAAGATTGCGCTTCCTACATAACCGATAGCGAAGCATGCTGTGCACCGAATAACTCTCTAATGAATAAGGTTTGAAAAGAATGTAAACATGTGGTGTCATCAGAATTAGTTTGATCACACTAACGTGCCAGAATGAATTGTTCTCAAGATTCACACAGACTTTCTTAGCTACCTGATAGTAAAACAAATAACTGAAATTTATGAAGCGATACAAAATTTTATAAGTAACAAATTGTAGTGTAAATGCAGCATTTCTTAAGTGGATTTCAAAAAAATATGTTTTTGGAATGTTAATAAACATGATAAAATTATATCAGTTTCAAATGCTCCATTCTGATTTCAGTATTGGTAATTATATAAAAATTAAGCTTTTTTTGGGGGGGAGGTTGGTTGAGGAGAAGGAAAGTGCGTTTGTTGATTTCAGGCCAGTCTCTTAGCATTTTGATAGAGATATTACCAAATTTTCTTCTTCACTGACATGGTTTTTTTTTTTTTTTTTTTTTTTTCGAAATGCATTGAGTTTTTTGAATTAAAACCTGTAGGAAATAAAAGTTGAATTTTATCCAAATGTTAATACTTGGAACTGTGGTCAATCCCTTCAATTTTTATCATGACGTTTCAGGTTGTTTTTTAATTACCTAAATGTATGCATGAAAAAGTAGTTTACAGCATGAAATTTATTAAACAACAACAAAAAAAATTGAGTAAATTTTTTTTTATTGTCATATTCACTAGTGTTACTTATTAGTTATAGGTTTCATTATTTTTATTGTGCATTTTGAATTTTTTATATCATTTATTTAAAATCTAAAGCATTGTATTCATCATGTTTTGTATCATGTTTTTAATAATATTATAGAATTGTTTATTTTTTATAAATTCAAAATGAATTATTGTTTCAATTAAGCATTATTTATTAAATTTAAAATGAATAATTTAGGAACAAAATTTTGCTTCTACATTTCATGTACAAATTAAATACTATAAAATAGACTATTATACATGCATATCTTTGAAATATTATATTAATACATTTGCATTAAAGAAAGGTTATTGATAATAAAAATTTTTATAAACGTTTTTAACATTGATTCAAAAATTATTAAAAAAATAAAAATATTATGAAAGTAACTTACATAATAAATAAATACAATTAATTTTGAGTTCTTAAAATGCAAAATGAATATTAGATTATTTTAAATGTGTAATGTATAAGTCTTGTTGGTGAAAATGCGCTTTAGCCCGCTGCTTGGCGATGTTTTGAAAATCGCCAATTCGGCGCGTTTCTGCGAAACGTCTTTGCAATTAATTGCAACCTTCCCGACACGCTCCGCGAAAGCCTATTGTAAACAAAACATAGAATTCTAAAGCATAAATTAGTATGGAAACTGTTGCCACAAAAAGATAATAAAATAATATGCAAAACGAACATTACGATCATTAAAATATTTGTCAGTTAGGTTTAAATTAATTATTTACATTTTATGTTGTAATACTTACACATTTTATGCCGTTACATAACCTTCCCGACACGCTCCGCGAAAACGTAACCAAAATGGCATCCAAGAAAGAAGGAATTTTTTTTAAAAGGGCATTAAAATTACAAACGATACCATGTACACACCGTTCCGTTTTAACTTAAAAAAAAATCTGAGAATTGCACAATGCAGGCAACATACACAAATGAACAAAATAAGCTAAAATAACGAAAATAAATTACAAGAAACTGCCATGTGCACAGCGTTCCTTTTCAACTTAAAAAAAACTTCAGCGAATAGCACAATGTAGGCAACGTACACAAATCAACAAAATAAGCTAAAATAACGAAAATAAATTACAAGAAAATGCCATGTGCACAGCGTTCCGTTTTAACTTAAAAAAAACATCAGCGAATTGCACAATGTAGGCAATGTGCACAAATCAACAAAATAACCAGCTTTCATACACCAATCAATCACGTTTCCCTTGCACTTCCAATAAAGTAATAAATGTACATGTACATTCACTCACCTCTCTCAGCATCACAGCTAAATCCATAGCGACTTGGTATTTAGCGAAATATACGTACGAAAATAGCAAACACTCAATAGAAAAACACCGCATTCAAAGAATAAAACGAGAACTGAAATAACTACTCAAATTAACACGTAAGCATTTCGAATAAACCGCTACGTCATCTCACATTACCAATAAAACAGTTCTTTATAAAATAGGAAATACGCATGCGCGAAAACTACATGTTTCCGTAGCTTCAAAATACCCAGTCAGCCATGTTTGCGGATATACGGAGTTACCCATGTTGGCGCGTTTATTGCTCATTCAAAAACAATCGCCGCCAAGCAGTGGGCTAAAGCGCATTTGGGCCGTCTTGTTATTATATAAAAGTTCATAATTTACATGCTATGTATAACATCAGAATAAAAGTAAAATTCTCTATTCCACTTTTATTAAGTGTGCATTTCTTTCTAGTATTCTTATTTCTAATTCAAGGTGTTAGTATTTATACAGTAATTTATTTTTCTCTCTTGTATTCTAATATTCAGTTTTCTGGTTTGTTATATTTGGAAGATATTTTAAACTTTTCATTAAATTTAAAGGATGATCTGAAAATAAATGCAGGTTTATTGACGATTGTTCAATCATTTTCCAATGGTGTAATTATTTTTTTCATTAACTGCAATTGAATGTGAAATTAGATTTATGCAGGTAGTTAAGTATATGAAATATGCCAGTTGGTGAAAGTGTTGTGCAATGGATGCAAGCTGGAATACAGTGTGTACTGCTGTTTAAATTTTATGTGTTTTCTGATCTGGATCACTATGCATTAGTTATAATTCAAAGGTATTATTTAAGTGAAGGGGAAAAGTGGACATTAATTGATAGATTTGAGAGGAACAAACAGAAACAGAGTTCACCTGAGATCTGAATATCTCTCAAAGGGTTGTGGCGATGTTTTACAGTGTAATACTCCAGACTTGTCAGAAGGTTCATTAAACCGAAAGCTGAAGACTTTAGTATACAATAAAATTAACTTTATTTAAAATTAAGAGGTAAAACACAAAACTAAATACATGATGATAAGCCAATGCAAAATGTCGACCATGAACAAGCAGGAACGGTGAAGTACAAGTGCAAAGTGTATCTCTCCAGCAAAAAGTTCAACTCTTTATATTCGTGCTATAATGAGTGCGCAAGGGTACAGCGAAGCAAATAGGGATACTGCTTGCAAATGTTAAAATACAAATATTTTTGTCGGAATGCAAATGCTCGGCCAAAGATTATATGAAAAAGTAAATATTTAATTTAAAATATGTAATTGATACTGGTTGTGAATGTGTCGGTATTACCAAAAAAGTATGCTTTGTGTTCTAAGCCTTCCCAGAATTTAGTTTTATCTGCCGCAAATGGAACTAAAATTCTCGCGAGTGACATTAATGTTTGGCTCACATGTGGCATGCCTTACTTTGAATTTAAACTTACGTTGTACCTTTACTTACTTATTTGTCATTGCAGATGTAAATCGGTCAGTTATAGGTGTAGGTTTCCTTAAGAAATATGGATTACTTTTTGATGTTGCTAATAATTGAAATCGATTCTAAAACTAATTTGCCATTGTGTGGTAAATTGTTTGGTAATTCTTTTGATTCGGGCATATCGCTTCTTCTTGTTGATTCTAAATTGGAGAGATTACTAGTAGAGTATCACAAACTCACTAATCCTTATGTAACCAACAATAATCAGAATTCAACAGTTTTCCGTTGTGTTGAAACTAAAGGTCCTCCCGTGTTCTCTAAACCTTGTCGTTTGTCACCGGATTTATTCCAAGCAGCAAAGAGTTTATATTCCTTATGTCACAAGGAATCATTCGGCCATCCAAAAGCCTGTAGGCCAGCCATCTTCATGTGATCATTAAAGGTAATGGAGAATTGGTACAGTTGCGGCAATTATCGCTGCCTGAATGCTGTGACTATTCTTGACCAGTATCCTGTACATATTCAGAATTATACACAGATAGGAGTTTGGAAAAAATATTTTCTCGATACTTAATTTGGCTAGGGCATACCTTCAAATTTCTGTTAATCCAGAGGACACAGCTGTGACCACCCCATTTGGATTATTTGAGTTTCTTAAAATGCTGTTTGGTTTATGAAATGCAGGTCAAGCATTCCAAAGATTTGTTCATCAAGTACTTTCTGGTTTAGATTTTTGTATTCCCTACTTCGGTAATTTACTTATGGTTAAGTGGATGAAAACGAGCATGAAAATGACTGTTTAATTTTTAATAGATTGAAGAAGTATGGTTTAAAATTGAATCCTGCTAAATGTGTTCTTGGAAAGTCATTGGTATCATTTCTTGGTTGCTTTATTACCTCCTCCTGGTATTCGGCCCCTTCCTGAAAATATTGCAGTAATTTCTAACTTCCCTAAACCTGTAGCAATGTCCAAACTAAAGAGATTTTTGTCAGTGTTGAATTTTTTTCGACAATTTTAGGCTAAGGCCGTAATTACCCAAGCACAGCTTCATTCTCTTTTGAAAGATTTTAAGAAAAATGGTAAATGTCCTGTTCTCTGGACAGTGGAAGCAACTATGGCCTTTAAAAAATGTAAAACTGATCTGGCAAATGTAGTGACACTTTGTTACCATGCCGCTAGTAAGCGGTTGTCTTTATGTTTGACACCTCAGATGTGGCTATTGGAGCTATTTTGCAATCGCTGCATGATAAACATCTTCAACCACTACCTTTTTTTTTCCTGAAAACTAACTCCAGCTAAAACTAAGTAGAGCACTTATGATAGAGAATTACTCGCTATCTGTGGCGCTGTAAAGCAGTTTCACCATAATCTCGAGACACAACATTTTACAATATACACAGATCATTGCCTTAATATTTTTATTTAGAAAAAATTCAGATTCCACATCCCCCAGGCAGATAAAACATATGAATTATATTGCCCAGTTTAGTACTGACATGCAACACATTCCTGCCATCAGTAAGCTGGATATAACAAGTTTTGCAAAGATTGTCAAGTCTCATCAGAATGTTTTCGAAGTGAGCCAATTACTGTCTGCAGAAAATAGTTCATTAAAATTACAAAAGATTGATCTTTCCCCTGGTTTAAATATATACTGTGACGTTAGTGGTGGCAAGATCCGTTCTTTCGTTCCTAACCAGTTGCTAAAGGCAGTGTTTGATTCTCTTCTGGACTTTTCCATTCAGGTATACAATCGACAAAAAGACTTATTCTGTCTCATTTTGTATGGCTTTCTGTGTCAAGGGATTCTGTTGCTTGGACTCGTGTTTGCTTCGACTGACCAGAGGTCAAAAGTCATATGGCATACTCACAGCCCGTTGCAGTCCTTTGCTGTATCTAGTCAATGTTCATGTCTATTCATGTCACATGTCTATCACATACATCTGGATGTAGTCAAGCCCTTGTCACCTTCAGATGGGTACTCCTACCTTTTGACCTTTACTGACTGATTTTCCCGATGGCGGAAGCAATACCTATGAAGGATATTTTGGTGGAAACTATTGCTCAAGCGTTTTTTACCCATTGGATTGCTAGGTTTGGAGTTCCTGCTACTATAAGTACTGATCATAGCCGACATTTCAAGTCATGCATGTTCACTACTGTCGGTAATATTCTTGGTGCTTATTGAATGCAGACTTCTTAATACAACTCTTCAGCTAATGGATTAATTGAGAGACCCCATCGTTCACTAAAACAAGTGTTAATGTGCTATAATAATGTCTAATGGACGATGAGCCGTCCAGTTGTACTCTTCGTTCTTCAAGCAACATACAAAGAAGATCTGGGAGAACTTGCTCAGAAATGGTCTATAGAACGACTGTTCATCTCCCTACAGAATTTTTGCAACCAACCCACGTTTCTAATTCTTCTGATCCAATTTCATTTTTGTAGAAGTTGTGTGAGGCAGTTAGAGAGATTGCATCGTTACCTACATGAGCTCATGTTAACAATAAGCATTTTGTGCACCCAGCTTTAGAATCATGCTCTCACGTGTTTGTTAAGACATGATGCAATAAAACCACCACTGACTTGCCTGTATGATGGACCATTTAAGGTAAAAAAAATAATTAATAAAAATATTATCTTTCTTATTAAAGGAAAAGAATCTGTGATCAGTCTTGATTGCTTGAAACCAGTACTTTTAGTTTCAGATACTGTAGCACCAGTTCCTGTTCCTGAGGAGACTCATTTAATAAAACTTAATGACACTATACCTCCAGTGCAGACTACTCATTCCTGCAGAAGAGTCAAGTTTAACCCTAGGTATCTCTGACCCCTTGGGCCTTTAGCACGTGTGTGGGCTGGGTGGGAGTACTGTGGCGTAGAATTTGCATTCCAGCGAGAATATTTCCATTTTTGACACTTGCATGCAGTATCCACATTTGCTGCTCTGTATTCAATCGCACTCCCTGACATTCAAGTTTAAAGACTTGACTTTTTGCTGTGAAATTCTCTTGTACCTGCATTTCACTGTTCATGCTTGTTCATGGTCGACATTTGGTGTAGGCTTATCTGCATATATATTTAGTTACATCCTTGCAACAAAGTATGAATTTTCAATGCTTTGCTCTCGGAATGCACTGAAATCAATCTTTGTTGTAGGGCATCTTATTTTCCATTAGCGGGAGGCTTTAAAATGATATTGCCAACAGAATTAAGTATATCAGAGTCTACAGCAGCAACTACTTGGTTAAATTTTGTTAAATGGAAAGTTATGTCAGAGAGAAAACACTGCATTTCTAATCTGATAAATTATAGGACAGGGTTTCTTTTCGAAAACGGTGGGAATTTTACTGAAACATGCGACACATTTGTAGCCACTGCACTTTCAGCTGCAACAGCTTGCACATCAGCAGAATTTTCATCGCGTGACACTACCAAATTCTTACAACTAAGTATTAGAAAAATGAATACCAAACCATAGCGTAAAAGGATAGAAAACCTATCACACATCCGTATCTATTAGGGATATACACTGGAATGAAAATGAATATCAATGAAAATATATAATATTCGTAATATATAAAAGAATACTGTGCACATTAATATGGAAGATAAATCTATTTCCATGAACCAGTCCTACCTGCATTCTGAAACATGTGATAACCTGGGAAAACAATTATCCAATGTAATAAGTACTTTCCCTGAAATATTCCTGATTTGCAGCTTCACACTCGAATTGCTTGCACAGATACTGCTACCATGGAATCTCAATATTTAGCTTCCTCGAGCACTTCACTCTGGCCATGCATAACTGTAGTGTTCTTCTTGGGTCACCAAATGTGGCGATGGTTAAACGAAAATCCGAAGACTTTAGTAAACCATGAAATTAACTTAAAGGTTGATTTCAGACTTTCAGGATGTCATAGGAACGCAATATAGCCATTTATCTACTGCACAAAGACTTCATAAAATTGGATTTTATGCGAGAAAACTAGTGGTTTGTATTCCTGTCAATTCATCTTTCAAATAAACTCACTTAAGTTGGTATTATCTTCATGTTCCAAGCACAGATATATCTGGAACTGTGAATATAGATATATTTTGACTTAGGGAGATTGTAAAACATGTAACTTGCTTTGCCTTCTTCATGAAAGCTCCCATTTCCATGGAAATGGTTTCTTTGTCGGGGATAGAGTCATCAAAAATGGCTGCACCAAGCTACATATTTTAGATAAAAGTTCTGCTTTCAGTCACAGGCGTGTGGGCGAGAACTTGGAATCCCATGTAAGGCTGTTTCGGAATGCTGTTGGCTGAAAGGTTTTGCTAGTGCATTACAGTGCTTTGTACTGAACATCTTTGATGTCAGACTACTTGGAGATAGAAGATATCAATTAAATGGATTGGCCAGCTTACTCATCTGATTTGAACCCTGTTGAGCATATGTAGGATGCCTTAGGCTGCCAAATTGTAGCATTTCATATGTCTTTCTGGACTGTCTGGAATTTGAAAAGTGTGTTTTCAAAAGAATGGCATGCAGCTTCTTCTTCTGAAACTTGATCAACAGTTTGGTAACTAGACTAGATCAACAGTTTCATAGGTACTTATGTAAAAACCTGTCGACCATTTTTGCCTATTAAAGAAAAGACGACAAACTACGCGATTTTTCACCAAAATTGGAAAGTCTTCAAACATACTGGGTTTTGTGTAACCTTGATTACACGTGTAAGTTATTGTTCTTGAGTAAAGACTCCTTTTCTTCCCCTCTTATGCATTTTCAAAAAAATTTTTTTTTTTTTTTTTTTTAATTTGGGACCTGCCTACTACAGAAGAGCATGCTTGACGTTATGGAATCTTACCGGTCTAAAAAAAATGTGTTAATGGCCACAATATGGCGCTATTATGGAAAAAATAGTGGAAATTTTTAATGAAAACTAATATAAATAAATAATATAATAAATTCGAATGAAAAATAAGAATAGAACGTTTTTTCTTGTATTTAGTAAATGGGGTTTTTAGGTTCTGTGCAATTGGCGACGTCTCTTGTGATAGATGGGATTTTTCGTAAGTTCCATGTGGTAAATTCTAAGAAATCAATTTGTAAAGTTTGTTTTTCTGTCACAAATTTGTTATAAAACAAGGGAAATCATTTTCTCATCATTTTAAAATTTCTATAAATTTGTCTTTAAATTCAGTATTTCGAGATTAATCAGCTGGCAAAAGTGGCAATTTTTGTTAAATAGTTCTTTTCTACAAGTTATTTTTAATAATTTTTCCATAAGTAACAGTCAAGTTTTATTTCTGTCAGTATCATTTGATTTTGACGAGCTGTGTTGAATGGATGTATAGATGATGATATCTATGTATACTTAATTTACAAATTAGAAAATGAACATAAAAAAATTATTTTGCAGCATAAGTATCCCTTTGTTTCATCCTATTTGTGCAGGCATTGATATGTATTTATATCTTAAAAATGGATATAAAAATGCTGAATGTCCTATATTCTTTATGTGACATATTCTATATTATAATTCAGAATTTTCTTTTGATGAAACTCTTAAACTGATATTGCAACTTCTTGTTTATTCTTCATTTTGAAATTGCCTCTTCATCAGATATAGAAACACAGATAAACACTGATAAATATTTATTTTGACATCATATTAAAATTGAGTTTCTGTGCGACTTATTTTCATATTTACACTTTCCATATCAGTTAATTCCATTTACAATTTACTACATTTTAAACCAACAATAAAACCTTATAATATAAAATTTTGATTGGTTAAAATTATATTATTTATAAATGTTAATATTGTGCATTTTGTAATGGAAGTGTGGATTAATATGCAGTTTCCATATTAAATGTTTTTTCTCATCCTTCCCTGTGGTGAAGAGAGATTAAATATTGGCCTTTTTGGTCACACATGGTATAGCATGTTATCAAGTATTGTCTCCAGAACAATACTTGTGTGGCCTTTTTGGTCACACAGAACCTGGCATTGACACTGACAGCTTCAATGTGAACAATAAATGGATTCTTTTATTAGAAATTTTTATATATTTTATTTTATTGTGAAATAAATGAATTTCACAATGATGAATGTTATTTTATTGTGAATGGATAAGCATTTATTAAAATACTATTGTAAAATGACGAATAAGTAAAGGGGCATACTGCTTTGTTAGAGCACTAGTAATTTTATTTTATTCATTTATCATTGAACTACATATATCTTAGCCATAAACTATGAAACATAAATTTTGTATTTGCACTACATTTGGATATCTTTTACCAGAAAGACCAGCATTTTTTCAAGTACCAAGACGTAAATGGAAAATATTACAAGATTCTGAGAAGCATTTCTACCAATTAATCTCGTGTCATAAAAACGTAAGAAAAGATTATTGCAATAGACATAGAATGGAAACTAAATGTGAATACATAAAATAAGTTAGTTCAGAAGTTTCTTTTTTTTTTTTCTTTCCCCTCAGTGATTAGTCATAAAATGGATATTATGATCTGAATTAAAGTTGCCTGTGATAGTAAATGAAAATAAAGATAGTATTTAAAAATATGACAGAACTACATGATTGATTTTTATTTGAATATTGGAACCAGAATATAGAATAGTATTAATGATATAGAATAGTATTAATTTATGAAATTAAGGTAGGTCATCTTAGCAAAACCATTATTCATATTTTTATAAAAATTGTTAAAACCTGTCAGTGTGTTATCAGAGTATGTGTCATTATGTAAAAATAGTCACTTCCCGAGCAAGTTGATATATTTCTTTTTGACTACGTTTTGAGTTCTTATTACGTTCTTTTAATCTCATTTATATGGTGCATTTTTTAACTGTGGTCAGCAGTTATAAAAAGTGACATATTGAGAATTATTTGAATTTTTTAAAATTAAATTTCATGAAATAATTAAAATTTAAGACAAATTAAAAACATCAAAATTTTGCTAGGTAATTATTGTCCACCTGTACACAAAATTCAAGATATATTTATCAGAAAGTATCTTATCAATTATCTTTCAATCCAGCATGTAAATTTTATTTTCTTAAACACATTTATGCTCTGTGTCTATGCAGTAGAGTTATTCAGTATGAATTAAAGTACTTGTTATCACAACCACCTCAACAGAAGTTATCAAATTTTCAGAAGATTCTAAACTCTGCCATCCATGCATGTAACCATTCTTCAGGCAACAATGCTCATAACAGTTCTTCAGTCAAGCAACATCGTCATCTCGTATGCATTTGTTTTCCAAGTTTCAGTAGTTTT
>KK112785.1:119908-130401 GCA_000611955.2 Stegodyphus mimosarum | reverse complement strand
CTTTTTTTTAATTTGAAAACTTAACTCTTTTATTTTTGGTTAATATTTAAGTTGATGCATTCTTCTAATAAATTCTGAGCTGTTTATAGTCGTGATAGTTTCTAAATTTTTCTTTAAATGCTGATTTATTATTAACTGATTGACTTTCGAAAAATTTTTTAATGTGTTTTAGCAATAAGTGGCTCAGATTAATAGTTCCCTGACTGGTTCTTGGACTTCTTTTGGAATATTTTGAGTTATTAAAAAATGTTATAAAGGATTTGCCCTATAAATATTTCTCATTTATAATTAATAATAAGTTTTATTACGGAGAATTGAGTTTTCTGTTGTGAAAATTTTAAGTGAGTGTGTGAAATGAACTGAAAACACACATTTGACATTTATAAGAAATTTGATGTATGAGGTGAATCCTGAAGTTTAATTTACCTCTGTATGCAGATAGTAAACCGTGTTGTCACAAAGGATAGTGTATGAATGTAACAGATTCATGTTGTGGCAATTATGTGGGCCAAGTATTTTATCATTTGTTCACAAAATACCATTGCTTTAGAAGCTGAATGTGGTGGTTGATTGCTAGATGTGGGATCAAATATGCAAAGCATGATGCTCATCAAAATTTATCATCAGCTTTTTCTGGTGCATGGGCTAGATGTCATAACCCAGCAGATGGTAGATTCCGTGGGCAATCTGTTTTCAGAAAGTCATCGAAATCTCCATAAAGAGGAAGGGTCATTGCCTACAGCCTTATGGAGGTAGTGAAGTAGCACATTTTTTAGGAATGTTGCTTTACAGAATGCTCCCATTTCTCTCAAATATGTGCTTCTGTTGCATGAAACTGTTATGAAATACTTGTTTTTCTGGAAATTATGCATGAGATAGTTACTAAAGGAACTAAAATTCAAACAAAGTAGTATTGATATGTTTGCAGTGGTACCATGTTGAATGCAATGGGATTTTTTTGTGGATCATCATTACTAATAAAATGGTGGTTTCATATTCCAGGAAGCTAGCAGCAGTTGATGCACTGGCATGATAGTGGATCTTGGAAAAAAAAAATAATCTACCATTTTATTTTTTGTAGAGGAAACATTTGGAAATGTAGAACTCCTCGTATTGGCAAAAAAATATTCATTGAATAATCTTATGAAGCACACGTGGCTTATGCACAAGAGACTTCTGGATGAATTCTGCTGAAAGCTGTTAGAACATTTCTAGTATAATCCCAATCTTGCTCATAGTGATCCCCATCTTTTGTTTCATTTTAAGAATTTCCTGTTTGGTCAACATTCAAAGTAACACATAGGTGCTGGTCACACACTCATTGGTGACCCCTCATTGTTAACTATCATACATTTCTTTTGATGCCAGATTACGTATTCATCGATGCAGAGGCTCAAATGATGATTTTGTGGTGTGACAGATGTTCTTAATTCTGATGGGGATCATATTGAAAAGTAACTGAACAACTGATGTTCTATTGCTGCAAATCTTTCCATAAAATTTGTTGCTTCCTAAATATTGGCTCAGAAAACTCACTTTTTGGATGTCTTTCGTGGTAAGAAGGAAGAATGCATTTTACTTTACAGAATTAAGAGAACAATTTTTCTCATAGTGCAATATAGCTTTTGTGCAGTTCTTAGACATCTCTCCCTCCAGCTTTTCAATGAATTAAGGACTGATTATAATAACATTTCAAAAGGAATGCAGCATTTCATTAGACATAATATTTTAAGCAAGCCCTGTTGTAAAGTGAAAACATTTTTTTTTCCTAAATTATTTTAATTGTAGCTTTACATAATTGCTTATAGATTTTGTTGCCATGGATCTCTTTGTTTGAAATTAGGAATTGTGGTTTTCAGGAAATAAAGCTTTGTTCAGCATCTAATAAACATGATATTTTTAAACGTCAATTTAATTGTAATGCATTTTTAAATATGTTTCAGTAATTTGCATTCAAATTTATTTTTATGGATTTTTGTTTTTACAAATAATTTGGTAAATTCTCATGGGATATATGTAAAGTTGGTCAATTTTAAAGCAGTATAGTCATCATATTTAAAGCATGAGTAATGTGATTATATGTTACTCTAAGTGATAAATAATGATTATTTTAATGTTTTGCTTTAATCTGTAATTTCATAAAGAGTATTATTTGTTTACATCGTAGCATTTGCACCTTGTAATTATGATATCAATTTAATGTTTTCCTCTAGCATAGTTTGTCTTTTTGGATAGCTATTTTTGAAAGGGCTATTCAGCAAGTACGCTAAATATTTTAATTTTGCATATGCATACATGCAGTAGAGTTCCTATAATATATATATGTTTTAAGATCTTTGGACTGTTTTTAATATTTACCAATGTTTGCTTACGAATTCTTAGACATTCTATTAAAAATGAAGTGTGCTTAAAAAATTATGTATTTTCTGCTGTGCTTTAAATATGATACTCGCATTAAAATGTTAATTCCGTGTGGGAAAAAAATACAAAATCGTACATATGGTATTATAAAGGCTACCTTTAGAAGACATACACGTAGTATTATAAAGGATATCTTTGGAAGTTAATACACATTGTATTATAAAGGAAATCTTTGGAAATCTTTAATAGAGTATTTGCGCCCAAAAACATTTTATGTTACTTTTCAGATATGTTTGACACTTGTTATCCCAGGTGGGTCACCTGTGTAGCCCTTTGTTTGCTCACTGCTGCTCCGTCTTTTATGATGCTTTCCATGTATGTTTTCTAAAGCTCTGTTTTATGTAACTTTTAAATTTGATTCCTAATTTAGTCATTCCTTTCTTCTTTTGTATGTAGGTGGGTGGGTGTGTATGGGGGGCAATACATTCACATACTTGAATTATGATGACACATCCTAGATTGCTCTTAACATGGTACGTTTCGAAAGATGTATGCATAATATTTTAAGCATAACACTAACATTGGAAACTTACTGTTAGTGCAACCACTTTGGCATAAAGAATGATGACTTATAGAAGCAAAAAGTTGTGTATTAATGCATACATATTATTTTGCATTTTAATATATCCCAAAAATCAATCCATAAACCTACTACATGTGGGTTTTCCTTGTTCTGGTAGAAATTTTGCAGCAGTTACTTCAGAGCATTTGTTCACTGTAGTGATTTTGTGGCAAAATACTGTACTCTTGCAGAAATTTACCTTGCAGAGAAATCCCATAAGTACGTAATTTAAAACTGAGCTTAAGTCAAAAAATATCGCTTGTCAAAAAACCCGGTGGAACTTGGGAAATATATTAAAATTATTGAACTAGTATGTAATATCATATATTATATTTTTCGAACTAATATGTAAATATCAAATAGTGTATACTTCTCAGTTATGATATATCATACTGTGTACTTAAAAATAAATACTAAATAATATGCTCATAAACTAAGCAGAACATGAATACTATATAATGTTTTACACTTAAAACGTTAGTGTCACATAATATGATACGTGATATTCCCAAACACACATAAACGTGATATTCCCAAACATCACCACTGAATGTCATGCTTTATATATATTATTTAAAGGTTAATAGTAGATATAATAATTTGCATTATATAATGCAGTATTACAGAGTACAGTAGAATTATGTGGAACAGTCTCATTCATACTTAAAATGTAGTTGCTGATAGAATATGAAGGAAGGGGGTGTTCTATAAATATTCTAAAACTTGTCATAGAAATAAAACAACAGTGGCATAGGTTATACTAAAAACTAAATAAAATCTGTTGCCTCTTGAGTTTTTTTTTTTCCCCTCCCCTTGGAAGAAAACCTAAAAATGCAGGATACCTGTAATAAATTCAAACACTGTCATTTTATAAAAAAGTAATATTTTAGGAAAAAGAGAAAAAAAATCAAGTAATCTTAATATACATATATCAGTATCACCATTCCATCAATCTACATATGCTTGCCTCTGTTAACAATGTACACTCACTTCCAAAAGTTAAGCACAAAGATGTAAATGCAAAAAAATCAATAAATACTGCTTTGATTGACACAAAATTCGGCAGGAAAGTAGCATATATATTTATGCATAAAACTAAATCAATAATTATATATAGAAATGAAAACAATATTAAATTTTTGTAAGTTATCGGATAATGACATACTGGAGACTTAAACAGAATTATGTATAAAGTTAAAAGAAACAGCATGAAATGAAAAAAAGGACATTAATAGGGTATGTGAACCCCCCTCATCTGTATACAAAGTTTACACCTTGTGACCATACTTTCAATTAGGTGGTCAACCACTGCAGAATTAAGCAATCGCCATTCTTCTTGTAGATCAGTTTCCAGCTCAATAAGAGTGGCTGGAGGTGGGAAACGTGAAGATACAGCACGACCAAGAGCATCCAAAAGATTTTCAATGGGATTAAGGTCGGGCGAATATGCTGGCTACGTCATACGAGCAATCCCTTCACTCTCCAGGTAGCCATCGACGATGTCAGCTCTATGGGCACGTGGGTTATTGTCCATTAAAACAAAAGTAGGGCCAACTGCTGTAGCGTAAAATCCCATGTAATGGGTTCTAGGACTTCATCTCGATACCGGACAGCGGACAAAGAACCTCGTTAAAAGATGTGCAGGTCAGTGCGGCATCCTAATGAAATCCCTCCCCACAACATAATGCTTCCGCCTCGGAATGCATGATATTCGGTGATGTTTTGGGACTGATTGC
Organism: Stegodyphus mimosarum; assembly: GCA_000611955.2. Taxonomy (NCBI): domain Eukaryota; kingdom Metazoa; phylum Arthropoda; class Arachnida; order Araneae; family Eresidae; genus Stegodyphus; species Stegodyphus mimosarum. The sequence goes on along the minus strand of KK112785.1, from coordinate 125,682 downwards.
GTGTTCGTTGTTCATGCCATATCCTTATACGCTTGTCATCTGGCTTCAGAGCAAATCTTAACTCATCAGTAAGCATAACATTGTCGCAGTCAGACACATTCCAACTGACATTTTCCCGGCAGCACTGTAATCATGCCCCTCTTGATTGGACGGATAGAGGAGCACAAACTCGAGGTACCCGGGCATACAGTGCACTCATATGTAATCTTCGGCCGCTCTGCGATTCCGCTTGCCTATAATAGCTATATATCGATCTTCTGTGGGGATTGTAACTGTTGGCGACTAGCTACAGGCCTTCGGACAACTGTCTGTGTGGTTTGGAATTGTTTCCATAAACGTGAAATTACAGAGTGGTGAACGTCAAAGAAAAGAACAATATCTGTGATCGACTGTTCTGCTTCAATGTGCCCCACAGCACGCCAGCGCTCGGAATCTTCCATTCGTCTTCTGGAAGTCATAGAAACACGTATGTCTTGAAAACAAATTGTACGAAAGTTCTAAACACCTTCTATCAGCACTTACAATTAACTTCTGTAGCCCTTTATAAAGTTGGCTTCTTATAAGACTGCCTTTTTTGCATATTTCTTGACATGAAAGCGCGATTGGCTGTTACCTAACATATTTGCATACTTCCATCTACCTCTGCAGCGAATTATATCCTGTTCAAATTCTGATTGGCTTCCGGAAATTAGCCTTGTCCTCTCCATGCTTAACTTTTGGAAGTGAGTGTATCTGTCCTCATCAGCATTGGAAATAATAATGTTTAGATTAAAATGACTTTTACATAAAATAATAAGTTAAGACCACTATTGCTTGATTCCTGAAGATGTTTTAGCATCTGGCCTTTTAAGAGTGAAAAGAAATATTAAATCTTGTTATATAATTCCAGCTAAGTGTAAAAAATCTTTTATTAACCTGTTGCTAACTGTACCAAGTTTTATCTCTTTAAAAGTTCACAAAATTGCAATTTCTTTTTGCTCTGTATTTTTTAACTTAGGAACAGCATCATACCCTTTAGCTAGATATTTGGTTTCTACATTCTCCTGCTTACTTGCTAAAAATATCTATATTCTTTTGAAGTCATTGATAAACTTAAGGATATTTCTTCCTAGCACTGGGTTCTGGTGCCCTTTGATGCTAAATTACCGGTTACTAATATTCCAGTTGAATGAGCATTAAAAAGGCTCGGGAAGAATTCTGTTTCACATGTACCAGAATTGAGAAGTTAATATCCATCACTAAAGTTTCTTTGAGTCAGACCGCTTTGTTTTCCAAAATAATTAGGATCAACATATATAAGGATTAGTTATAGGTAATCTCCTCAGTATAGTATTTGCTGACATATAAATGCATTATTTTGAGGTCAAATAGTTCAAAACTCTCTTTCTGGCTCTGGATTTGTATATACTGGTGACACATTCACACTTTTTAATGGCAATAAAAGGTGATTTAAGATTTTATCTATCGTGAGTTCAATACATTCAGCCATCCAGTTCACATTTGAAATTTAATATTACAATTCCCTTAATAATTCTGTTATCTGCAAAGAATTTCATCTCAGTGTTACTGTTTATCACAAACTTTTTTCTGTTTGTTTGCCTCCCCTCACTAAATTATGCTACCTGTCTAAATAAGAGATGGCTTGTTTTTACTCTTATATATGTTGTGTTCTTGAAGTTTGTTTTACAGAATCTTTGGTTTGTTATGAACTCAATTATTTGAAATTAGTTACTATTGACAGAAGATTTTTTCCCTGTGGTTATTGGTGCTTTAAATCAGGGCTGTCCAACGTAAGGCCCATGACCTTATTTTGTGTTAATTTATTGTTTATGCTTTAAATCACAATTAAATTAGCAAAAAATTTTGAAATAAAAAAAATAACTGAACGTGATTCAGAGAATGCCGAAATCGCTTTGAATATTCAGTTTTGAGAACTGTATATAAAAACAAATGGTCGATGAGCATTTTATTTGAAACTAAAATAAAACAAACGAATATCGTCAGTTCATCAGTAAGCACACCAGGATATCAAACTGAAAAGTAATTCTTCAAGACACCCATAATAAAAATGGGTTAAGGCTCATTTCTATGGCAACAGACAGGTGCAGACAGTTTGGCAAGAGCCATTCTTCTAGTAGCTTACTTGTTACTTACTACAGAAAGTAGCTTACTTGTAGTTCCGTGGATAGATTTGTTCTAGCAACTCTAAAGCCTTTTTAAGTGAAAGTACTGTGTGAAATAAGTCTTCACAGAAAAGGAAAATAGCGAATGAACATCGAGTTTATAATGACTGTTGGGAATCGAACTATTTAATTACAATCAACAGTAATGAACTTCAATGCTTGTTTGTATGCAAGTACTATTGATTCTCAAAGAATATAATATGAAATGACATTATGCTGTGTTATACGAAAAAGCGTTTCAGCTGTATACAGGGGATTAAAGAAAGGCTATCATTATGGAATATAAGAAAAAATTAAAACATCCAAAAAATTTTTCAAAAAATCTGTCTCTGATAAGTGCAGTATTACCTCTTGTTATGAAGTAGCACTGAAAATTGTCAAAACGAAGGAACCTTTTAGTGATAGAGTGCTTATTAAAAATTGTGCAATCAAAGTGGCAACACAATTCAATGAAATAAAAATTGCTGAAAAATTTGAAACAATCTCAGTGTCACATCAAACAAATGCAAGACAGGTGGACCATATTAATCAATATGTATCCAAAAATTTCATGACACAGTTGAAAAATGTTAATATTTTTTGCTATGCCTGGATGAAAGCACTGATCTGTCCAACATTAGCCAGCTTGTAATTTTTATCCGAACTATTCAAAACAACTTCAATGTAACAGAGGAGATGCTTGATCTTATTCCTCTCCATGGTACAACCAAGGGTAGGGATATTTTTAAAGCTGTAAATAAGGTGATGTTAGATGGGGAATTCGATAAATGTTCCTGTGTTGTCATTGATGGAACCTGAACTGTGTTAGGAACTGAAATTGGATTTGCAGGACTCTTGAAACAAAGCAACATCAACTGTCCTGCGATACACTGATTTCATCAAGAGGCCCTATAAGCTTTTCAAATCTTCATTAGAAAAAATGATTTTTCATTTTTAAAAATAAAGGATTTTGAGGAAGTTTCATATTTGTCTCCCATAAAATACATTGACATAATTGCAGAAAAATTCAAAAACTAATTTAGAGACTTCAAAAAATAAAAAAAAATCGAAAAAGAAATTTAAGTTTTTATTCAGCCCCTTACAGTTTCTGTTGAGAATGTAAGCAGAGCAGACCTTCAACTGGAATTGTGTGATTTGCAATCAGATCCTTTTTACCAAGGAAGAACTGAAACTGGATATGACTTTTCAAGTTGCTGTCAGGAGAATGATGCCAAACTTGTGAAACTTAGGGCTTACGCAGGGCTCAATGCTGGGAAGCACGTATCTTTGCGAAAGCAACTTTTCCAACATGAAATTTATATAGTCAAAATATAGATGTTCGCTCTCTGATAAAGCACTTACTCAGTTGCTTTGTTTATCTACAACAAATATTAAAGTTAATATTGATGCATTAGTTAGTGAAAACCAACATATTAAAATTCCCCTTTAACTTTTTTGTAATTTGATATTTTTTGATAAATAAAAATAATAGTACAAACTTTTTTTTTCTGTATACCATAGCTGAAAATGAAAATTCACTGATAAAGTTGCATATGAAGTATTTTATAATGCCACCCTCCAAACTGCAATATTTTTTTTTTTTTAGTGGCCCTTGGGACACTTGAAGTTGGACAGCCCTGCTTTAAATCGTTTTTATCTTGTCATTAAAAAAGACATTTTGCTATTAGAAATAACCTTAGTAACATTATTATTCCATTTCATCCTTCTGTCGGTTTCATATTTGCTTGGGTTCTTCAGAAGTTGAGCTTTCATAACTTTTTCTTACTTATCTTTAAAATTCATTATTTCATTCTTAAAGATCCCGTTTCTGATTTTAATTACTGGGAAATTTATGGCATATCTTAGCAGTATGGTTTGATTTATATTGGCCAACCAACAGAACATGAAAATTTCATGTTAAGAAACAAATTGATTGTTTTTAAAAGAGGAGGAAATAAACAGATCTTTGATAGATTGTAATTGGCGCTTAAATAATGTAATAATGTTCTGAAAAAATTATCCATGAAGCTTTTTGAGATGGTGAATTAGATTTCCTTGAAGATTTTCAATTTACAAAAATATGTCTTCTTTAGTTAACAATATTAATTCCAATCCATACCTTTGTAATGCTTTTGGTTTTGTAATATCTTAGTTTTTCATATTCACTGCAATTTTCCTCAACAGATGGTGTAGTGCTCATGTTTTCTTTGCTGTGCATCTTGTTTAGGAGTTTTTTTTTTTTTTTTAACTTCCGAAGAAGGGAGTCCTTGTCAGTTAGATTTGATCCAACTTGGATAGCAGTGAAATTCTGCATTTAAAAGGCATGAATCATGCTGTAGAAATAAATAAATCTTTAGTAGCTAATTGTATTTAATTTCTTAACCATAATTAATTTTGACCTTCATTTTTCTTAGTTCACTGAAACCTCTCTCCAGTTCCTCCTCCAAATTTTGATGAATGAAATTGCTTGGCTTCCTTCATTGCCTTCAGCATTGACAAAATTAATTTACTTTAGTTAATGATATTAAATATAATCCAGTTTTTCTTCAAAGTTCAAATTTCTAATATCTTAGCTTCAAGTCTTTATCTTAGCTTCTGACTTTTTTCTAATATCTTAAGCAATCAAGTTTTCAAATTTCTGATAGCTGTCACATTTCCTTATGATTTCTTTTTGTTTAAGAGATGTTGCTATATTCATTGATATAATTTTATATACAGTCTGCATCATTCTTAATGTTGTTTTATTGCTTGTTTAATGCTGAAGTCATTTATTAAATCATTCACTTGTTTTATTAGCATTTTCAAATATAAGCATTTATTTATAAAGTATTTGGTAGGCAGAATATATAAAACAGTAATTGTGTCTTTAGCTAGTCTATGCTCAGAATACATTTTGAATGTATTTGATTTTATATAATTTGTGGGTATAGACAGCAGGCAGCACTTCTGACTCCATATAATGATTAGTATATTTATGTGTTTGCATAATACTTACTGCATTTCTTGAACTCAAAAACATATTTACTACCATTATGAGAAGCTATTTATATATATATATATATGTAAAATTTATGGATAGCTCAGAACAATTATGTAGTGAACTTAACAATTATGATAGTGACGTATAGTCCTCGTGACGTGAGGAGCCTGCTAACAAGGGTCTCTCTAGGTGAGAGTTCAAGAGCATTCTGGCATGCTGTTTCGATGGAAAAAATCTTCACATTGAATTAACCATTTCTCCTTAATTTTTCAGTAGTATTTTACATCCTCTGATTCGTTATATCTGGAACAATGTCGGAGGAAAAACAAGATCATTGCTTCATCAGCCTTCCTGAAATCAAGAGGCTTTGTTGACAGTACAGAATGCTGCCATCTCTTGACACTGGTTGTGAAGTTATGTCTCTTGCATTGTCAACTGGAACAAATTATTCGGTCCGCAATGTCAGCCCATGTTGTGTGACATATCATAAAAGCTGGAAAACAGTGACTTGCGGAGACCGCACTCTCGATTCTCTTGTCTCTGTGTGATCAGCTGCAAATTTGAAATCGGTGTCTAATTTTGTGAGAGTATTTCAAGAATCACTATTTTGTAGTGGTATTTCAGGAATCAGA